>JBBDGP010001731.1:0-505660 GCA_037952835.1 Lithobates septentrionalis | reverse complement strand
AGGGGGACAAGGGGACAGTGGGATGGATAGGGGGACAGTGGGAGGGACAGGGGGATGGATAGGGGGACAGTGGGATGGATAGGGGGACAGTGGAAGGGACAGGGGGACAGTGGGATGGACAGGGGGACAGTTGGATGGATAGGGATACAGTGGGAGGGACAGGGGGACAGTGGGATGGACAGGGGGACTGTTGGATGGATAGGGATACAGTGGGATGAACAGGGGGACAGTGGGAGGGACAGGGGGACAGTGGGAGGGACAGGGGGATGGATAGGGGGACAGTAGGATGGATAGGGGGACAGGGGGACAGTGGGATGGATAGGGGGACAGTGGGAGGGAGAGGGGGACAGCGGGAGGGATAGGGGGACAGTGGGAGGGATAGAGGGACAGTGGGATGGATAGGGGGACAGTGGGATGGATAGAGGGACAGTGGGATGGATAGAGGGACAGTGGGATGGACAGGGGGACAGTGGGATGGACAGGGGGACAGTGGGATGGACAGGGGGATGGATAGGGGGACAGTAGGATGGATAGGGGGACAGTGGGATGGATAGGGGGACAGTGGGATGGATAGGGGGACAGTGGGATGGACAGGGGGACAGTGGGATGGACAGGGGGACAGTGGGATGGACAGGGGGATGGACAGGGGTACAGTGGGATGGATAGGGGGACAGTGGGATGGACAGGGGGACAGTGGGAGGGACAGGGGGACAGTGAGAGGGACAGGGGGACAGTGGGATGAGTAGGGGGACAGTGGGAGGGACAGGGGGACAGTGGGATGAGTAGGGGGACAGTGGGATTGATAGGGGGATAGTGGGATGGATAGGGGGACAGTAGGACAGTGAGATGGATAGGGGGACAGCGGGAGGAATAGGGGGACAGCAGGATGGATAGGGGGACAGTGGGATGGATAGGGGTAAAGTGGGAGGGATAGAGGGACAGTGGGATGGATAGGGGGAAGGTGGGAGGATAGGGGGACGGTGGGACGGATAGGGGGACAGTGGGATGGACAGGGGGACAGTGGGAGGGACAGGGGGACAGTGGGTTGAGTAGGGGGACAGTGGGATGGATAGGGGGATGGATAGGGGGACAGTGGGATTGATAGGGGGATAGTGGGATGGATAGGGGGACAGTAGGACAGTGAGATGGATAGGGGGACAGTGGGATAGATAGGGGGACAGCGAGAGGGATAGGGGGACAGCAGGATGGATAGGGGGACAGCAGGATGGATAGGGGGACAGTGGGATGGATAAGGGGAAAGTGGGAGAGATAGAGGGACAGTGGGATGGATAGAGGGACAGTGGGATGGATAGGGGGAAGGTGGGATGGATAGGGGGACGGTGGGATGGATAGGGGGACAGTGGGATGGATAGACGGACAGTGGGAGGGATAGCGGGACAGTGGGAGGGATAGCGGGACAGTGGGAGGGATAGGGGGACAGTGGGATGGATAGGGGGACAGTGGGATGGATAGGGGGATGGATAGGGGGACAGTGGGATGGATAGGGGGATAGTGGGATGGATAAGGGGACAGTGGGATGGATAGGGGGACAGGGGGACAGTGGGATGGATAGGGGGACAGGGGGACAGTGGGATGGATAGGGGGGACAGCGGGAGGGATAGGGAGACAGCGGGATGGATAGGGGGACAGTGGGATGGATAGGGGGATAGTGGGAGGGATAGAGGGACAGTGGGATGGATAGGGGGACAGTGGGATGGATAGAGGGACAGTGGGATGGATAGGGAGACAGTGGGAGGGATAGGGGGACAGTGGGAGGGATAGGGGGACAGTGGGATGGATAGGGGGGCAGTGGGGATGGACAGGGGTACAGTGGGATGGATAGGGGGACAGTGGGATGGACAGGGGGACAGTGGGAGGGACAGGGGGACAGTGGGAGGGACAGGGGGACAGTGAGATGAGTAGGGGGACAGTGGGAGGGACAGTGGGATGAGTAGGGGGACAGTGGGATGGATAGGGGGATGGATAGGGGGACAGTGGGATTGCTAGGGGGATAGTGGGATGGATAGGGGGACAGTAGGACAGTGAGATGGATAGGGGGACAGGGGGACAGTGGGATAGATAGGGGGACAGCGGGAGGGATAGGGGGACAGCAGGATGGATAGGGGGACAGCAGGATGGATAGGGGGACAGTGGGATGGACAGGGGGACAGTGGGATGGACAGGGGGACAGTGGGATGGACAGGGGGACAGTGGGATGGACAGGGGGACAGTGGGATGGATAGGGGGACAGTAGGATGGATAGGGAGACAGTGGGATGGATAGGGGGACATTGGGAGGGACAGGGGGACAGCGGGAGAGACAGGGGGACAGCGGGATGGATAAAGGGACAGTGGGATTGTTAGGGGGACAGTGGGATGGATAGAGGGACAGTGGGATGGATAGAGGGACAGTGGGATGGATAGGGGGACAGTGGGATGGATAGAGGGACAGTGGGATGGATAGGGGGATAGTGGGATGGATAGGGGGACGGTGGGATAGAAAGGGGGATGGTGGGATAAAAAAGGGGGACGGTGGGATAGATAGGGGGATTGTGGGATAGATAGGGGGACGGTGGGATAGATAGGGGGACAGTGGGATGGATAGGGGGACAGTGGGATGGATAAGGGGATAGTGGGGTGGACAGGGGAACAGTGCGAAAGACAGGGGGACAGTGGGATGGACAGGGGGACAGTGGGAGGGATAGGGGGACGGTGGGATAGATAGGGGGACGGTGGGATAGATAGGGGGACGGTGGGATGGATAGGGGGACAGGGGGACAGTGGGATGGATAGGGGGACAGCGGGAGGGATAGGGAGACAGCGGGATGGATAGGGGGACAGCGGGATGGATAGGGGGACAGTGGGATGGATAGGGGGACAGTAGGAAGGATAGAGGGACAGTAGGATGGATAGGGGGACAGTGGGATGGATAGGGGGACAGTGGGATTTACAGAGGGACAATGGGATGGACAGGGGGATGGATAGGGGGACAGTAGGATGGATAGGGGGAGAGTGGGATGGATAGGGGGAGAGTGGGATGGACAGGGGGACAGTGGGAGGGACAGGGGGACAGTGGGATGAGTAGGGGGACAGTGGGATTGATAGGGGGATAGTGGGATGGATAGGGGGACAGTAGGACAGTGAGATGGATAGGGGGACAGGGGGACAGTGTGATAGATAGGGGGACAGCGGGAGGGATAGGGGGACAGCAGGATGGATAGGGGGACAGCAGGATGGATAGGGGGACAGTGGGATGGATAGGGGTAAAGTGGGAGCGATAGAGGGACAGTGGGATGGATAGAGGGACAGTGGGATGGATAGGGGGAAGGTGGGATGGATAGGGGGACGGTGGGACGGATAGGGGGACAGTGGGATGGACAGGGGGACAGTGGGAGGGACAGGGGGACAGTGGGATGAGTAGGGGGACAGTGGGAGGGACAGGGGGACAGTGGGATGAGTAGGGGGACAGTGGGATTGATAGGGGGGTGGATAGGGGGACAGTGGGATGGATAGGGGGATAGTGGGATGGATAAGGGGACAGTGGGATGGATAGGGGGACAGTGGGATGGATAGGGGGACAGTGGGATGGATAGGGGGACAGCGGGAGGGATAGGGAGACAGCGGGATGGATAGGGGGACAGTGGGATGGATAGGGGGACAGTGGGAGGGATAGAGGGACAGTGGGATGGATAGGGGGACAGTGGGATGGATAGAGGGACAGTGGGATGGATAGGGAGACAGTGGGAGGGATAGGGGGACAGTGGGAGGGATAGGGGACAGTGGGATGGATAGGGGGACAGTGTGATGGATAGGGGGACAGTGGGATGGACAGGGGGACAGTGGGATGGACAGGGGGACAGTGGGATGGACAGGGGGATGGACAGGGGTACAGTGGGATGGATAGGGGGACAGTGGGATGGACAGGGGGACAGAGGGAGGGACAGGGGGACAGTGGGAGGGACAGGGGGACAGTGGGATGAGTAGGGGGACAGTGGGAGGGACAGGGGGACAGTGGGATGAGTAGGGGGACAGTGGGATGGATAGGGGGATGGATAGGGGGACAGTGGGATTGATAGGGGGATAGTGGGATGGATAGGGGGACAGTAGGACAGTGAGATGGATAGGGGGACAGGGGGACAGTGGGATAGATAGGGGGACAGCGGGAGAGATAGGGGGACAGCAGGATGGATAGGGGGACAGAAGGATGGATAGGGGGACAGTGGGATGGATAGGGGGAAAGTGGGAGGGATAGAGGGACAGTGGGATGGATAGAGGGACAGTGGGATGGATAGGGGGAAGGTGGGATGGACAGGGGGACAGTGGGAGGGACAGGGGGACAGTGGTATGAGTAGGGGGACAGTGGGAGGGACAGGGGGACAGTGGGATGAGTAGGGGGACAGTGGGATGGATAGGGTGATGGATAGGGGGACAGTGGGATGGATAGGGGGATAGTGGGATGGATAAGGGGACAGTGGGATGGATAGGGGGACAGGGGGACAGTGGGATGGATAGGGGGACAGGGGGACAGTGGGATGGATAGGGGGACAGCGGGAGGGATAGGGAGACAGCGGGATGGATAGGGGGACAGTGGGATGGATAGGGGGACAGTGGGAGGGATCGAGGGACAGTGGGATGGATAGGGGGACAGTGGGATGGATAGAGGGACAGTGGGATGGATAGGGAGACAGTGGGAGGGATAGGGGGACAGTGGGATGGATAGGGGGACAGTGTGATGGATAGGGGGACAGTGGGATGGACAGGGGGACAGTGGGATGGACAGGGGGACAGTGGGATGGACAGGGGGATGGACAGGGGTACAGTGGGATGGATAGGGGGACAGTGGGATGGACAGGAGGACAGTGGGAGGGACAGGGGGACAGTGGGAGGGACAAGGGGACAGTGGGATGAGTAGGGGGATGGATAGGGGGACAGTGGGATTGATAGGGGGATAGTGGGATAGATAGGGGGACAGTAGGACAGTGAGATGGATAGGGGGACAGTGGGATAGATAGGGGGACAGCGGGAGGGATAGGGGGACAGCAGGATGGATAGGGGGACAGCAGGATGGATAGGGGGACAGTGGGATGGACAGGGGGACAGTGGGATGGACAGGGGGACAGTGGGATGGATAGGGGGACAGGGGGGACAGTGGGATGGATAGGGGGACAGTAGGATGGATAGGGAGACAGTGGGATGGATAGGGGGACAGTGGGAGGGACAGAGGGACAGCGGGAGGGACAGGGGGACAGCGGGATGGATAAAGGGACAGTGGGATGGTTAGGGGGACAGTGGGATGGATAGAGGGACAGTGGGATGGATAGGGGGACAGTGGGATGGATAGAGGGACAGTGGGATGAATAGGGGGACAGTGGGCTGGATAGGGGGACGGTGGGATAGAAAGGGGGATGGTGGGATAAAAAAGGGGGACGGTGGGATAGATAGGGGGACGGTGGGATAGATAGGGGGACAGTGGGATGGATAGGGGGATAGTGGGGTGGACAGGGGAACAGTGCAAAAGACAGGGGGACAGTGGGATGGACAGGGGGACAGTGGGATGGACAGGGGGACAGTGGGAGGGATAGGGGGACGGTGGGATAGATAGGGGGACGGTGGGGTAGATAGGGGGACGGTGGGGTAGATAGGGGGACGGTGGGATAGATAGGGGGACGGTGGGATGGATAGGGGGACAGTGGGATGGATGGAAGGACGGTGGGATAGATAGGGGGACGGTCGGATAGATAGGGGGACGGTGGGATAGATAGGGGGACAGTGGGATGGATAGGGGGACAGTGGGATGGATAGGGGGATAGTGGGGTGGACAGGGGAACAGTGCGAAAGACAGGGGGACAGTGGGATGGACAGGGGGACAGTGGGAGGGATAGGGGGACGGTGGGATAGATAGGGGGACGGTGGGATAGATAGGGGGACGGTGGGATGGATAGGGGGACAGGGGGACAGTGGGATGGATAGGGGGACAGCGGGAGGGATAGGGAGACAGCGGGATGGATTGGGGGACAGTGGGATGGATAGGGGGACAGTGGGAGGGATAGAGGGACAGTGGGATGGATAGGGGGACAGTGGGATGGATAGGGGGACAGTGGGTTGGATACGGGGACGGTGAGATGGATAGGGGGACGGTGGGATGGATAGGGGGACAGTGGGATGGATAGAGGGACAGTGGGATGGATAGGGAGACAGTGGGAGGGATAGGGGGACAGTGGGAGGGATAGGGGGACAGTGGTATGGATAGGGGGACAGTGGTATGGATAGGGGGACAGTGGGATGGATAGGGGGACAGTGGGATGGACAGGGGACAGGGGGACAGTGGGATGGACAGGGGGACAGTGGAAGGAACAGGGGGACAATGGGAGGGACAGGGGGACAATGGGAGGGACAGGGGGACAATGGGAGGGACAGGGGGACAGTGGGATGGACAGGGGGACAGTGGGATGGACAGGGGAACAGTGGGATGGACAGGGGGACAGTGGGATGGATAGGGGGACAGGGGGACAGTGGGATGGATAGGGGGACAGTAGGATGGATAGGGGGACAGGGGGACAGTGGGATGGATAGGGGGACAGTGGGAGGGACAGGGGGACAGCGGGAGAGACAAGGGGACAGCGGGATGGATAAAGGGACAGTGGGATGGTTAGGGGGACAGTGGGATGGATAGAGGGACAGTGGGATGGATAGGGGGACAGTGGGATGGATAGAGGGACAGTGGGATGGATAGGGGGACAGTGGGATGGATAGGGGGACGGTGGGATAGAAAGGGGGACGGTGGGATAGAAAGGGGGACGGTGGGATAGATAGGGGGACAGTGGGATAGATAGGGGGACGGTGGGATAGATAGGGGGACAGTGGGATGGACAGGGGGACAGTGGGGTGGACAGGGGGACAGTGGGAGGGATAGGGGGACGGTGGGAGGGATAGGGGGACAGTGGGATGGATAGGGGGACAGTGGGATGGACAGGGGGACAGTGGGATGGATACGGGGATAGTGGGAGGGAGAGGGGGACAGTGGGATAGATAGGGGGACAGGGGGACAGTGGGATGGATAGGGGGACAGTGGGATGGACAGGGGGACAATGGGAGGGACAGTGGGATGGATAGGGGGACAAGGGGACAGTGGGATGGATAGGGGGGCAGTGGGAGGCACAGGGGGATGGATAGGGGGACAATGGGATGGATAGGGGGACAGTGGGAGGGACAGGGGACAATGGGATGGACAGGGGGACAGTTGGATGGATAGGGATACAGTGGGAGGGACAGGGGGACAGTGGGATGGACAGGGGGACTGTTGGATGGATAGGGATACAGTGGGATGAACAGGGGGACAGTGGGATGAACAGGGGGACAGTGGGAGGGACAGGGGGACAGTGGGAGGGACAGGGGGATGGATGGGGGGACAGTAGGATGGATAGGGGGACAGGGGGACAGTGGGATGGATAGGGGGACAGTGGGAGGGAGAGGGGGACAGCTGGAGGGATAGGGGGACAGTGGGAGGGATAGAGGGACAGTGGGATGGATAGGGGGACAGTGGGATGGATAGAGGGACAGTGGGATGGATAGAGGGACAGTGGGATGGACAGGGGGACAGTGGAATGGACAGGGGGACAGTGGGTTGGACAGGGGGACAGTGGGATGGACAGGGGGATGGATAGGGGGACAGTAGGATGGATAGGGGGACAGTGGGATGGATAGGGGGACAGTGGGATGGACAAGGGGACAGTGGGATGGATAGGGGGATGTACAGGGGTACAGTGGGATGGATAGGGGGACAGTGGGATGGACAGGGGGACAGTGGGAGGGACAGGGGGACAGTGAGAGGGACAGGGGGACGGTGGGATGAGTAGGGGGACAGTGGGAGGGACAGGGGGGCAGTGGGATGAGTAGGTGGACAGTGGGATGGATAGGGGGATGGATAGGGGGACAGTGGGATTGATAGGGGGATAGTGGGATGGATAGGGGGACAGTAGGACAGTGAGATGGATAGGGGGACAGGGGGACAGTGGGATAGATAGGGGGACAGCGGGAGGGATAGGGGGACAGCAGGATGGATAGGGGGACAGCAGGATGGATAGGGGGACAGTGGGATGGATAGGGGGACAGGGGGACAGTGGGATGGATAGGGGGACAGGGGGATGGATAGGGGGACAGTGGGATGGACAGGGGGAAAGTGGGATGGACAGGGGGACAGTGGGATGGACAGGGGGACAGTGGGATGGATAGGGGGGCAGTGGGAGGGACAGGGGGACAGTGGGATAGATAGGGGGACAGTGGGATGGATAGGGGGACAGTGGGATGGACAGGGGGACAGTGGGAGGGACAGTGGGATGGATAGGGGGACAAGGGGACAGTGGGATGGATAGAGGGACAGTGGGAGGGACAGGGGGATGGATAGGGGGACAGTGGGATGGATAGGGGGACAGTGGAAGGGACAGGGGGGCAGTGGGATGGACAGGGGGACAGTTGGATGGATAGGGATACAGTGGGAGGGACAGGGGGACAGTGGGATGGACAGGGGGACTGTTGGATGGATAGGGATACAGTGGGATGAACAGGGGGACAGTGGGAGGGACAGGGGGACAGTGGGAGGGACAGGGGGATGGATAGGGGGACAGTGGGATGGACAGGGGGACAGGGGGACAGTGGGATGGACAGGGGGATGGACAGGGGTACAGTGGGATGGATAGGGGGACAGTGGGATGGACAGGGGGACAGTGGGAGGGACAGGGGGACAGTGAGAGGGACAGGGGGACAGTGGGATGAGTAGGGGGACAGTGGGAGGGACAGGGGGACAGTGGGATGAGTAGGGGGACAGTGGGATTGATAGGGGAATAGTGGGATGGATAGGGGGACATTAGGACAGTGAGATGGATAGGGGGACAGGGGGACAGTGTGATAGATAGGGGGACAGCGGGAGGGATAGGGGGACAGCAGGATGGATAGGGGGACAGCAGGATGGATAGGGGGACAGTGGGATGGATAGGGGTAAAGTGGGAGGGATAGAGGGACAGTGGGATAGATAGAGGGACAGTGGGATGGATAAGGGGAAGGTGGGAGGATAGGGGGACGGTGGGACGGATAGGGGGACAGTGGGATGGACAGGGGGACAGTGGGAGGGACAGGGGGACAGTGGGTTGAGTAGGGGGACAGTGGGATGGATAGGGGGATGGATAGGGGGACAGTGGGATTGATAGGGGGATAGTGGGATGGATAGGGGGACAGTAGGACAGTGAGATGGATAGGGGGACAGGGGGACAGTGGGATAGATAGGGGGACAGCGAGAGGGATAGGGGGACAGCAGGATGGATAGGGGGACAGCAGGATGGATAGGGGGACAGTGGGATGGATAAGGGGAAAGTGGGAGGGATAGAGGGACAGTGGGATGGATAGAGGGACAGTGGGATGGATAGGGGGAAGGTGGGATGGATAGGGGGATGGTGGGATGGATAGGGGGACAGTGGGATGGATAGAGGGACAGTGGGAGGGATAGCGGGACAGTGGGATGGATAGGGGGACAGTGGGATGGATAGAGGGACAGTGGGATGGATAGGGAGACAGTGGGAGGGATAGGGGGACAGTGGGAGGGATAGGGGACAGTGGGATGGATAGGGGGACAGTGTGATGGATAGGGGGACAGTGGGATGGACAGGGGGACAGTGGGATGGACAGGGGGACAGTGGGATGGACAGGGGGATGGACAGGGGTACAGTGGGATGGATAGGGGGACAGTGGGATGGACAGGGGGACAGTGGGAGGGACAGGGGGACAGTGGGAGGGACAGGGGGACAGTGGGATGAGTAGGGGGACAGTGGGAGGGACAGGGGGACAGTGGGATGAGTAGGGGGACAGTGGGATGGATAGGGGGATGGATATGGGGACAGTGGGATTGATAGGGGGATAGTGGGATGGATAGGGGGACAGTAGGACAGTGAGATGGATAGGGGGACAGGGGGACAGTGGGATAGATAGGGGGACAGCGGGAGAGATAGGGGGACAGCAGGATGGATAGGGGGACAGAAGGATGGATAGGGGGACAGTGCGATGGATAGGGGGAAAGTGGGAGGGATAGAGGGACAGTGGGATGGATAGAGGGACAGTGGGATGGATAGGGGGAAGGTGGGATGGACAGGGGGACAGTGGGAGGGACAGGGGGACAGTGGGATGAGTAGGGGGACAGTGGGAGGGACAGGGGGACAGTGGGATGAGTAGGGGGACAGTGGGATGGATAGGGGGATGGATAGGGGGACAGTGGGATGGATAGGGGGATAGTGGGATGGATAAGGGGACAGTGGGATGGATAGGGGGACAGGGGGACATTGGGATGGATAGGGGGACAGGGGGACAGTGGGATGGATAGGGGGACAGCGGGAGGGATAGGGAGACAGCGGGATGGATAGGGGGACAGTGGGATGGATAGGGGGACAGTGGGAGGGATCGAGGGACAGTGGGATGGATAGGGGGACAGTGGGATGGATAGAGGGACAGTGGGATGGATAGGGAGACAGTGGGAGGGATAGGGGGACAGTGGGAGGGATAGGGGGACAGTGGGATGGATAGGGGGACAGTGTGATGGATAGGGGGACAGTGGGATGGACAGGGGGACAGTGGGATGGACAGGGGGACAGTGGGATGGACAGGGGGATGGACAGGGGTACAGTGGGATGGATAGGGGGACAGTGGGATGGACAGGGGGACAGTGGGAGGGACAGGGGGACAGTGGGAGGGACAAGGGGACAGTGGGATGAGTAGGGGGACAGTGGGAGGGACAGGTGGACAGTGGGATGAGTAGGGGGACAGTGGGATGGATAGGGGGATGGATAGGGGGACAGTGGGATTGATAGGGGGATAGTGGGATAGATAGGGGGACAGTAGGACAGTGAGATGGATAGGGGGACAGGGGGACAGTGGGATAGATAGGGGGACAGCGGGAGGGATAGGGGGACAGCAGGATGGATAGGGGGACAGCAGGATGGATAGGGGGACAGTGGGATGGACAGGGGGACAGTGGGATGGACAGGGGGACAGTGGGATGGACAGGGGGACAGTGGGATGGATAGAGGGACAGGGGGGACAGTGGGATGGATAGGGGGACAGTAGGATGGATAGGGAGACAGTGGGATGGATAGGGGGACAGTGGGAGGGACAGAGGGACAGCGGGAGGGACAGGGGGACAGCGGGATGGATAAAGGGACAGTGGGATGGTTAGGGGGACAGTGGGATGGATAGAGGGACAGTGGGATGGATAGGGGGACAGTGGGATGGATAGAGGGACAGTGGGATGGATAGGGGGACAGTGGGCTGGATAGGGGGACGGTGGGATAGAAAGGGGGATGGTGGGATAAAAAAGGGGGACGGTGGGATAGATAGGGGGACGGTGGGATAGATAGGGGGACGGTGGGATAGATAGGGGGACAGTGGGATGGATAGGGGGATAGTGGGGTGGACAGGGGAACAGTGCAAAAGACAGGGGGACAGTGGGATGGACAGGGGGACAGTGGGATGGACAGGGGGACAGTGGGAGGGATAGGGGGACGGTGGGATAGATAGGGGGACGGTGGGGTAGATAGGGGGACGGTGGGATAGATAGGGGGACGGTGGGATGGATAGGGGGACAGTGGGATGGATGGAAGGACGGTGGGATAGATAGGGGGACGGTCGGATAGATAGGGGGACGGTGGGATAGATAGGGGGACAGTGGGATGGATAGGGGGACAGTGGGATGGATAGGGGGATAGTGGGGTGGACAGGGGAACAGTGCGAAAGACAGGGGGACAGTGGGATGGACAGGGGGACAGTGGGAGGGATAGGGGGACGGTGGGATAGATAGGGGGACGGTGGGATAGATAGAGGGACGGTGGGATGGATAGGGGGACAGGGGGACAGTGGGATGGATAGGGGGACAGCGGGAGGGATAGGGAGACAACGGGATGGATAGGGGGACAGTGGGATGGATAGGGGGACAGTGGGAAGGATAGAGGGACAGTGGGATGGATAGGGGGACAGTGGGATGGTTAGGGGAACAGTGGGTTGGATAGGGGGACGGTGAGATGGATAGGGGGACGGTGGGATGGAAAAGGGGACAGTGGGATGGATAGAGGGACAGTGGGATGGATAGGGGGACAGCGGGAGGGATAGGGAGACAGCGGGATGGATTGGGGGACAGTGGGATGGATAGGGGGACAGTGGGAGGGATAGAGGGACAGTGGGGTGGATAGGGGGACAGTGGGATGGATAGGGGGACAGTGGGTTGGATACGGGGACGGTGGGATGGATAGGGGGACAGTGGGATGGATAGAGGGACAGTGGGATGGATAGGGAGACAGTGGGATGGATAGGGAGACAGTGGGAGGGATAGGGGGACAGTGGGAGGGATAGGGGGACAGTGGTATGGATAGGGGGACAGTGGGATGGATAGGGGGACAGTGGGATGGACAGGGGACAGGGGGACAGTGGGATGGACAGGGGGACAGTGGAAGGAACAGGGGGACAATGGGAGGGACAGGGGGACAATGGGATGGACAGGGGGACAGTGGGATGGACAGGGGGACAGTGGGATGGACAGGGGAACAGTGGGATGGACAGGGGGACAGTGGGATGGATAGGGGGACAGGGGGACAGTGGGATGGATAGGGGGACAGTAGGATGGATAGGGGGACAGGGGGACAGTGGGATGGATAGGGGGACAGTGGGAGGGACAGGGGGACAGCGGGAGAGACAAGGGGACAGCGGGATGGATAAAGGGACAGTGGGATGGTTAGGGGGACAGGGGACAGTGGGATGGATAGAGGGACAGTGGGATGGATAGGGGGACAGTGGGAAGGATAGAGGGACAGTGGGATGGATAGGGGGACAGTGGGATGGATAGGGGGACGGTGGGATAGAAAGGGGGACGGTGGGATAGAAAGGGGGACGGTGGGATAGATAGGGGGACAGTGGGATAGATAGGGGGACGGTGGGATAGATAGGGGGACAGTGGGATGGACAGGGGGACAGTGGGGTGGACAGGGGGACAGTGGGAGGGATAGGGGGACGGTGGGAGGGATAGGGGGACAGTGGGATGGATAGGGGGACAGTGGGATGGACAGGGGGACAGTGGGATGGATACGGGGATAGTGGGAGGGAGAGGGGGACAGTGGGATAGATAGGGGGACAGGGGGACAGTGGGATGGATAGGGGGACAGTGGGATGGACAGGGGGACAGTGGGAGGGACAGTGGGATGGATAGGGGGACAAGGGGACAGTGGGATGGATAGGGGGGCATTGGGAGGCACAGGGGGATGGATAGGGGGACAATGGGATGGATAGGGGGATAGTGGGAGGGACAGGGGGACAGTGGGATGGACAGGGGGACAGTGGGATGGACAGGGGGACAGTTGGATGGATAGGGATACAGTGGGAGGGACAGGGGGACAGTGGGATGGACAGGGGGACTGTTGGATGGATAGGGATACAGTGGGATGAACAGGGGGACAGTGGGATGAACAGGGGGACAGTGGGAGGGACAGGGGGACAGTGGGAGGGACAGGGGGACAGTGGGAGGGACAGGGGGATGGATGGGGGGACAGTAGGATGGATAGGGGGACAGGGGGACAGTGGGATGGATAGGGGGACAGTGGGAGGGAGAGGGGGACAGCTGGAGGGATAGGGGGACAGTGGGAGGGATAGAGGGACAGTGGGATGGATAGGGGGACAGTGGGATGGATAGAGGGATAGTGGGATGGATAGAGGGACAGTGGGATGGACAGGGGGACAGTGGAATGGACAGGGGGACAGTGGGTTGGACAGGGGGACAGTGGGATGGACAGGGGGATGGATAGGGGGACAGTAGGATGGATAGGGGGACAGTGGGATGGATAGGGGGACAGTGGGATGGACAGGGGGACAGTGGGATGGATAGGGGGATGTACAGGGGTACAGTGGGATGGATAGGGGGACAGTGGGATGGACAGGGGGACAGTGGGAGGGACAGGGGGACAGTGAGAGGGACAGGGGGACGGTGGGATGAGTAGGGGGACAGTGGGAGGGACAGGGGGGCAGTGGGATGAGTAGGGGGACAGTGGGATGGATAGGGGGATGGATAGGGGGACAGTGGGATTGATAGGGGGATAGTGGGATGGATAGGGGGACAGTAGGACAGTGAGATGGATAGGGGGACAGGGGGACAGTGGGATAGATAGGGGGACAGCGGGAGGGATAGGGGGACAGCAGGATGGATAGGGGGACAGCAGGATGGATAGGGGGACAGTGGGATGGATAGGGGGACAGGGGGACAGTGGGATGGATAGGGGGACAGGGGGATGGATAGGGGGACAGTGGGATGGACAGGGGGAAAGTGGGATGGACAGGGGGACAGTGGGATGGACAGGGGGACAGTGGGATGGATAGGGGGGCAGTGGGAGGGACAGGGGGACAGTGGGATAGATAGGGGGACAGTGGGATGGATAGGGGGACAGTGGGATGGACAGGGGGACAGTGGGAGGGACAGTGGGATGGATAGGGGGACAAGGGGACAGTGGGATGGATAGGGGGACAGTGGGAGGGACAGGGGGATGGATAGGGGGACAGTGGGATGGATAGGGGGACAGTGGAAGGGACAGGGGGACAGTGGGATGGACAGGGGGACAGTTGGATGGATAGGGATACAGTGGGAGGGACAGGGGGACAGTGGGATGGACAGGGGGACTGTTGGATGGATAGGGATACAGTGGGATGAACAGGGGGACAGTGGGAGGGACAGGGGGACAGTGGGAGGGACAGGGGGATGGATAGGGGGACAGGGGGACAGTGGGATGGATAGGGGAACAGTGGGAGGGAGAGGGGGACAGCGGGAGGGATAGGGGGACAGTGGGAGGGATAGAGGGACAGTGGGATGGATAGGGGGACAGTGGGATGGATAGAGGGACAGTGGGATGGATAGAGGGACAGTGGGATGGACAGGGGGACAGTGGGATGGACAGGGGGATGGATAGGGGGACAGTAGGATGGATAGGGGGACAGTGGGATGGATAGGGGGACAGTGGGATGGACAGGGGGACAGTGGGATGGACAGGGGGACAGTGGGATGGACAGGGGTACAGTGGGATGGATAGGGGGACAGTGGGATGGACAGGGGGACAGTGGGAGGGACAGGGGGACAGTGAGAGGGACAGGGGGACAGTGGGATGAGTAGGGGGACAGTGGGAGGGACAGGGGGACAGTGGGTTGAGTAGGGGGACAGTGGGATGGATAGGGGGATGGATAGGGGAACAGTGGGATTGATAGGGGGATAGTGGGATGGATAGGGGGACAGTAGGACAGTGAGATGGATAGGGGGACAGTGGGATAGATAGGGGGACAGCGAGAGGGATAGGGGGACAGCAGGATGGATAGGGGGACAGCAGGATGGATAGGGGGACAGTGGGATGGATAAGGGGAAAGTGGGAGGGATAGAGGGACAGTGGGATGGATAGAGGGACAGTGGGATGGATAGGGGGAAGGTGGGATGGATAGGGGGACGGTGGGATGGATAGGGGGACAGTGGGATGGATAGAGGGACAGTGGGAGGGATAGCGGGACAGTGGGAGGGATAGCGGGACAGTGGGAAGGATAGGGGGACAGTGGGAGGGATAGAGGGACAGTGGGATGGATAGGGGGACAGTGGGATGGATAGAGGGACAGTGGGATGGATAGAGGGACAGTGGGATGGACAGGGGGACAGTGGAATGGACAGGGGGACAGTGGGTTGGACAGGGGGACAGTGGGATGGACAGGGGGATGGATAGGGGGACAGTAGGATGGATAGGGGGACAGTGGGATGGATAGGGGGACAGTGGGATGGACAGAGGGACAGTGGGATGGATAGGGGGATGTACAGGGGTACAGTGGGATGGATAGGGGGACAGTGGGATGGACAGGGGGACAGTGGGAGGGACAGGGGGACAGTGAGAGGGACAGGGGGACGGTGGGATGAGTAGGGGGACAGTGGGAGGGACAGGGGGGCAGTGGGATGAGTAGGGGGACAGTGGGATGGATAGGGGATGGATAGGGGGACAGTGGGATTGATAGGGGGATAGTGGGATGGATAGGGGGACAGTAGGACAGTGAGATGGATAAGGGGACAGGGGGACAGTGGGATAGATAGGGGGACAGCGGGAGGGATAGGGGGACAGCAGGATGGATAGGGGGACAGGGGGACAGTGGGATGGATAGGGGGACAGTGGGAGGGACAGGGGGACAGCGGGAGAGACAAGGGGACAGCGGGATGGATAAAGGGACAGTGGGATGGTTAGGGGGACAGGGGACAGTGGGATGGATAGAGGGACAGTGGGATGGATAGGGGGACAGTGGGATGCATAGAGGGACAGTGGGATGGATAGGGGGACAGTGGGATGGATAGGGGGACGGTGGGATAGAAAGGGGGACGGTGGGATAGAAAGGGGGACGGTGGGATAGATAGGGGGACAGTGGGATAGATAGGGGGATGGTGGGATAGATAGGGGGACAGTGGGATGGATAGGGGGACAGTGGGAGGGAGAGGGGGACAGTGGGAGGGATAGGGGGACAGTGGGAGGGATAGAGGGACAGTGGGATGGATAGGGGGACAGTGGGATGGATAGAGGGACAGTGGGATGGATAGAGGGACAGTGGGATGGACAGGGGGACAGTGGAATGGACAGGGGGACAGTGGGTTGGACAGGGGGACAGTGGGATGGACAGGGGGATGGATAGGGGGACAGTAGGATGGATAGGGGGACAGTGGGATGGATAGGGGGACAGTGGGATGGACAGGGGGACAGTGGGATGGATAGGGGGACAGTGGGATGGACAGGGGGACAGTGGGAGGGACAGGGGGACAGTGAGAGGGACAGGGGGACGGTGGGATGAGTAGGGGGACAGTGGGAGGGACAGGGGGGCAGTGGGATGAGTAGGGGGACAGTGGGATGGATAGGGGGATGGATAGGGGGACAGTGGGATTGATAGGGGGATAGTGGGATGGATAGGGGGACAGTAGGACAGTGAGATGGATAGGGGGACAGGGGGACAGTGGGATAGATAGGGGGACAGCGGGAGGGATAGGGGGACAGCAGGATGGATAGGGGGACAGCAGGATGGATAGGGGGACAGTGGGATGGATAGGGGGACAGGGGGACAGTGGGATGGATAGGGGGACAGGGGGATGGATAGGGGGACAGTGGGATGGACAGGGGGAAAGTGGGATGGACAGGGGGACAGTGGGATGGACAGGGGGACAGTGGGATGGATAGGGGGGCAGTGGGAGGGACAGGGGGACAGTGGGATAGATAGGGGGACAGTGGGATGGATAGGGGGACAGTGGGATGGACAGGGGGACAGTGGGAGGGACAGTGGGATGGATAGGGGGACAAGGGGACAGTGGGATGGATAGGGGGACAGTGGGAGGGACAGGGGGATGGATAGGGGGACAGTGGGATGGATAGGGGGACAGTGGAAGGGACAGGGGGACAGTGGGATGGACAGGGGGACAGTTGGATGGATAGGGATACAGTGGGAGGGACAGGGGGACAGTGGGATGGACAGGGGGACTGTTGGATGGATAGGGATACAGTGGGATGAACAGGGGGACAGTGGGAGGGACAGGGGGACAGTGGGAGGGACAGGGGGATGGATAGGGGGACAGTAGGATGGATAGGGGGACAGGGGGACAGTGGGATGGATAGGGGAACAGTGGGAGGGAGAGGGGGACAGCGGGAGGGATAGGGGGACAGTGGGAGGGATAGAGGGACAGTGGGATGGATAGGGGGACAGTGGGATGGATAGAGGGACAGTGGGATGGATAGAGGGACAGTGGGATGGACAGGGGGACAGTGGGATGGACAGGGGGATGGATAGGGGGACAGTAGGATGGATAGGGGGACAGTGGGATGGACAGGGGGACAGTGGGATGGACAGGGGGACAGTGGGATGGACAGGGGTACAGTGGGATGGATAGGGGGACAGTGGGATGGACAGGGGGACAGTGGGAGGGACAGGGGGACAGTGAGAGGGACAGGGGGACAGTGGGATGAGTAGGGGGACAGTGGGAGGGACAGGGGGACAGTGGGTTGAGTAGGGGGACAGTGGGATGGATAGGGGGATGGATAGGGGAACAGTGGGATTGATAGGGGGATAGTGGGATGGATAGGGGGACAGTAGGACAGTGAGATGGATAGGGGGACAGTGGGATAGATAGGGGGACAGCGAGACGGATAGGGGGACAGCAGGATGGATAGGGGGACAGCAGGATGGATAGGGGGACAGTGGGATGGATAAGGGGAAAGTGGGAGGGATAGAGGGACAGTGGGATGGATAGAGGGACAGTGGGATGGATAGGGGGAAGGTGGGATGGATAGGGGGACGGTGGGATGGATAGGGGGACAGTGGGATGGATAGAGGGACAGTGGGAGGGATAGCGGGACAGTGGGAGGGATAGCGGGACAGTGGGAAGGATAGGGGGACAGTGGGAGGGATAGAGGGACAGTGGGATGGATAGGGGGACAGTGGGATGGATAGAGGGACAGTGGGATGGATAGAGGGACAGTGGGATGGACAGGGGGACATTGGAATGGACAGGGGGACAGTGGGTTGGACAGGGGGACAGTGGGATGGACAGGGGGATGGATAGGGGGACAGTAGGATGGATAGGGGGACAGTGGGATGGATAGGGGGACAGTGGGATGGACAGGGGGACAGTGGGATGGATAGGGGGATGTACAGGGGTACAGTGGGATGGATAGGGGGACAGTGGGATGGACAGGGGGACAGTGGGAGGGACAGGGGGACAGTGAGAGGGACAGGGGGACGGTGGGATGAGTAGGGGGACAGTGGGAGGGACAGGGGGGCAGTGGGATGAGTAGGGGGACAGTGGGATGGATAGGGGGATGGATAGGGGGACAGTGGGATTGATAGGGGGATAGTGGGATGGATAGGGGGACAGTAGGACAGTGAGATGGATAGGGGGACAGGGGGACAGTGGGATAGATAGGGGGACAGCGGGAGGGATAGGGGGACAGCAGGATGGATAGGGGGACAGCAGGATGGATAGGGGGACAGTGGGATGGATAGGGGGACAGGGGGACAGTGGGATGGATAGGGGGACAGGGGGATGGATAGGGGGACAGTGGGATGGACAGGGGGAAAGTGGGATGGACAGGGGGACAGTGGGATGGACAGGGGGACAGTGGGATGGATAGGGGGGCAGTGGGAGGGACAGGGGGACAGTGGGATAGATAGGGGGACAGTGGGATGGATAGGGGGACAGTGGGATGGACAGGGGGACAGTGGGAGGGACAGTGGGATGGATAGGGGGACAAGGGGACAGTTGGATGGATAGAGGGACAGTGGGAGGGACAGGGGGATGGATAGGGGGACAGTGGGATGGATAGGGGGACAGTGGAAGGGACAGGGGGGCAGTGGGATGGACAGGGGGACAGTTGGATGGATAGGGATACAGTGGGAGGGACAGGGGGACAGTGGGATGGACAGGGGGACTGTTGGATGGATAGGGATACAGTGGGATGAACAGGGGGACAGTGGGAGGGACAGGGGGACAGTGGGAGGGACAGGGGGATGGATAGGGGGACAGTGGGATGGACAGGGGGACAGTGGGATGGACAGGGGGACAGTGGGATGGACAGGGGGATGGACAGGGGTACAGTGGGATGGATAGGGGGACAGTGGGATGGACAGGGGGACAGTGGGAGGGACAGGGGGACAGTGAGAGGGACAGGGGGACAGTGGGATGAGTAGGGGGACAGTGGGAGGGACAGGGGGACAGTGGGATGAGTAGGGGGACAGTGGGATTGATAGGGGAATAGTGGGATGGATAGGGGGACATTAGGACAGTGAGATGGATAGGGGGACAGGGGGACAGTGTGATAGATAGGGGGACAGCGGGAGGGATAGGGGGACAGCAGGATGGATAGGGGGACAGCAGGATGGATAGGGGGACAGTGGGATGGATAGGGGTAAAGTGGGAGGGATAGAGGGATAGTGGGATAGATAGAGGGACAGTGGGATGGATAAGGGGAAGGTGGGAGGATAGGGGGACGGTGGGACGGATAGGGGGACAGTGGGATGGACAGGGGGACAGTGGGAGGGACAGGGGGACAGTGGGTTGAGTAGGGGGACAGTGGGATGGATAGGGGGATGGATAGGGGGACAGTGGGATTGATAGGGGGATAGTGGGATGGATAGGGGGACAGTAGGACAGTGAGATGGATAGGGGGACAGGGGGACAGTGGGATAGATAGGGGGACAGCGAGAGGGATAGGGGGACAGCAGGATGGATAGGGGGACAGCAGGATGGATAGGGGGACAGTGGGTTGGATAAGGGGAAAGTGGGAGGGATAGAGGGACAGTGGGATGGATAGAGGGACAGTGGGATGGATAGGGGGAAGGTGGGATGGATAGGGGGACGGTGGGATGGATAGGGGGACAGTGGGATGGATAGAGGGACAGTGGGAGGGATAGCGGGACAGTGGGATGGATAGGGGGACAGTGGGATGGATAGAGGGACAGTGGGATGGATAGGGAGACAGTGGGAGGGATAGGGGGACAGTGGGAGGGATAGGGGACAGTGGGATGGATAGGGGGACAGTGTGATGGATAGGGGGACAGTGGGATGGACAGGGGGACAGTGGGATGGACAGGGGGACAGTGGGATGGACAGGGGGATGGACAGGGGTACAGTGGGATGGATAGGGGGACAGTGGGATGGACAGGGGGACAGTGGGAGGGACAGGGGGACAGTGGGAGGGACAGGGGGACAGTGGGATGAGTAGGGGGACAGTGGGAGGGACAGGGGGACAGTGGGATGAGTAGGGGGACAGTGGGATGGATAGGGGGATGGATATGGGGACAGTGGGATTGATAGGGGGATAGTGGGATGGATAGGGGGACAGTAGGACAGTGAGATGGATAGGGGGACAGGGGGACAGTGGGATAGATAGGGGGACAGCGGGAGAGATAGGGGGACAGCAGGATGGATAGTGGGACAGAAGGATGGATAGGGGGACAGTGCGATGGATAGGGGGAAAGTGGGAGGGATAGAGGGACAGTGGGATGGATAGAGGGACAGTGGGATGGATAGGGGGAAGGTGGGATGGACAGGGGGACAGTGGGAGGGACAGGGGGACAGTGGGATGAGTAGGGGGACAGTGGGAGGGACAGGGGGACAGTGGGATGAGTAGGGGGACAGTGGGATGGATAGGGGGATGGATAGGGGGACAGTGGGATGGATAGGGGGATAGTGGGATGGATAAGGGGACAGTGGGATGGATAGGGGGACAGGGGGACAGGGGGACATTGGGATGGATAGGGGGACAGGGGGACAGTGGGATGGATAGGGGGACAGCGGGAGGGATAGGGAGACAGCGGGATGGATAGGGGGACAGTGGGATGGATAGGGGGACAGTGGGAGGGATCGAGGGACAGTGGGATGGATAGGGGGACAGTGGGATGGATAGAGGGACAGTGGGATGGATAGGGAGACAGTGGGAGGGATAGGGGGACAGTGGGAGGGATAGGGGGACAGTGGGATGGATAGGGGGACAGTGTGATGGATAGGGGGACAGTGGGATGGACAGGGGGACAGTGGGATGGACAGGGGGACAGTGGGATGGACAGGGGGATGGACAGGGGTACAGTGGGATGGATAGGGGGACAGTGGGATGGACAGGGGGACAGTGGGAGGGACAGGGGGACAGTGGGAGGGACAAGGGGACAGTGGGATGAGTAGGGGGACAGTGGGAGGGACAGGGGGACAGTGGGATGAGTAGGGGGACAGTGGGATGGATAGGGGGATGGATAGGGGGACAGTGGGATTGATAGGGGGATAGTGGGATAGATAGGGGGACAGTAGGACAGTGAGATGGATAGGGGGACAGGGGGACAGTGGGATAGATAGGGGGACAGCGGGAGGGATAGGGGGACAGCAGGATGGATAGGGGGACAGCAGGATGGATAGGGGGACAGTGGGATGGACAGGGGGACAGTGGGATGGACAGGGGGACAGTGGGATGGACAGGGGGACAGTGGGATGGATAGAGGGACAGGGGGGACAGTGGGATGGATAGGGGGACAGTAGGATGGATAGGGAGACAGTGGGATGGATAGGGGGACAGTGGGAGGGACAGAGGGACAGCGGGAGGGACAGGGGGACAGCGGGATGGATAAAGGGACAGTGGGATGGTTAGGGGGACAGTGGGATGGATAGAGGGACAGTGGGATGGATAGGGGGACAGTGGGATGGATAGAGGGACAGTGGGATGGATAGGGGGACAGTGGGCTGGATAGGGGGACGGTGGGATAGAAAGGGGGATGGTGGGATAAAAAAGGGGGACGGTGGGATAGATAGGGGGACGGTGGGATAGATAGGGGGACGGTGGGATAGATAGGGGGACAGTGGGATGGATAGGGGGATAGTGGGGTGGACAGGGGAACAGTGCAAAAGACAGGGGGACAGTAGGATGGACAGGGGGACAGTGGGATGGACAGGGGGACAGTGGGAGGGATAGGGGGACGGTGGGATAGATAGGGGGACGGTGGGGTAGATAGGGGGACGGTGGGATAGATAGGGGGACGGTGGGATGGATAGGGGGACAGTGGGATGGATGGAAGGACGGTGGGATAGATAGGGGGACGGTCGGATAGATAGGGGGACGGTGGGATAGATAGGGGGACAGTGGGATGGATAGGGGGACAGTGGGATGGATAGGGGGATAGTGGGGTGGACAGGGGAACAGTGCGAAAGACAGGGGGACAGTGGGATGGACAGGGGGACAGTGGGAGGGATAGGGGGACGGTGGGATAGATAGGGGGACGGTGGGATAGATAGAGGGACGGTGGGATGGATAGGGGGACAGGGGGACAGTGGGATGGATAGGGGGACAGCGGGAGGGATAGGGAGACAACGGGATGGATAGGGGGACAGTGGGATGGATAGGGGGACAGTGGGAAGGATAGAGGGACAGTGGGATGGATAGGGGGACAGTGGGATGGTTAGGGGAACAGTGGGTTGGATAGGGGGACGGTGAGATGGATAGGGGGACGGTGGGATGGAAAAGGGGACAGTGGGATGGATAGAGGGACAGTGGGATGGATAGGGGGACAGCGGGAGGGATAGGGAGACAGCGGGATGGATTGGGGGACAGTGGGATGGATAGGGGGACAGTGGGAGGGATAGAGGGACAGTGGGGTGGATAGGGGGACAGTGGGATGGATAGGGGGACAGTGGGTTGGATACGGGGACGGTGGGATGGATAGGGGGACAGTGGGATGGATAGAGGGACAGTGGGATGGATAGGGAGACAGTGGGAGGGATAGGGGGACAGTGGGAGGGATAGGGGGACAGTGGTATGGATAGGGGGACAGTGGGATGGATAGGGGGACAGTGGGATGGACAGGGGACAGGGGGACAGTGGGATGGACAGGGGGACAGTGGAAGGAACAGGGGGACAATGGGAGGGACAGGGGGACAATGGGATGGACAGGGGGACAGTGGGATGGACAGGGGGACAGTGGGATGGACAGGGGAACAGTGGGATGGACAGGGGGACAGTGGGATGGATAGGGGGACAGGGGGACAGTGGGATGGATAGGGGGACAGTAGGATGGATAGGGGGACAGGGGGACAGTGGGATGGATAGGGGGACAGTGGGAGGGACAGGGGGACAGCGGGAGAGACAAGGGGACAGCGGGATGGATAAAGGGACAGTGGGATGGTTAGGGGGACAGGGGACAGTGGGATGGATAGAGGGACAGTGGGATGGATAGGGGGACAGTGGGATGGATAGAGGGACAGTGGGATGGATAGGGGGACAGTGGGATGGATAGGGGGACGGTGGGATAGAAAGGGGGACGGTGGGATAGAAAGGGGGACGGTGGGATAGATAGGGGGACAGTGGGATAGATAGGGGGACGGTGGGATAGATAGGGGGACAGTGGGATGGACAGGGGGACAGTGGGGTGGACAGGGGGACAGTGGGAGGGATAGGGGGATGGACAGGGGTACAGTGGGATGGATAGGGGGACAGTGGGATGGACAGGGGGACAGTGGGAGGGACAGGGGGACAGTGGGAGGGACAAGGGGACAGTGGGATGAGTAGGGGGACAGTGGGAGGGACAGGGGGACAGTGGGATGAGTAGGGGGACAGTGGGATGGATAGGGGGATGGATAGGGGGACAGTGGGATTGATAGGGGGATAGTGGGATAGATAGGGGGACAGTAGGACAGTGAGATGGATAGGGGGACAGGGGGACAGTGGGATAGATAGGGGGACAGCGGGAGGGATAGGGGGACAGCAGGATGGATAGGGGGACAGCAGGATGGATAGGGGGACAGTGGGATGGACAGGGGGACAGTGGGATGGACAGGGGGACAGTGGGATGGACAGGGGGACAGTGGGATGGATAGAGGGACAGGGGGGACAGTGGGATGGATAGGGGGACAGTAGGATGGATAGGGAGACAGTGGGATGGATAGGGGGACAGTGGGAGGGACAGAGGGACAGCGGGAGGGACAGGGGGACAGCGGGATGGATAAAGGGACAGTGGGATGGTTAGGGGGACAGTGGGATGGATAGAGGGACAGTGGGATGGATAGGGGGACAGTGGGATGGATAGAGGGACAGTGGGATGGATAGGGGGACAGTGGGCTGGATAGGGGGACGGTGGGATAGAAAGGGGGATGGTGGGATAAAAAAGGGGGACGGTGGGATAGATAGGGGGACGGTGGGATAGATAGGGGGACGGTGGGATAGATAGGGGGACAGTGGGATGGATAGGGGGATAGTGGGGTGGACAGGGGAACAGTGCAAAAGACAGGGGGACAGTGGGATGGACAGGGGGACAGTGGGATGGACAGGGGGACAGTGGGAGGGATAGGGGGACGGTGGGATAGATAGGGGGACGGTGGGGTAGATAGGGGGACGGTGGGATAGATAGGGGGACGGTGGGATGGATAGGGGGACAGTGGGATGGATGGAAGGACGGTGGGATAGATAGGGGGACGGTCGGATAGATAGGGGGACGGTGGGATAGATAGGGGGACAGTGGGATGGATAGGGGGACAGTGGGATGGATAGGGGGATAGTGGGGTGGACAGGGGAACAGTGCGAAAGACAGGGGGACAGTGGGATGGACAGGGGGACAGTGGGAGGGATAGGGGGACGGTGGGATAGATAGGGGGACGGTGGGATAGATAGAGGGACGGTGGGATGGATAGGGGGACAGGGGGACAGTGGGATGGATAGGGGGACAGCGGGAGGGATAGGGAGACAACGGGATGGATAGGGGGACAGTGGGATGGATAGGGGGACAGTGGGAAGGATAGAGGGACAGTGGGATGGATAGGGGGACAGTGGGATGGTTAGGGGAACAGTGGGTTGGATAGGGGGACGGTGAGATGGATAGGGGGACGGTGGGATGGAAAAGGGGACAGTGGGATGGATAGAGGGACAGTGGGATGGATAGGGGGACAGCGGGAGGGATAGGGAGACAGCGGGATGGATTGGGGGACAGTGGGATGGATAGGGGGACAGTGGGAGGGATAGAGGGACAGTGGGGTGGATAGGGGGACAGTGGGATGGATAGGGGGACAGTGGGTTGGATACGGGGACGGTGGGATGGATAGGGGGACAGTGGGATGGATAGAGGGACAGTGGGATGGATAGGGAGACAGTGGGAGGGATAGGGGGACAGTGGGAGGGATAGGGGGACAGTGGTATGGATAGGGGGACAGTGGGATGGATAGGGGGACAGTGGGATGGACAGGGGACAGGGGGACAGTGGGATGGACAGGGGGACAGTGGAAGGAACAGGGGGACAATGGGAGGGACAGGGGGACAATGGGATGGACAGGGGGACAGTGGGATGGACAGGGGGACAGTGGGATGGACAGGGGAACAGTGGGATGGACAGGGGGACAGTGGGATGGATAGGGGGACAGGGGGACAGTGGGATGGATAGGGGGACAGTAGGATGGATAGGGGGACAGGGGGACAGTGGGATGGATAGGGGGACAGTGGGAGGGACAGGGGGACAGCGGGAGAGACAAGGGGACAGCGGGATGGATAAAGGGACAGTGGGATGGTTAGGGGGACAGGGGACAGTGGGATGGATAGAGGGACAGTGGGATGGATAGGGGGACAGTGGGATGGATAGAGGGACAGTGGGATGGATAGGGGGACAGTGGGATGGATAGGGGGACGGTGGGATAGAAAGGGGGACGGTGGGATAGAAAGGGGGACGGTGGGATAGATAGGGGGACAGTGGGATAGATAGGGGGACGGTGGGATAGATAGGGGGACAGTGGGATGGACAGGGGGACAGTGGGGTGGACAGGGGGACAGTGGGAGGGATAGGGGGACAGTGGGATGGATAGGGGGACAGTGGGATGGACAGGGGGACAGTGGGATGGATACGGGGATAGTGGGAGGGAGAGGGGGACAGTGGGATAGATAGGGGGACAGGGGGACAGTGGGATGGATAGGGGGACAGTGGGATGGACAGGGGGACAGTGGGAGGGACAGTGGGATGGATAGGGGGACAAGGGGACAGTGGGATGGATAGGGGGGCATTGGGAGGCACAGGGGGATGGATAGGGGGACAATGGGATGGATAGGGGGATAGTGGGAGGGACAGGGGGACAGTGGGATGGATAGGGGGATAGTGGGAGGGACAGGGGGACAGTGGGATGGACAGGGGGACAGTGGGATGGACAGGGGGACAGTTGGATGGATAGGGATACAGTGGGAGGGACAGGGGGACAGTGGGATGGACAGGGGGACTGTTGGATGGATAGGGATACAGTGGGATGAACAGGGGGACAGTGGGATGAACAGGGGGACAGTGGGAGGGACAGGGGGACAGTGGGAGGGACAGGGGGACAGTGGGAGGGACAGGGGGATGGATGGGGGGACAGTAGGATGGATAGGGGGACAGGGGGACAGTGGGATGGATAGGGGGACAGTGGGAGGGAGAGGGGGACAGCTGGAGGGATAGGGGGACAGTGGGAGGGATAGAGGGACAGTGGGATGGATAGGGGGACAGTGGGATGGATAGAGGGACAGTGGGATGGATAGAGGGACAGTGGGATGGACAGGGGGACAGTGGAATGGACAGGGGGACAGTGGGTTGGACAGGGGGACAGTGGGATGGACAGGGGGATGGATAGGGGGACAGTAGGATGGATAGGGGGACAGTGGGATGGATAGGGGGACAGTGGGATGGACAGGGGGACAGTGGGATGGATAGGGGGATGTACAGGGGTACAGTGGGATGGATAGGGGGACAGTGGGATGGACAGGGGGACAGTGGGAGGGACAGGGGGACAGTGAGAGGGACAGGGGGACGGTGGGATGAGTAGGGGGACAGTGGGAGGGACAGGGGGGCAGTGGGATGAGTAGGGGGACAGTGGGATGGATAGGGGGATGGATAGGGGGACAGTGGGATTGATAGGGGGATAGTGGGATGGATAGGGGGACAGTAGGACAGTGAGATGGATAGGGGGACAGGGGGACAGTGGGATAGATAGGGGGACAGCGGGAGGGATAGGGGGACAGCAGGATGGATAGGGGGACAGCAGGATGGATAGGGGGACAGTGGGATGGATAGGGGGACAGGGGGACAGTGGGATGGATAGGGGGACAGGGGGATGGATAGGGGGACAGTGGGATGGACAGGGGGAAAGTGGGATGGACAGGGGGACAGTGGGATGGACAGGGGGACAGTGGGATGGATAGGGGGGCAGTGGGAGGGACAGGGGGACAGTGGGATAGATAGGGGGACAGTGGGATGGATAGGGGGACAGTGGGATGGACAGGGGGACAGTGGGAGGGACAGTGGGATGGATAGGGGGACAAGGGGACAGTGGGATGGATAGGGGGACAGTGGGAGGGACAGGGGGATGGATAGGGGGACAGTGGGATGGATAGGGGGACAGTGGAAGGGACAGGGGGACAGTGGGATGGACAGGGGGACAGTTGGATGGATAGGGATACAGTGGGAGGGACAGGGGGACAGTGGGATGGACAGGGGGACTGTTGGATGGATAGGGATACAGTGGGATGAACAGGGGGACAGTGGGAGGGACAGGGGGACAGTGGGAGGGACAGGGGGATGGATAGGGGGACAGTAGGATGGATAGGGGGACAGGGGGACAGTGGGATGGATAGGGGAACAGTGGGAGGGAGAGGGGGACAGCAGGAGGGATAGGGGGACAGTGGGAGGGATAGAGGGACAGTGGGATGGATAGGGGGACAGTGGGATGGATAGAGGGACAGTGGGATGGATAGAGGGACAGTGGGATGGACAGGGGGACAGTGGGATGGACAGGGGGATGGATAGGGGGACAGTAGGATGGATAGGGGGACAGTGGGATGGATAGGGGGACAGTGGGATGGACAGGGGGACAGTGGGATGGACAGGGGTACAGTGGGATGGATAGGGGGACAGTGGGATGGACAGGGGGACAGTGGGATGAGTAGGGGGACAGTGGGAGGGACAGGGGGACAGTGGGTTGAGTAGGGGGACAGTGGGATGGATAGGGGGATGGATAGGGGAACAGTGGGATTGATAGGGGGATAGTGGGATGGATAGGGGGACAGTAGGACAGTGAGATGGATAGGGGGACAGTGGGATAGATAGGGGGACAGCGAGAGGGATAGGGGGACAGCAGGATGGATAGGGGGACAGCAGGATGGATAGGGGGACAGTGGGATGGATAAGGGGAAAGTGGGAGGGATAGAGGGACAGTGGGATGGATAGAGGGACAGTGGGATGGATAGGGGGAAGGTGGGATGGATAGGGGGACGGTGGGATGGATAGGGGGACAGTGGGATGGATAGAGGGACAGTGGGAGGGATAGCGGGACAGTGGGAGGGATAGCGGGACAGTGGGAAGGATAGGGGGACAGTGGGAGGGATAGAGGGACAGTGGGATGGATAGGGGGACAGTGGGATGGATAGAGGGACAGTGGGATGGATAGAGGGACAGTGGGATGGACAGGGGGACAGTGGAATGGACAGGGGGACAGTGGGTTGGACAGGGGGACAGTGGGATGGACAGGGGGATGGATAGGGGGACAGTAGGATGGATAGGGGGACAGTGGGATGGATAGGGGGACAGTGGGATGGACAGGGGGACAGTGGGATGGATAGGGGGATGTACAGGGGTACAGTGGGATGGATAGGGGGACAGTGGGATGGACAGGGGGACAGTGGGAGGGACAGGGGGACAGTGAGAGGGACAGGGGGACGGTGGGATGAGTAGGGGGACAGTGGGAGGGACAGGGGGGCAGTGGGATGAGTAGGGGGACAGTGGGATGGATAGGAGGATGGATAGGGGGACAGTGGGATTGATAGGGGGATAGTGGGATGGATAGGGGGACAGTAGGACAGTGAGATGGATAGGGGGACAGGGGGACAGTGGGATAGATAGGGGGACAGCGGGAGGGATAGGGGGACAGCAGGATGGATAGGGGGACAGCAGGATGGATAGGGGGACAGTGGGATGGATAGGGGGACAGGGGGACAGTGGGATGGATAGGGGGACAGGGGGATGGATAGGGGGACAGTGGGATGGACAGGGGGAAAGTGGGATGGACAGGGGGACAGTGGGATGGACAGGGGGACAGTGGGAGGGACAGGGGGACAGTGGGATAGATAGGGGGACAGTGGGATGGATAGGGGGACAGTGGGATGGACAGGGGGACAGTGGGATGGACAGGGGGACAGTGGGAGGGACAGTGGGATTGATAGGGGGACAAGGGGACAGTGGGATGGATAGGGGGACAGTGGGAGGGACAGGGGGATGGATAGGGGGACAGTGGGATGGATAGGGGGACAGTGGGATGGACAGGGGGACAGTTGGATGGATAGGGATACAGTGGGAGGGACAGGGGGACAGTGGGATGGACAGGGGGACTGTTGGATGGATAGGGATACAGTGGGATGAACAGGGGGACAGTGGGAGGGACAGGGGGACAGTGGGAGGGACAGGGGGATGGATAGGGGGACAGTAGGATGGATAGGGGGACAGGGGGACAGTGGGATGGATAGGGGGACAGTGGGAGGGAGAGGGGGACAGCGGGAGGGATAGGGGGACAGTGGGAGGGATAGAGGGACAGTGGGATGGATAGGGGGACAGTGGGATGGATAGAGGGACAGTGGGATGGATAGAGGGACAGTGGGATGGACAGGGGGACAGTGGGATGGACAGGGGGACAGTGGGATGGACAGGGGGATGGATAGGGGGACAGTAGGATGGATAGGGGGACAGTGGGATGGATAGGGGGACAGTGGGATGGACAGGGGGACAGTGGGATGGACAGGGGGACAGTGGGATGGACAGGGGTACAGTGGGATGGATAGGGGGACAGTGGGATGGACAGGGGGACAGTGGGAGGGACAGGGGGACAGTGAGAGGGACAGGGGGACAGTGGGATGAGTAGGGGGACAGTGGGAGGGACAGGGGGACAGTGGGTTGAGTAGGGGGACAGTGGGATGGATAGGGGGATGGATAGGGGAACAGTGGGATTGATAGGGGGATAGTGGGATGGATAGGGGGACAGTAGGACAGTGAGATGGATAGGGGGACAGGGGGACAGTGGGATAGATAGGGGTACAGCGAGAGGGATAGGGGGACAGCAGGATGGATAGGGGGACAGCAGGATGGATAGGGGGACAGTGGGATGGATAAGGGGAAAGTGGGAGGGATAGAGGGACAGTGGGATGGATAGAGGGACAGTGGGATGGATAGGGGGAAGGTGGGATGGATAGGGGGACGGTGGGATGGATAGGGGGACAGTGGGATGGATAGAGGGACAGTGGGAGGGATAGCGAGACAGTGGGAGGGATAGCGGGACAGTGGGAGGGATAGGGGGACAGTGGGATGGATAGGGGGATGGATAGGGGGACAGTGGGATGGATAAGGGGACAGTGGGATGGATAGGGGGACAGGGGGACAGTGGGATGGATAGGGGGACAGGGGGACAGTGGGATGGATAGGGGGACAGCGGGAGGGATAGGGAGACAGCGGGATGGATAGGGGGACAGTGGGATGGATAGGGGGACAGTGGGAGGGATAGAGGGACAGTGGGATGGATAGGGGGACAGTGGGATGGATAGAGGGACAGTGGGATGGATAGGGAGACAGTGGGAGGGATAGGGGGACAGTGGGAGGGATAGGGGGACAGTGTGATGGATAGGGGGGCAGTGGGATGGACAGGGGTACAGTGGGATGGATAGGGGGACAGAGGGATGGACAGGGGGACAGTGGGAGGGACAGGGGGACAGTGGGAGGGACAGGGGGACAGTGGGATGAGTAGGGGGACAGTGGGATGGATAGGGGGATGGATAGGGGGACAGTGGGATTGATAGGGGGATAGTGGGATGGATAGGGGGACAGTAGGACAGTGAGATGGATAGGGGGACAGGGGGACAGTGGGATAGATAGGGGGACAGCGGGAGGGATAGGGGGACAGCAGGATGGATAGGGGGACAGCAGGATGGATAGGGGGACAGTGGGATGGACAGGGGGACAGTGGGATGGACAGGGGGACAGTGGGATGGACAGGGGGACAGTGGGATGGATAGGGGGACAGTAGGATGGATAGGGAGACAGTGGGATGGATAGGGGGACATTGGGAGGGACAGGGGGACAGCGAGAGAGACAGGGGGACAGCGGGATGGATAAATGGACAGTGGGATGGTTAGGGGGACAGTGGGATGGATAGAGGGACAGTGGGATGGATAGAGGGACAGTGGGATGGATAGGGGGACAGTGGGATGGATAGAGGGACAGTGGGATGGATAGGGGGACAGTGGGATGGATAGGGGGACGGTGGGATAGAAAGGGGGATGGTGGGATAAAAAAGGGGGACGGTGGGATAGATAGGGGGACGGTGGGATAGATAGGGGGACGGTGGGATAGATAGGGGGACAGTGGGATGGATAGGAGGACAGTGGGATGGATAAGGGGATAGTGGGGTGGACAGGGGAACAGTGCGAAAGACAGGGGGACAGTGGGATGGACAGGGGGACAGTGGGAGGGATAGGGGGACGGTGGGATAGATAGGGGGACGGTGGGATAGATAGGGGGACGGTGGGATAGATAGGGGGACGGTGGGATGGATAGGGGGACAGGGGGACAGTGGGATGGATAGGGGGACAGCGGGAGGGATAGGGAGACAGCGGGATGGATAGGGGGACAGTGGGATGGATAGCGGGACAGTGGGAAGGATAGAGGGACAGTGGGATGGATAGGGGGACAGTGGGATGGATAGGGGGACAGTAGGATTTACAGAGGGACAATGGGATGGACAGGGGGATGGATAGGGGGACAGTAGGATGGATAGGGGGAGAGTGGGATGGATAGGGGGAGAGTGGGATGGACAGAGGGACAGTGGGAGGGACAGGGGGACAGTGGGATGAGTAGGGGGACAGTGGGATTGATAGGGGGATAGTGGGATGGATAGGGGGACAGTAGGACAGTGAGATGGATAGGGGGACAGGGGGACAGTGTGATAGATAGGGGGACAGCGGGAGGGATAGGGGGACAGCAGGATGGATAGGGGGACAGCAGGATGGATAGGGGGACAGTGGGATGGATAGGGGTAAAGTGGGAGGGATAGAGGGACAGTGGGATGGATAGAGGGACAGTGGGATGGATAGGGGGAAGGTGGGATGGATAGGGGGACGGTGGGACGGATAGGGGGACAGTGGGATGGACAGGGGGACAGTGGGAGGGACAGGGGGACAGTGGGTTGAGTAGGGGGACAGTGGGATGGATAGGGGGATGGATAGGGGGACAGTGGGATTGATAGGGGGATAGTGGGATGGATAGGGGGACAGTAGGACAGTGAGATGGATAGGGGGACAGTGGGATAGATAGGGGGACAGCGAGAGGGATAGGGGGACAGCAGGATGGATAGGGGGACAGCAGGATGGATAGGGGGACAGTGGGATGGATAAGGGGAAAGTGGGAGGGATAGAGGGACAGTGGGATGGATAGAGGGACAGTGGGATGGATAGGGGGAAGGTGGGATGGATAGGTGGACAGTGGGATGGATAGAGGGACAGTGGGAGGGATAGCGGGACAGTGGGAGGGATAGCGGGACAGTGGGAGGGATAGGGGGACAGTGGGATGGATAGGGGGACAGTGGGATGGATAGGGGGATGGATAGGGGGACAGTGGGATGGATAGGGGGATAGTGGGATGGATAAGGGGACAGTGGGATGGATAGGGGGACAGGGGGACAGTGGGATGGATAGGGGGACAGGGGGACAGCGGGAGGGATAGGGAGACAGCGGGATGGATAGGGGGACAGTGGGATGGATAGGGGGACAGTGGGAGGGATAGAGGGACAGTGGGATGGATAGGGGGACAGTGGGATGGATAGAGGGACAGTGGGATGGATAGGGAGACAGTGGGAGGGATAGGGGGACAGTGGGAGGGATAGGGGGACAGTGGGATGGATAGGGGGGCAGTGGGATGGACAGGGGTACAGTGGGATGGATAGGGGGACAGTGGGATGGACAGGGGGACAGTGGGAGGGACAGGGGGACAGTGGGAGGGACAGGGGGACAGTGGGATGAGTAGGGGGACAGTGGGAGGGACAGGGGGACAGTGGGATGAGTAGGGGGACAGTGGGATGGATAGGGGGATGGATAGGGGGACAGTGGGATTGATAGGGGGATAGTGGGATGGATAGGGGGACAGTAGGACAGTGAGATGGATAGGGGGACAGGGGGACAGTGGGATAGATAGGGGGACAGCGGGAGGGATAGGGGGACAGCAGGATGGATAGGGGGACAGCAGGATGGATAGGGGGACAGTGGGACAGTGGGATGGACAGGGGGACAGTGGGATGGACAGGGGGACAGTGGGATGGATAGGGGGACAGTAGGATGGATAGGGGGACAGTGGGAGGGACAGGGGGACAGCGGGAGAGACAGGGGGACAGCGGGATGGATAAAGGGACAGTGGGATGGTTAGGGGGACAGTGGGATGGATAGAGGGACAGTGGGATGGATAGAGGGACAGTGGGATGGATAGGGGGACAGTGGGATGGATAGAGGGACAGTGGGATGGATAGGGGGACAGTGGGATGGATAGGGGGACGGTGGGATAGAAAGGGGGATGGTGGGATAAAAAAGGGGGACGGTGGGATAGATAGGGGGACGGTGGGATAGATAGGGGGACGGTGGGATGGATAGGGGGACAGTGGGATGGATAAGGGGATAGTGGGGTGGACAGCGGAACAGTGCGAAAGACAGGGGGACAGTGGGATGGACAGGGGGACAGTGGGAGGGATAGGGGGACGGTGGGATAGATAGGGGGACGGTGGGATAGATAGGGGGACGGTGGGATGGATAGGGGGACAGGGGGACAGTGGGATGGATAGGGGGACAGCGGGAGGGATAGGGAGACAGCGGGATGGATAGGGGGACAGTGGGATGGATAGGGGGACAGTGGGAAGGATAGAGGGACAGTGGGATGGATAGGGGGACAGTGGGATGGATAGGGGGACAGTGGGATTTACAGAGGGACAATGGGATGGACAGGGGGATGGATAGGGGGACAGTAGGATGGATAGGGGGAGAGTGGGATGGATAGGGGGAGAGTGGGATGGACAGGGGGACAGTGGGAGGGACAGGGGGACAGTGGGATGAGTAGGGGGACAGTGGGATTGATAGGGGGATAGTGGGATAGATAGGGGGACAGTAGGACAGTGAGATGGATAGGGGGACAGGGGGACAGTGTGATAGATAGGGGGACAGCGGGAGGGATAGGGGGACAGCAGGATGGATAGGGGGACAGCAGGATGGATAGGGGGACAGTGGGATGGATAGGGGTAAAGTGGGAGGGATAGAGGGACAGTGGGATGGATAGAGGGACAGTGGGATGGATAGGGGGAAGGTGGGATGGATAGGGGGACAGTGGGACGGATAGGGGGACAGTGGGATGGACAGGGGGACAGTGTGGGATGGATAGGGGGATGGATAGGGGGGACAGTGGGATTGATAGGGGGATAGTGGGATGGATAGGGGGACAGTAGGACAGTGAGATGGATAGGGGGACAGGGGGACAGTGGGATAGATAGGAGGACAGCGAGAGGGATAGGGGGACAGCAGGATGGATAGGGGGACAGCAGGATGGATAGGGGGACAGTGGGATGGATAAGGGGAAAGTGGGAGGGATAGAGGGACAGTGGGATGGATAGAGGGACAGTGGGATGGATAGGGGGAAGGTGGGATGGATAGGGGGACGGTGGGATGGATAGGGGGGACGGTGGGATGGATAGGGGGACAGTGGGATGGATAGAGGGACAGTTGGAGGGATAGCGGGACAGTGGGAGGGAAAGCGGGACAGTGGGAGGGATAGGGGGACAGTGGGATGGATAGGGGGACAGTGGGATGGATAGGGGGATAATGGATGGATAAGGGGACAGTGGGATGGATAGGGGGACAGGGGGACAGTGGGGTGGATAGGGGGACAGGGGGACAGTAGGATGGATAGGGGGACAGCGGGAGGGATAGGGAGACAGTGGGAGGGATAGAGGGACAGTGGGATGGATAGGGGGACAGTGGGATGGATAGGGGACAGTGGGGATGGATAGGGGGACAGTGGGAGGGACAGGGGGACAGTGGGATGAGTAGGGGGACAGTGGGATTGATAGGGGGATAGTGGGATGGATAGGGGGACAGTAGGACAGTGAGATGGATAGGGGGACAGGGGGACAGTGCGATAGATAGGGGGACAGCGGGAGGGATAGGGGGACAGCAGGATGGATAGGGGGACAGCAGGATGGATAGGGGGACAGTGGGATGGATAGGGGTAAAGTGGGAGGGATAGAGGGACAGTGGGATGGGTAGAGGGACAGTGGGATGGATAGGGGGAAGGTGGGATGGATAGGGGGACGGTGGGACGGATAGGGGGACAGTGGGATGGACAGGGGGACAGTGGGAGGGACAGGGGGACAGTGGGATGAGTAGGGGGACAGTGGGAGGGACAGGGGGACAGTGGGATGAGTAGGGGGACAGTGGGATGGATAGGGGGGTGGATAGGGGGACAGTGGGATGGATAGGGGGATAGTGGGATGGATAAGGGGACAGTGGGATGGATAGGGGGACAGGGGGACAGTGGGATGGATAGGGGGACAGGGGGACAGTGGGATGGATAGGGGGACAGCGGGAGGGATAGGGAGACAGCGGGATGGATAGGGGGACAGTGGGATGGATAGGGGGACAGTGGGAGGGATAGAGGGACAGTGGGATGGATAGGGGGACAGTGGGATGGATAGAGGGACAGTGGGATGGATAGGGGGACAGTGTGATGGATAGGGGGACAGTGGGATGGACAGGGGGACAGTGGGATGGACAGGGGGACAGTGGGATGGACAGGGGGATGGACAGGGGTACAGTGGGATGGATAGGGGGACAGTGGGATGGACAGGGGGACAGTGGGAGGGACAGGGGGACAGTGGGAGGGACAGGGGGACAGTGGGATGAGTAGGGGGACAGTGGGAGGGACAGGGGGACAGTGGGAGGGACAGGGGGACAGTGGGATGAGTAGGGGGACAGTGGGAGGGACAGGGGGACAGTGGGATGAGTAGGGGGACAGTGGGATGGATAGGGGGATGGATAGGGGGACAGTGGGATTGATAGGGGGATAGTGGGATGGATAGGGGGACAGTAGGACAGTGAGATGGATAGGGGGACAGGGGGACAGTGGGATAGATAGGGGGACAGCGGGAGGGATAGGGGGACAGCAGGATGGATAGGGGGACAGCAGGATGGATAGGGGGACAGTGGGATGGACAGGGGGACAGTGGGATGGACAGGGGGACAGTGGGATGGATAGGGGGACAGGGGGGACAGTGGGATGGATAGGGGGACAGTAGGATGGATAGGGAGACAGTGGGATGGATAGGGGGACAGTGGGAGGGACAGAGGGACAGCGGGAGGGACAGGGGGACAGCGGGATGGATAAAGGGACAGTGGGATGGTTAGGGGGACAGTGGGATGGATAGAGGGACAGTGGGATGGATAGGGGGACAGTGGGATGGATAGGGGGACAGTGGGATGGATAGAGGGACAGTGGGATGGATAGAGGGACAGTGGGATGGATAGGGGGACAGTGGGATGGATAGGGGGACGGTGGGATAGAAAGGGGGATGGTGGGATAAAAAAGGGGGACGGTGGGATAGATAGGGGGACGGTGGGATAGATAGGGGGACGGTGGGATAGATAGGGGGACAGTGGGATGGATAGGGGGACAGTGGGATGGATAGGGGGATAGTGGGGTGGACAGGGGAACAGTGCGAAAGACAGGGGGACAGTGGGATGGACAGGGGGACAGTGGGAGGGATAGGGGGACGGTGGGATAGATAGGGGGACGGTGGGATAGATAGGGGGACGGTGGGATGGATAGGGGGACAGGGGGACAGTGGGATGGATAGGGGGACAGCGGGAGGGATAGGGAGACAGCGGGATGGATAGGGGGACAGTGGGATGGATAGGGGGACAGTGGGAAGGATAGAGGGATAGTGGGATGGATAGGGGGACAGTGGGATGGTTAGGGGAACAGTGGGTTGGATAGGGGGACGGTGAGATGGATAGGGGGACGGTGGGATGGAAAAGGGGACAGTGGGATGGATAGAGGGACAGTGGGATGGATAGGGGGACAGCGGGAGGGATAAGGAGACAGCGGGATGGATTGGGGGACAGTGGGATGGATAGGGGGACAGTGGGAGGGACAGAGGGACAGTGGGATGGATAGGGGGACAGTGGGATGGATAGGGGGACAGTGGGTTGGATACGGGGACGGTGAGATGGATAGGGGGACGGTGGGATGGATAGGGGGACAGTGGGATGGATAGAGGGACAGTGGGATGGATAGGGAGACAGTGGGAGGGATAGGGGGACAGTGGGAGGGATAGGGGGACAGTGGTATGGATAGGGGGACAGTGGGATGGATAGGGGGACAGTGGGATGGACAGGGGACAGGGGGACAGTGGGATGGACAGGGGGACAGTGGAAGGAACAGGGGGACAATGGGAGGGACAGAGGGACAATGGGATGGACAGGGGGACAGTGGGATGGACAGGGGGACAGTGGGATGGACAGGGGAACAGTGGGATGGACAGGGGGACAGTGGGATGGATAGGGGGACAGGGGGACAGTGGGATGGATAGGGGGACAGTAGGATGGATAGGGGGACAGGGGGACAGTGGGATGGATAGGGGGACAGTGGGAGGGACAGGGGGACAGCGGGAGAGACAAGGGGACAGCGGGATGGATAAAGGGACAGTGGGATGGTTAGGGGGACAGTGGGATGGATAGAGGGACAGTGGGATGGATAGGGGGACAGTGGGATGGATAGAGGGACAGTGGGATGGATAGGGGGACAGTGGGATGGATAGGGGGACGGTGGGATAGAAAGGGGGACGGTGGGATAGAAAGGGGGACGGTGGGATAGAAAGGGGGACGGTGGGATAGATAGGGGGACGGTGGGATAGATAGGGGGACGGTGGGATGGATAGGGGGACAGTGGGATGGATAGGGGGACAGTGGGATGGAAAGGGGGATAGTGGGATGGACAGGGGGACAGTGGGAGGGATAGGGGGACGGTGGGAGGGATAGGGGGACAGTGGGATGGATAGGGGGACAGTGGGATGGACAGGGGGACAGTGGGATGGATATGGGGATAGTGGGAGGGAGAGGGGGACAGTGGGATAGATAGGGGGACAGGGGGACAGTGGGATGGATAGGGGGACAGTGGGATGGACAGGGGGACAGTGGGAGGGACAGTGGGATGGATAGGGGGACAAGGGGACAGTGGGATGGATAGGGGGGCAGTGGGAGGCACAGGGGGATGGATAGGGGGACAATGGGATGGATAGGGGGACAGTGGGAGGGACAGGGGGACAGTGGGATGGACAGGGGGACAGTTGGATGGATAGGGATACAGTGGGAGGGACAGGGGGACAGTGGGATGGACAGGGGGACTGTTGGATGGATAGGGATACAGTGGGATGAACAGGGGGACAGTGGGATGAACAGGGGGACAGTGGGAGGGACAGGGGGACAGTGGGAGGGACAGGGGGATGGATGGGGGGACAGTAGGATGGATAGGGGGACAGGGGGACAGTGGGATGGATAGGGGGACAGTGGGAGGGAGAGGGGGACAGCTGGAGGGATAGGGGGACAGTGGAGGGATAGAGGGACAGTGGGATGGATAGGGGGACAGTGGGATGGATAGAGGGACAGTGGGATGGATAGAGGGACAGTGGGATGGACAGGGGGACAGTGGAATGGACAGGGGTACAGTGGGTTGGACAGGGGGACAGTGGGATGGACAGGGGGATGGATAGGGGGGCAGTAGGATGGATAGGGGGACAGTGGGATGGATAGGGGGACAGTGGGATGGACAGGGGGACAGTGGGGTGGATAGGGGGATGTACAGGGGTACAGTGGGATGGATAGGGGGACAGTGGGATGGACAGGGGGACAGTGGGAGGGACAGGGGGACAGTGAGAGGGACAGGGGGACGGTGGGATGAGTAGGGGGACAGTGGGAGGGACAGGGGGGCAGTGGGATGAGTAGGGGGACAGTGGGATGGATAGGGGGATGGATAGGGGGACAGTGGGATTGATAGGGGGATAGTGGGATGGATAGGGGGACAGTAGGACAGTGAGATGGATAGGGGGACAGGGGGACAGTGGGATAGATAGGGGGACAGCGGGAGGGATAGGGGGACAGCAGGATGGATAGGGGGACAGCAGGATGGATAGGGGGACAGTGGGATGGATAGGGGGACAGGGGGACAGTGGGATGGATAGGGGGACAGGGGGATGGATAGGGGGACAGTGGGATGGACAGGGGGAAAGTGGGATGGACAGGGGGAAAGTGGGATGGACAGGGGGACAGTGGGATGGACAGGGGGACAGTGGGATGGATAGGGGGGCAGTGGGAGGGACAGGGGGACAGTGGGATAGATAGGGGGACAGTGGGATGGATAGGGGGACAGTGGGATGGACAGGGGGACAGTGGGATGGATAGGGGGACAAGGGGACAGTGGGATGGATAGGGGGACAGTGGGAGGGACAGGGGGATGGATAGGGGGACAGTGGGATGGATAGGGGGACAGTGGAAGGGACAGGGGGACAGTGGGATGGACAGGGGGACAGTTGGATGGATAGGGATACAGTGGGAGGGACAGGGGGACAGTGGGATGGACAGGGGGACTGTTGGATGGATAGGGATACAGTGGGATGAACAGGGGGACAGTGGGATGAACAGGGGGACAGTGGGAGGGACAGGGGGACAGTGGGATGGACAGGGGGACAGTGGAAGGAACAGGGGGACAATGGGAGGGACAGGGGGACAATGGGATGGACAGGGGGACAGTGGGATGGACAGGGGGACAGTGGGATGGACAGGGGAACAGTGGGATGGACAGGGGGACAGTGGGATGGATAGGGGGACAGGGGGACAGTGGGATGGATAGGGGGACAGTAGGATGGATAGGGGGACAGGGGGACAGTGGGATGGATAGGGGGACAGTGGGAGGGACAGGGGGACAGCGGGAGAGACAAGGGGACAGCGGGATGGATAAAGGGACAGTGGGATGGTTAGGGGGACAGTGGGATGGATAGAGGGACAGTGGGATGGATAGGGGGACAGTGGGATGGATAGAGGGACAGTGGGATGGATAGGGGGACAGTGGGATGGATAGGGGGACGGTGGGATAGAAAGGGGGACGGTGGGATAGAAAGGGGGACGGTGGGATAGATAGGGGGACAGTGGGATAGATAGGGGGACGGTGGGATAGATAGGGGGACAGTGGGATGGACAGGGGGACAGTGGGGTGGACAGGGGGACAGTGGGAGGGATAGGGGGACGGTGGGAGGGATAGGGGGACAGTGGGATGGATAGGGGGACAGTGGGATGGACAGGGGGACAGTGGGATGGATACGGGGATAGTGGGAGGGAGAGGGGGACAGTGGGATAGATAGGGGGACAGGGGGACAGTGGGATGGATAGGGGGACAGTGGGATGGACAGGGGGACAGTGGGAGGGACAGTGGGATGGATAGGGGGACAAGGGGACAGTGGGATGGATAGGGGGGCAGTGGGAGGCACAGGGGGATGGATAGGGGGACAATGGGATGGATAGGGGGACAGTGGGAGGGACAGGGGACAATGGGATGGACAGGGGGACAGTTGGATGGATAGGGATACAGTGGGAGGGACAGGGGGACAGTGGGATGGACAGGGGGACTGTTGGATGGATAGGGATACAGTGGGATGAACAGGGGGACAGTGGGATGAACAGGGGGACAGTGGGAGGGACAGGGGGACAGTGGGAGGGACAGGGGGATGGATGGGGGGACAGTAGGATGGATAGGGGGACAGGGGGACAGTGGGATGGATAGGGGGACAGTGGGAGGGAGAGGGGGACAGCTGGAGGGATAGGGGGACAGTGGGAGGGATAGAGGAACAGTGGGATGGATAGGGGGACAGTGGGATGGATAGAGGGACAGTGGGATGGATAGAGGGACAGTGGGATGGACAGGGGGACAGTGGAATGGACAGGGGGACAGTGGGTTGGACAGGGGGACAGTGGGATGGACAGGGGGATGGATAGGGGGACAGTAGGATGGATAGGGGGACAGTGGGATGGATAGGGGGACAGTGGGATGGACAGGGGGACAGTGGGATGGATAGGGGGATGTACAGGGGTACAGTGGGATGGATAGGGGGACAGTGGGATGGACAGGGGGACAGTGGGAGGGACAGGGGGACAGTGAGAGGGACAGGGGGACGGTGGGATGAGTAGGGGGACAGTGGGAGGGACAGGGGGGCAGTGGGATGAGTAGGTGGACAGTGGGATGGATAGGGGGATGGATAGGGGGACAGTGGGATTGATAGGGGGATAGTGGGATGGATAGGGGGACAGTAGGACAGTGAGATGGATAGGGGGACAGGGGGACAGTGGGATAGATAGGGGGACAGCGGGAGGGATAGGGGGACAGCAGGATGGATAGGGGGACAGCAGGATGGATAGGGGGACAGTGGGATGGATAGGGGGACAGGGGGACAGTGGGATGGATAGGGGGACAGGGGGATGGATAGGGGGACAGTGGGATGGACAGGGGGAAAGTGGGATGGACAGGGGGACAGTGGGATGGACAGGGGGACAGTGGGATGGATAGGGGGGCAGTGGGAGGGACAGGGGGACAGTGGGATAGATAGGGGGACAGTGGGATGGATAGGGGGACAGTGGGATGGACAGGGGGACAGTGGGAGGGACAGTGGGATGGATAGGGGGACAAGGGGACAGTGGGATGGATAGAGGGACAGTGGGAGGGACAGGGGGATGGATAGGGGGACAGTGGGATGGATAGGGGGACAGTGGAAGGGACAGGGGGGCAGTGGGATGGACAGGGGGACAGTTGGATGGATAGGGATACAGTGGGAGGGACAGGGGGACAGTGGGATGGACAGGGGGACTGTTGGATGGATAGGGATACAGTGGGATGAACAGGGGGACAGTGGGAGGGACAGGGGGACAGTGGGAGGGACAGGGGGATGGATAGGGGGACAGTGGGATGGACAGGGGGACAGTGGGATGGACAGGGGGACAGTGGGATGGACAGGGGGATGGACAGGGGTACAGTGGGATGGATAGGGGGACAGTGGGATGGACAGGGGGACAGTGGGAGGGACAGGGGGACAGTGAGAGGGACAGGGGGACAGTGGGATGAGTAGGGGGACAGTGGGAGGGACAGGGGGACAGTGGGATGAGTAGGGGGACAGTGGGATTGATAGGGGAATAGTGGGATGGATAGGGGGACATTAGGACAGTGAGATGGATAGGGGGACAGGGGGACAGTGTGATAGATAGGGGGACAGCGGGAGGGATAGGGGGACAGCAGGATGGATAGGGGGACAGCAGGATGGATAGGGGGACAGTGGGATGGATAGGGGTAAAGTGGGAGGGATAGAGGGACAGTGGGATAGATAGAGGGACAGTGGGATGGATAAGGGGAAGGTGGGAGGATAGGGGGACGGTGGGACGGATAGGGGGACAGTGGGATGGACAGGGGGACAGTGGGAGGGACAGGGGGACAGTGGGTTGAGTAGGGGGACAGTGGGATGGATAGGGGGATGGATAGGGGGACAGTGGGATTGATAGGGGGATAGTGGGATGGATAGGGGGACAGTAGGACAGTGAGATGGATAGGGGGACAGGGGGACAGTGGGATAGATAGGGGGACAGCGAGAGGGATAGGGGGACAGCAGGATGGATAGGGGGACAGCAGGATGGATAGGGGGACAGTGGGATGGATAAGGGGAAAGTGGGAGGGATAGAGGGACAGTGGGATGGATAGAGGGACAGTGGGAAGGATAGGGGGAAGGTGGGATGGATAGGGGGACGGTGGGATGGATAGGGGGACAGTGGGATGGATAGAGGGACAGTGGGAGGGATAGCGGGACAGTGGGATGGATAGGGGGACAGTGGGGTGGATAGAGGGACAGTGGGATGGATAGGGAGACAGTGGGAGGGATAGGGGGACAGTGGGAGGGATAGGGGACAGTGGGATGGATAGGGGGACAGTGTGATGGATAGGGGGACAGTGGGATGGACAGGGGGACAGTGGGATGGACAGGGGGACAGTGGGATGGACAGGGGGATGGACAGGGGTACAGTGGGATGGATAGGGGGACAGTGGGATGGACAGGGGGACAGTGGGAGGGACAGGGGGACAGTGGGAGGGACAGGGGGACAGTGGGATGAGTAGGGGGACAGTGGGAGGGACAGGGGGACAGTGGGATGAGTAGGGGGACAGTGGGATGGATAGGGGGATGGATAGGGGGACAGTGGGATTGATAGGGGGATAGTGGGATGGATAGGGGGACAGTAGGACAGTGAGATGGATAGGGGGACAGGGGGACAGTGGGATAGATAGGGGGACAGCGGGAGAGATAGGGGGACAGCAGGATGGATAGGGGGACAGAAGGATGGATAGGGGGACAGTGCGATGGATAGGGGGAAAGTGGGAGGGATAGAGGGACAGTGGGATGGATAGAGGGACAGTGGGATGGATAGGGGGAAGGTGGGATGGACAGGGGGACAGTGGGAGGGACAGGGGGACAGTGGGATGAGTAGGGGGACAGTGGGAGGGACAGGGGGACAGTGGGATGAGTAGGGGGACAATGGGATGGATAGGGGGATGGATAGGGGGACAGTGGGATGGATGGGGGGATAGTGGGATGGATAAGGGGACAGTGGGATGGATAGGGGGACAGGGGGACAGGGGGACATTGGGATGGATAGGGGGACAGGGGGACAGTGGGATGAGTAGGGGGACAGTGGGATGGATAGGGGGATGGATAGGGGGACAGTGGGATTGATAGGGGGATAGTGGGATGGATAGGGGGACAGTAGGACAGTGAGATGGATAGGGGGACAGGGGGACAGTGGGATAGATAGGGGGACAGCGAGAGGGATAGGGGGACAGCAGGATGGATAGGGGGACAGCAGGATGGATAGGGGGACAGTGGGATGGATAAGGGGAAAGTGGGAGGGATAGAGGGACAGTGGGATGGATAGAGGGACAGTGGGAAGGATAGGGGGAAGGTGGGATGGATAGGGGGACGGTGGGATGGATAGGGGGACAGTGGGATGGATAGAGGGACAGTGGGAGGGATAGCGGGACAGTGGGATGGATAGGGGGACAGTGGGGTGGATAGAGGGACAGTGGGATGGATAGGGAGACAGTGGGAGGGATAGGGGGACAGTGGGAGGGATAGGGGACAGTGGGATGGATAGGGGGACAGTGTGATGGATAGGGGGACAGTGGGATGGACAGGGGGACAGTGGGATGGACAGGGGGACAGTGGGATGGACAGGGGGATGGACAGGGGTACAGTGGGATGGATAGGGGGACAGTGGGATGGACAGGGGGACAGTGGGAGGGACAGGGGGACAGTGGGAGGGACAGGGGGACAGTGGGATGAGTAGGGGGACAGTGGGAGGGACAGGGGGACAGTGGGATGAGTAGGGGGACAGTGGGATGGATAGGGGGATGGATAGGGGGACAGTGGGATTGATAGGGGGATAGTGGGATGGATAGGGGGACAGTAGGACAGTGAGATGGATAGGGGGACAGGGGGACAGTGGGATAGATAGGGGGACAGCGGGAGAGATAGGGGGACAGCAGGATGGATAGGGGGACAGAAGGATGGATAGGGGGACAGTGCGATGGATAGGGGGAAAGTGGGAGGGATAGAGGGACAGTGGGATGGATAGAGGGACAGTGGGATGGATAGGGGGAAGGTGGGATGGACAGGGGGACAGTGGGAGGGACAGGGGGACAGTGGGATGAGTAGGGGGACAGTGGGAGGGACAGGGGGACAGTGGGATGAGTAGGGGGACAATGGGATGGATAGGGGGATGGATAGGGGGACAGTGGGATGGATGGGGGGATAGTGGGATGGATAAGGGGACAGTGGGATGGATAGGGGGACAGGGGGACAGGGGGACATTGGGATGGATAGGGGGACAGGGGGACAGTGGGATGGATAGGGGGACAGCGGGAGGGATAGGGAGACAGCGGGATGGATAGGGGGACAGTGGGATGGATAGGGGGACAGTGGGAGGGATCGAGGGACAGTGGGATGGATAGGGGGACAGTGGGATGGATAGAGGGACAGTGGGATGGATAGGGAGACAGTGGGAGGGATAGGGGGACAGTGGGAGGGATAGGGGGACAGTGGGATGGATAGGGGGACAGTGTGATGGATAGGGGGACAGTGGGATGGACAGGGGGACAGTGGGATGGACAGGGGGATGGACAGGGGTACAGTGGGATGGATAGGGGGACAGTGGGATGGACAGGGGGACAGTGGGAGGGACAGGGGGACAGTGGGAGGGACAAGGGGACAGTGGGATGAGTAGGGGGACAGTGGGAGGGACAGGGGGACAGTGGGATGAGTAGGGGGACAGTGGGATGGATAGGGGGATGGATAGGGGGACAGTGGGATTGATAGGGGGATAGTGGGATAGATAGGGGGACAGTAGGACAGTGAGATGGATAGGGGGACAGGGGGACAGTGGGATAGATAGGGGGACAGCGGGAGGGATAGGGGGACAGCAGGATGGATAGGGGGACAGCAGGATGGATAGGGGGACAGTGGGATGGACAGGGGGACAGTGGGATGGACAGGGGGACAGTGGGATGGACAGGGGGACAGTGGGATGGATAGAGGGACAGGGGGGACAGTGGGATGGATAGGGGGACAGTAGGATGGATAGGGAGACAGTGGGATGGATAGGGGGACAGTGGGAGGGACAGAGGGACAGCGGGAGGGACAGGGGGACAGCGGGATGGATAAAGGGACAGTGGGATGGTTAGGGGGACAGTGGGATGGATAGAGGGACAGTGGGATGGATAGGGGGACAGTGGGATGGATAGAGGGACAGTGGGATGGATAGGGGGACAGTGGGCTGGATAGGGGGACGGTGGGATAGAAAGGGGGATGGTGGGATAAAAAAGGGGGACGGTGGGATAGATAGGGGGACGGTGGGATAGATAGGGGGACGGTGGGATAGATAGGGGGACAGTGGGATGGATAGGGGGATAGTGGGGTGGACAGGGGAACAGTGCAAAAGACAGGGGGACAGTGGGATGGACAGGGGGACAGTGGGATGGACAGGGGGACAGTGGGAGGGATAGGGGGACGGTGGGATAGATAGGGGGACGGTGGGGTAGATAGGGGGACGGTGGGATAGATAGGGGGACGGTGGGATGGATAGGGGGACAGTGGGATGGATGGAAGGACGGTGGGATAGATAGGGGGACGGTCGGATAGATAGGGGGACGGTGGGATAGATAGGGGGACAGTGGGATGGATAGGGGGACAGTGGGATGGATAGGGGGATAGTGGGGTGGACAGGGGAACAGTGCGAAAGACAGGGGGACAGTGGGATGGACAGGGGGACAGTGGGAGGGATAGGGGGACGGTGGGATAGATAGGGGGACGGTGGGATAGATAGGGGGACGGTGGGATGGATAGAGGGACAGGGGGACAGTGGGATGGATAGGGGGACAGCGGGAGGGATAGGGAGACAACGGGATGGATAGGGGGACAGTGGGATGGATAGGGGGACAGTGGGAAGGATAGAGGGACAGTGGGATGGATAGGGGGACAGTGGGATGGTTAGGGGAACAGTGGGTTGGATAGGGGGACGGTGAGATGGATAGGGGGACGGTGGGATGGAAAAGGGGACAGTGGGATGGATAGAGGGACAGTGGGATGGATAGGGGGACAGCGGGAGGGATAGGGAGACAGCGGGATGGATTGGGGGACAGTGGGATGGATAGGGGGACAGTGGGAGGGATAGAGGGACAGTGGGGTGGATAGGGGGACAGTGGGATGGATAGGGGGACAGTGGGTTGGATACGGGGACGGTGGGATGGATAGGGGGACAGTGGGATGGATAGAGGGACAGTGGGATGGATAGGGAGACAGTGGGAGGGATAGGGGGACAGTGGGAGGGATAGGGGGACAGTGGTATGGATAGGGGGACAGTGGGATGGATAGGGGGACAGTGGGATGGACAGGGGACAGGGGGACAGTGGGATGGACAGGGGGACAGTGGAAGGAACAGGGGGACAATGGGAGGGACAGGGGGACAATGGGATGGACAGGGGGACAGTGGGATGGACAGGGGGACAGTGGGATGGACAGGGGAACAGTGGGATGGACAGGGGGACAGTGGGATGGATAGGGGGACAGGGGGACAGTGGGATGGATAGGGGGACAGTAGGATGGATAGGGGGACAGGGGGACAGTGGGATGGATAGGGGGACAGTGGGAGGGACAGGGGGACAGCGGGAGAGACAAGGGGACAGCGGGATGGATAAAGGGACAGTGGGATGGTTAGGGGGACAGGGGACAGTGGGATGGATAGAGGGACAGTGGGATGGATAGGGGGACAGTGGGATGGATAGAGGGACAGTGGGATGGATAGGGGGACAGTGAGATGGATAGGGGGACGGTGGGATAGAAAGGGGGACGGTGGTATAGAAAGGGGGACGGTGGGATAGATAGGGGGACAGTGGGATAGATAGGGGGACGGTGGGATAGATAGGGGGACAGTGGGATGGACAGGGGGACAGTGGGGTGGACAGGGGGACAGTGGGAGGGATAGGGGGACGGTGGGAGGGATAGGGGGACAGTGGGATGGATAGGGGGACAGTGGGATGGACAGGGGGACAGTGGGATGGATACGGGGATAGTGGGAGGGAGAGGGGGACAGTGGGATAGATAGGGGGACAGGGGGACAGTGGGATGGATAGGGGGACAGTGGGATGGACAGGGGGACAGTGGGAGGGACAGTGGGATGGATAGGGGGACAAGGGGACAGTGGGATGGATAGGGGAGCATTGGGAGGCACAGGGGGATGGATAGGGGGACAATGGGATGGATAGGGGGATAGTGGGAGGGACAGGGGGACAGTGGGATGGACAGGGGGACAGTGGGATGGACAGGGGGACAGTTGGATGGATAGGGATACAGTGGGAGGGACAGGGGGACAGTGGGATGGACAGGGGGACTGTTGGATGGATAGGGATACAGTGGGATGAACAGGGGGACAGTGGGATGAACAGGGGGACAGTGGGAGGGACAGGGGGACAGTGGTAGGGACAGGGGGACAGTGGGAGGGACAGGGGGATGGATGGGGGGACAGTAGGATGGATAGGGGGACAGGGGGACAGTGGGATGGATAGGGGGACAGTGGGAGGGAGAGGGGGACAGCTGGAGGGATAGGGGGACAGTGGGAGGGATAGAGGGACAGTGGGATGGATAGGGGGACAGTGGGATGGATAGAGGGACAGTGGGATGGATAGAGGGACAGTGGGATGGACAGGGGGACAGTGGAATGGACAGGGGGACAGTGGGTTGGACAGGGGGACAGTGGGATGGACAGGGGGATGGATAGGGGGACAGTAGGATGGATAGGGGGACAGTGGGATGGATAGGGGGACAGTGGGATGGACAGGGGGATGTACAGGGGTACAGTGGGATGGATAGGGGGACAGTGGGATGGACAGGGGGACAGTGGGAGGGACAGGGGGAAAGTGAGAGGGACAGGGGGACGGTGGGATGAGTAGGGGGACAGTGGGAGGGACAGGGGGGCAGTGGGATGAGTAGGGGGACAGTGGGATGGATAGGGGGATGGATAGGGGGACAGTGGGATTGATAGGGGGATAGTGGGATGGATAGGGGGACAGTAGGACAGTGAGATGGATAGGGGGACAGGGGGACAGTGGGATAGATAGGGGGACAGCGGGAGGGATAGGGGGACAGCAGGATGGATAGGGGGACAGCAGGATGGATAGGGGGACAGTGGGATGGATAGGGGGACAGGGGGACAGTGGGATGGATAGGGGGACAGGGGGATGGATAGGGGGACAGTGGGATGGACAGGGGGAAAGTGGGATGGACAGGGGGACAGTGGGATGGACAGGGGGACAGTGGGATGGATAGGGGGGCAGTGGGAGGGACAGGGGGACAGTGGGATAGATAGGGGGACAGTGGGATGGATAGGGGGACAGTGGGATGGACAGGGGGACAGTGGGAGGGACAGTGGGATGGATAGGGGGACAAGGGGACAGTGGGATGGATAGGGGGACAGTGGGAGGGACAGGGGGATGGATAGGGGGACAGTGGGATGGATAGGGGGACAGTGGAAGGGACAGGGGGACAGTGGGATGGACAGGGGGACAGTTGGATGGATAGGGATACAGTGGGAGGGACAGGGGGACAGTGGGATGGACAGGGGGACTGTTGGATGGATAGGGATACAGTGGGATGAACAGGGGGACAGTGGGAGGGACAGGGGGACAGTGGGAGGGACAGGGGGATGGATAGGGGGACAGTAGGATGGATAGGGGGACAGGGGGACAGTGGGATGGATAGGGGAACAGTGGGAGGGAGAGGGGGACAGCGGGAGGGATAGGGGGACAGTGGGAGGGATAGAGGGACAGTGGGATGGATAGGGGGACAGTGGGATGGATAGAGGGACAGTGGGATGGATAGAGGGACAGTGGGATGGACAGGGGGACAGTGGGATGGACAGGGGGATGGATAGGGGGACAGTAGGATGGATAGGGGGACAGTGGGATGGATAGGGGGACAGTGGGATGGACAGGGGGACAGTGGGGTGGACAGGGGGACAGTGGGATGGACAGGGGTACAGTGGGATGGATAGGGGGACAGTGGGATGGACAGGGGGACAGTGGGAGGGACAGGGGGACAGTGAGAGGGACAGGGGGGCAGTGGGATGAGTAGGGGGACAGTGGGAGGGACAGGGGGACAGTGGGTTGAGTAGGGGGACAGTGGGATGGATAGGGGGATGGATAGGGGAACAGTGGGATTGATAGGGGGATAATGGGATGGATAGGGGGACAGTAGGACAGTGAGATGGATAGGGGGACAGTGGGATAGATAGGGGGACAGCGAGAGGGATAGGGGGACAGCAGGATGGATAGGGGGACAGCAGGATGGATAGGGGGACAGTGGGATGGATAAGGGGAAAGTGGGAGGGATAGAGGGACAGTGGGATGGATAGAGGGACAGTGGGATGGATAGGGGGAAGGTGGGATGGATAGGGGGACGGTGGGATGGATAGGGGGACAGTGGGATGGATAGAGGGACAGTGGGAGGGATAGCGGGACAGTGGGAGGGATAGCGGGACAGTGGGAAGGATAGGGGGACAGTGGGAGGGATTGAGGGACAGTGGGATGGATAGGGGGACAGTGGGATGGATAGAGGGACAGTGGGATGGATAGAGGGACAGTGGGATGGACAGGGGGACAGTGGAATGGACAGGGGGACAGTGGGTTGGACAGGGGGACAGTGGGATGGACAGGGGGATGGATAGGGGGACAGTAGGATGGATAGGGGGACAGTGGGATGGATAGGGGGACAGTGGGATGGACAGGGGGACAGTGGGATGGATAGGGGGATGTACAGGGGTACAGTGGGATGGATAGGGGGACAGTGGGATGGACAGTGGGACAGTGGGAGGGACAGGGGGACAGTGAGAGGGACAGGGGGACGGTGGGATGAGTAGGGGGACAGTGGGAGGGACAGGGGGGCAGTGGGATGAGTAGGGGGACAGTGGGATGGATAGGGGGATGGATAGGGGGACAGTGGGATTGATAGGGGGATAGTGGGATGGATAGGGGGACAGTAGGACAGTGAGATGGATAGGGGGACAGGGGGACAGTGGGATAGATAGGGGGACAGCGGGAGGGATAGGGGGACAGCAGGATGGATAGGGGGACAGCAGGATGGATAGGGGGACAGTGGGATGGATAGGGGGACAGGGGGACAGTGGGATGGATAGGGGGACAGGGGGATGGATAGGGGGACAGTGGGATGGACAGGGGGAAAGTGGGATGGACAGGGGGACAGTGGGATGGACAGGGGGACAGTGGGAGGGACAGGGGGACAGTGGGATAGATAGGGGGACAGTGGGATGGATAGGGGGACAGTGGGATGGACAGGGGGACAGTGGGATGGACAGGGGGACAGTGGGAGGGACAGTGGGATTGATAGGGGGACAAGGGGACAGTGGGATGGATAGGGGGGGACAGTGGGAGGGACAGGGGGATGGATAGGGGGACAGTGGGATGGATAGGGGGACAGTGGGATGGACAGGGGGACAGTTGGATGGATAGGGATACAGTGGGAGGGACAGGGGGACAGTGGGATGGACAGGGGGACTGTTGGATGGATAGGGATACAGTGGGATGAACAGGGGGACAGTGGGAGGGACAGGGGGACAGTGGGAGGGACAGGGGGATGGATAGGGGGACAGTAGGATGGATAGGGGGACAGGGGGACAGTGGGATGGATAGGGGGACAGTGGGAGGGAGAGGGGGACAGCGGGAGGGATAGGGGGACAGTGGGAGGGATAGAGGGACAGTGGGATGGATAGGGGGACAGTGGGATGGATAGAGGGACAGTGGGATGGATAGAGGGACAGTGGGATGGACAGGGGGACAGTGGGATGGACAGGGGGACAGTGGGATGGACAGGGGGATGGATAGGGGGACAGTAGGATGGATAGGGGGACAGTGGGATGGATAGGGGGACAGTGGGATGGACAGGGGGACAGTGGGATGGACAGGGGGACAGTGGGATGGACAGGGGTACAGTGGGATGGATAGGGGGACAGTGGGATGGACAGGGGGACAGTGGGAGGGACAGGGGGACAGTGAGAGGGACAGGGGGACAGTGGGATGAGTAGGGGGACAGTGGGAGGGACAGGGGGACAGTGGGTTGAGTAGGGGGACAGTGGGATGGATAGGGGGATGGATAGGGGAACAGTGGGATTGATAGGGGGATAGTGGGATGGATAGGGGGACAGTAGGACAGTGAGATGGATAGGGGGACAGGGGGACAGTGGGATAGATAGGGGTACAGCGAGAGGGATAGGGGGACAGCAGGATGGATAGGGGGACAGCAGGATGGATAGGGGGACAGTGGGATGGATAAGGGGAAAGTGGGAGGGATAGAGGGACAGTGGGATGGATAGAGGGACAGTGGGATGGATAGGGGGAAGGTGGGATGGATAGGGGGACGGTGGGATGGATAGGGGGACAGTGGGATGGATAGAGGGACAGTGGGAGGGATAGCGAGACAGTGGGAGGGATAGCGGGACAGTGGGAGGGATAGGGGGACAGTGGGATGGATAGGGGGATGGATAGGGGGACAGTGGGATGGATAAGGGGACAGTGGGATGGATAGGGGGACAGGGGGACAGTGGGATGGATAGGGGGACAGGGGGACAGTGGGATGGATAGGGGGACAGCGGGAGGGATAGGGAGACAGCGGGATGGATAGGGGGACAGTGGGATGGATAGGGGGACAGTGGGAGGGATAGAGGGACAGTGGGATGGATAGGGGGACAGTGGGATGGATAGAGGGACAGTGGGATGGATAGGGAGACAGTGGGAGGGATAGGGGGACAGTGGGAGGGATAGGGGGACAGTGTGATGGATAGGGGGGCAGTGGGATGGACAGGGGTACAGTGGGATGGATAGGGGGACAGAGGGATGGACAGGGGGACAGTGGGAGGGACAGGGGGACAGGATGAGTAGGGGGACAGTGGGATGGATAGGGGGATGGATAGGGGGACAGTGGGATTGATAGGGGGATAGTGGGATGGATAGGGGGACAGTAGGACAGTGAGATGGATAGGGGGACAGGGGGACAGTGGGATAGATAGGGGGACGCGGGAGGGATAGGGGGACAGCAGGATGGATAGGGGGACAGCAGGATGGATAGGGGGACAGTGGGATGGACAGGGGGACAGTGGGATGGACAGGGGGACAGTGGGATGGACAGGGGGACAGTGGGATGGATAGGGGGACAGTAGGATGGATAGGGAGACAGTGGGATGGATAGGGGGACATTGGAGGGACAGGGGGACAGCGAGAGAGACAGGGGGACAGCGGGATGGATAAATGGACAGTGGGATGGTTAGGGGGACAGTGGGATGGATAGAGGGACAGTGGGATGGATAGAGGGACAGTGGGATGGATAGGGGGACAGTGGGATGGATAGAGGGACAGTGGGATGGATAGGGGGACAGTGGGATGGATAGGGGGACGGTGGGATAGAAAGGGGGATGGTGGGATAAAAAAGGGGGACGGTGGGATAGATAGGGGGACGGTGGGATAGATAGGGGGACGGTGGGATAGATAGGGGGACAGTGGGATGGATAGGGGGACAGTGGGATGGATAAGGGGATAGTGGGGTGGACAGGGAACAGTGCGAAAGACAGGGGGACAGTGGGATGGACAGGGGGACAGTGGGAGGGACAGGGGGATGGTGGGATAGATAGGGGGACGGTGGGATAGATAGGGGGACGGTGGGATGGATAGGGGGACAGGGGGACAGTGGGATGGATAGGGGGACAGCGGGAGGGATAGGGAGACAGCGGGATGGATAGGGGGACAGTGGGATGGATAGCGGGACAGTGGGAAGGATAGAGGGACAGTGGGATGGATAGGGGGACAGTGGGATGGATAGGGGGACAGTAGGATTTACAGAGGGACAATGGGATGGACAGGGGGATGGATAGGGGACAGTAGGATGGATAGGGGGAGAGTGGGATGGATAGGGGGAGAGTGGGGATGGACAGGGGGACAGTGGGAGGGACAGGGGGACAGTGGGATGAGTAGGGGGACAGTGGGATTGATAGGGGGATAGTGGGATGGATAGGGGGACAGGGGGACAGTGTGATAGATAGGGGGACAGCGGGAGGGATAGGGGGACAGCAGGATGGATAGGGGGACAGCAGGATGGATAGGGGGACAGTGGGATGGATAGGGGTAAAGTGGGAGGGATAGAGGGACAGTGGGATGGATAGAGGGACAGTGGGATGGATAGGGGGAAGGTGGGATGGATAGGGGGACGGTGGGACGGATAGGGGGACAGTGGGATGGACAGGGGGACAGTGGGAGGGACAGGGGGACAGTGGGTTGAGTAGGGGGACAGTGGGATGGATAGGGGGATGGATAGGGGGACAGTGGGATTGATAGGGGGATAGTGGGATGGATAGGGGGACAGTAGGACAGTGAGATGGATAGGGGGACAGGGGACAGTGGGATAGATAGGGGGACAGCGAGAGGGATAGGGGGACAGCAGGATGGATAGGGGGACAGCAGGATGGATAGGGGGACAGTGGGATGGATAAGGGGAAAGTGGGAGGGATAGAGGGACAGTGGGGATGGATAGAGGGACAGTGGGATGGATAGGGGGAAGGTGGGATGGATAGGTGGACAGTGGGATGGATAGAGGGACAGTGGGAGGGATAGCGGGACAGTGGGAGGGATAGCGGGACAGTGGGAGGGATAGGGGGACAGTGGGATGGATAGGGGGACAGTGGGATGGATAGGGGGATGGATAGGGGACAGTGGGATGGATAGGTGGATAGTGGATGGATAAGGGGACAGTGGGATGGATAGGGGGACAGGGGGACAGTGGGATGGATAGGGGGACAGGGGGACAGCGGGAGGGATAGGGAGACAGCGGGATGGATAGGGGGACAGTGGGATGGATAGGGGGACAGTGGGAGGGATAGAGGGACAGTGGGATGGATAGGGGGACAGTGGGATGGATAGAGGGACAGTGGGATGGATAGGGAGACAGTGGGAGGGATAGGGGGACAGTGGGAGGGATAGGGGGACAGTGGGATGGATAGGGGGCAGTGGGATGGACAGGGGTACAGTGGGATGGATAGGGGGACAGTGGGATGGACAGGGGGACAGTGGGAGGACAGGGGGACAGTGGGAGGGACAGGGGACAGTGGGATGAGTAGGGGGACAGTGGGAGGGACAGGGGGACAGTGGGATGAGTAGGGGGACAGTGGGATGGATAGGGGGATGGATAGGGGGACAGTGGGATTGATAGGGGGATAGTGGGATGGATAGGGGGACAGTAGGACAGTGAGATGGATAGGGGACAGGGGGACAGTGGGATAGATAGGGGGACAGCGGGAGGGATAGGGGGACAGCAGGATGGATAGGGGACAGCAGGATGGATAGGGGGACAGTGGGATGGACAGGGGGACAGTGGGATGGACAGGGGGACAGTGGGATGGACAGGGGGACAGTGGGATGGATAGGGGGACAGTAGGATGGATAGGGGGACAGTGGGAGGGACAGGGGGACAGCGGGAGAGACAGGGGGACAGCGGGATGGATAAAGGGACAGTGGGATGGTTAGGGGGACAGTGGGATGGATAGAGGGACAGTGGGATGGATAGAGGGACAGTGGGATGGATAGGGGGACAGTGGGATGGATAGAGGGACAGTGGATGGATAGGGGGACAGTGGGATGGATAGGGGGACGGTGGGATAGAAAGGGGGATGGTGGGATAAAAATGGGGGACGGTGGGATAGATAGGGGGACGGTGGGATAGATAGGGGGACGGTGGGATGGATAGGGGGACAGTGGGATGGATAAGGGGATAGTGGGGTGGACAGCGGAACAGTGCGAAAGACAGGGGGACAGTGGGATGGACAGGGGGACAGTGGGAGGGATAGGGGGACGGTGGGATAGATAGGGGGACGGTGGGATAGATAGGGGGACGGTGGGATGGATAGGGGGACAGGGGGACAGTGGGATGGATAGGGGGACAGCGGGAGGGATAGGGAGACAGCGGGATGGATAGGGGGACAATGGGATGGATAGGGGGACAGTGGGGAAGGATAGAGGGACAGTGGGATGGATAGGGGGACAGTGGGATGGATAGGGGGACAGTGGGATTTACAGAGGGACAATGGGATGGACAGGGGGATGGATAGGGGGACAGTAGGATGGATAGGGGGAGAGTGGGATGGATAGGGGGAGAGTGGGATGGACAGGGGGACAGTGGGAGGGACAGGGGGACAGTGGGATGAGTAGGGGGACAGTGGGATTGATAGGGGGATAGTGGGATAGATAGGGGGACAGTAGGACAGTGAGATGGATAGGGGGACAGGGGGACAGTGTGATAGATAGGGGGACAGCGGGAGGGATAGGGGGACAGCAGGATGGATAGGGGGACAGCAGGATGGATAGGGGGACAGTGGGATGGATAGGGGTAAAGTGGGAGGGATAGAGGGACAGTGGGATGGATAGAGGGACAGTGGGATGGATAGGGGGAAGGTGGGATGGATAGGGGACAGTGGGACGGATAGGGGGACAGTGGGATGGACAGGGGGACAGTGGGAGGGACAGGGGGACAGTGGGTGAGTAGGGGGACAGTGGGATGGATAGGGGGATGGATAGGGGGGACAGTGGGATTGATAGGGGGATAGTGGGATGGATAGGGGGACAGTAGGACAGTGAGATGGATAGGGGGACAGGGGGACAGTGGGATAGATAGGAGGACAGCGAGAGGGATAGGGGGACAGCAGGATGGATAGGGGGACAGCAGGATGGATAGGGGGACAGTGGGATGGATAAGGGGAAAGTGGGAGGGATAGAGGGACAGTGGGATGGATAGAGGGACAGTGGGATGGATAGGGGGAAGGTGGGATGGATAGGGGGACGGTGGGATGGATAGGGGGGACGGTGGGATGGATAGGGGGACAGTGGGATGGATAGAGGGACAGTTGGAGGGATAGCGGGACAGTGGGAGGGAAAGCGGGACAGTGGGAGGGATAGGGGGACAGTGGGATGGATAGGGGGACAGTGGGATGGATAGGGGGATAATGGATGGATAAGGGGACAGTGGGATGGATAGGGGGACAGGGGGACAGTGGGGTGGATAGGGGGACAGGGGGACAGTAGGATGGATAGGGGGACAGCGGGAGGGATAGGGAGACAGTGGGAGGGATAGAGGGACAGTGGGATGGATAGGGGGACAGTGGGATGGATAGGGGACAGTGGGGATGGATAGGGGGACAGTGGGAGGGACAGGGGGACAGTGGGATGAGTAGGGGGACAGTGGGATTGATAGGGGGATAGTGGGATGGATAGGGGGACAGTAGGACAGTGAGATGGATAGGGGGACAGGGGGACAGTGCGATAGATAGGGGGACAGCGGGAGGGATAGGGGGACAGCAGGATGGATAGGGGGACAGCAGGATGGATAGGGGGACAGTGGGATGGATAGGGGTAAAGTGGGAGGGATAGAGGGACAGTGGGATGGGTAGAGGGACAGTGGGATGGATAGGGGGAAGGTGGGATGGATAGGGGGACGGTGGGACGGATAGGGGGACAGTGGGATGGACAGGGGGACAGTGGGAGGGACAGGGGGACAGTGGGATGAGTAGGGGGACAGTGGGAGGGACAGGGGGACAGTGGGATGAGTAGGGGGACAGTGGGATGGATAGGGGGGTGGATAGGGGGACAGTGGGATGGATAGGGGGATAGTGGGATGGATAAGGGGACAGTGGGATGGATAGGGGGACAGGGGGACAGTGGGATGGATAGGGGGACAGGGGGACAGTGGGATGGATAGGGGGACAGCGGGAGGGATAGGGAGACAGCGGGATGGATAGGGGGACAGTGGGATGGATAGGGGGACAGTGGGAGGGATAGAGGGACAGTGGGATGGATAGGGGGACAGTGGGATGGATAGAGGGACAGTGGGATGGATAGGGGGACAGTGTGATGGATAGGGGGACAGTGGGATGGACAGGGGGACAGTGGGATGGACAGGGGGACAGTGGGATGGACAGGGGGATGGACAGGGGTACAGTGGGATGGATAGGGGGACAGTGGGATGGACAGGGGGACAGTGGGAGGGACAGGGGGACAGTGGGAGGGACAGGGGGACAGTGGGATGAGTAGGGGGACAGTGGGAGGGACAGGGGGACAGTGGGAGGGACAGGGGGACAGTGGGATGAGTAGGGGGACAGTGGGAGGGACAGGGGGACAGTGGGATGAGTAGGGGGACAGTGGGATGGATAGGGGGATGGATAGGGGGACAGTGGGATTGATAGGGGGATAGTGGGATGGATAGGGGGACAGTAGGACAGTGAGATGGATAGGGGGACAGGGGGACAGTGGGATAGATAGGGGGACAGCGGGAGGGATAGGGGGACAGCAGGATGGATAGGGGGACAGCAGGATGGATAGGGGGACAGTGGGATGGACAGGGGGACAGTGGGATGGACAGGGGGACAGTGGGATGGATAGGGGGACAGGGGGGACAGTGGGATGGATAGGGGGACAGTAGGATGGATAGGGAGACAGTGGGATGGATAGGGGGACAGTGGGAGGGACAGAGGGACAGCGGGAGGGACAGGGGGACAGCGGGATGGATAAAGGGACAGTGGGATGGTTAGGGGGACAGTGGGATGGATAGAGGGACAGTGGGATGGATAGGGGGACAGTGGGATGGATAGGGGGACAGTGGGATGGATAGAGGGACAGTGGGATGGATAGAGGGACAGTGGGATGGATAGGGGGACAGTGGGATGGATAGGGGGACGGTGGGATAGAAAGGGGGATGGTGGGATAAAAAAGGGGGACGGTGGGATAGATAGGGGGACGGTGGGATAGATAGGGGGACGGTGGGATAGATAGGGGGACAGTGGGATGGATAGGGGGACAGTGGGATGGATAGGGGGATAGTGGGGTGGACAGGGGAACAGTGCGAAAGACAGGGGGACAGTGGGATGGACAGGGGGACAGTGGGAGGGATAGGGGGACGGTGGGATAGATAGGGGGACGGTGGGATAGATAGGGGGACGGTGGGATGGATAGGGGGACAGGGGGACAGTGGGATGGATAGGGGGACAGCGGGAGGGATAGGGAGACAGCGGGATGGATAGGGGGACAGTGGGATGGATAGGGGGACAGTGGGAAGGATAGAGGGATAGTGGGATGGATAGGGGGACAGTGGGATGGTTAGGGGAACAGTGGGTTGGATAGGGGGACGGTGAGATGGATAGGGGGACGGTGGGATGGAAAAGGGGACAGTGGGATGGATAGAGGGACAGTGGGATGGATAGGGGGACAGCGGGAGGGATAAGGAGACAGCGGGATGGATTGGGGGACAGTGGGATGGATAGGGGGACAGTGGGAGGGACAGAGGGACAGTGGGATGGATAGGGGGACAGTGGGATGGATAGGGGGACAGTGGGTTGGATACGGGGACGGTGAGATGGATAGGGGGACGGTGGGATGGATAGGGGGACAGTGGGATGGATAGAGGGACAGTGGGATGGATAGGGAGACAGTGGGAGGGATAGGGGGACAGTGGGAGGGATAGGGGGACAGTGGTATGGATAGGGGGACAGTGGGATGGATAGGGGGACAGTGGGATGGACAGGGGACAGGGGGACAGTGGGATGGACAGGGGGACAGTGGAAGGAACAGGGGGACAATGGGAGGGACAGAGGGACAATGGGATGGACAGGGGGACAGTGGGATGGACAGGGGGACAGTGGGATGGACAGGGGAACAGTGGGATGGACAGGGGGACAGTGGGATGGATAGGGGGACAGGGGGACAGTGGGATGGATAGGGGGACAGTAGGATGGATAGGGGGACAGGGGGACAGTGGGATGGATAGGGGGACAGTGGGAGGGACAGGGGGACAGCGGGAGAGACAAGGGGACAGCGGGATGGATAAAGGGACAGTGGGATGGTTAGGGGGACAGTGGGATGGATAGAGGGACAGTGGGATGGATAGGGGGACAGTGGGATGGATAGAGGGACAGTGGGATGGATAGGGGGACAGTGGGATGGATAGGGGGACGGTGGGATAGAAAGGGGGACGGTGGGATAGAAAGGGGGACGGTGGGATAGAAAGGGGGACGGTGGGATAGATAGGGGGACGGTGGGATAGATAGGGGGACGGTGGGATGGATAGGGGGACAGTGGGATGGATAGGGGGACAGTGGGATGGAAAGGGGGATAGTGGGATGGACAGGGGGACAGTGGGAGGGATAGGGGGACGGTGGGAGGGATAGGGGGACAGTGGGATGGATAGGGGGACAGTGGGATGGACAGGGGGACAGTGGGATGGATATGGGGATAGTGGGAGGGAGAGGGGGACAGTGGGATAGATAGGGGGACAGGGGGACAGTGGGATGGATAGGGGGACAGTGGGATGGACAGGGGGACAGTGGGAGGGACAGTGGGATGGATAGGGGGACAAGGGGACAGTGGGATGGATAGGGGGGCAGTGGGAGGCACAGGGGGATGGATAGGGGGACAATGGGATGGATAGGGGGACAGTGGGAGGGACAGGGGGACAGTGGGATGGACAGGGGGACAGTTGGATGGATAGGGATACAGTGGGAGGGACAGGGGGACAGTGGGATGGACAGGGGGACTGTTGGATGGATAGGGATACAGTGGGATGAACAGGGGGACAGTGGGATGAACAGGGGGACAGTGGGAGGGACAGGGGGACAGTGGGAGGGACAGGGGGATGGATGGGGGGACAGTAGGATGGATAGGGGGACAGGGGGACAGTGGGATGGATAGGGGGACAGTGGGAGGGAGAGGGGGACAGCTGGAGGGATAGGGGGACAGTGGGAGGGCTAGAGGGACAGTGGGATGGATAGGGGGACAGTGGGATGGATAGAGGGACAGTGGGATGGATAGAGGGACAGTGGGATGGACAGGGGGACAGTGGAATGGACAGGGGTACAGTGGGTTGGACAGGGGGACAGTGGGATGGACAGGGGGATGGATAGGGGGGCAGTAGGATGGATAGGGGGACAGTGGGATGGATAGGGGGACAGTGGGATGGACAGGGGGACAGTGGGGTGGATAGGGGGATGTACAGGGGTACAGTGGGATGGATAGGGGGACAGTGGGATGGACAGGGGGACAGTGGGAGGGACAGGGGGACAGTGAGAGGGACAGGGGGACGGTGGGATGAGTAGGGGGACAGTGGGAGGGACAGGGGGGCAGTGGGATGAGTAGGGGGACAGTGGGATGGATAGGGGGATGGATAGGGGGACAGTGGGATTGATAGGGGGATAGTGGGATGGATAGGGGGACAGTAGGACAGTGAGATGGATAGGGGGACAGGGGGACAGTGGGATAGATAGGGGGACAGCGGGAGGGATAGGGGGACAGCAGGATGGATAGGGGGACAGCAGGATGGATAGGGGGACAGTGGGATGGATAGGGGGACAGGGGGACAGTGGGATGGATAGGGGGACAGGGGGATGGATAGGGGGACAGTGGGATGGACAGGGGGAAAGTGGGATGGACAGGGGGAAAGTGGGATGGACAGGGGGACAGTGGGATGGACAGGGGGACAGTGGGATGGATAGGGGGGCAGTGGGAGGGACAGGGGGACAGTGGGATAGATAGGGGGACAGTGGGATGGATAGGGGGACAGTGGGATGGACAGGGGGACAGTGGGATGGATAGGGGGACAAGGGGACAGTGGGATGGATAGGGGGACAGTGGGAGGGACAGGGGGATGGATAAGGGGACAGTGGGATGGATAGGGGGACAGTGGAAGGGACAGGGGGACAGTGGGATGGACAGGGGGACAGTTGGATGGATAGGGATACAGTGGGAGGGACAGGGGGACAGTGGGATGGACAGGGGGACTGTTGGATGGATAGGGATACAGTGGGATGAACAGGGGGACAGTGGGATGAACAGGGGGACAGTGGGAGGGACAGGGGGACAGTGGGAGGGACAGGGGGATGGATAGGGGGACAGTAGGATGGATAGGGGGACAGGGGGACAGTGGGATGGATAGGGGGACAGTGGGAGGGAGAGGGGGACAGCGGGAGGGATAGGGGGACAGTGGGAGGGATAGAGGGACAGTGGGATGGATAGGGGGACAGTGGGATGGATAGAGGGACAGTGGGATGGATAGAGGGACAGTGGGATGGATAGAGGGACAGTGGGATGGACAGGGGGACAGTGGGATGGACAGGGGGACAGTGGGATGGACAGGGGGATGGATAGGGGGCCAGTAGGATGGATAGGGGGACAGTGGGATGGATAGGGGGACAGTGGGATGGACAGGGGGACAGTGGGATGGACAGGGGGACAGTGGGATGGACAGGGGGATGGACAGGGGTACAGTGGGATGGATAGGGGGACAGTGGGATGGACAGGGGGACAGTGGGAGGGACAGGGGGACAGTGAGAGGGACAGGGGGATAGTGGGATGAGTAGGGGGACAGTGGGAGGGACAGGGGGACAGTGGGATGAGTAGGGGGACAGTGGGATTGATAGGGGGATAGTGGGATGGATAGGGGGACAGTAGGACAGTGAGATGGATAGGGGGACAGGGGGACAGTGTGATAGATAGGGGGACAGCGGGAGGGATAGGGGGACAGCAGGATGGATAGGGGGACAGCAGGATGGATAGGGGGACAGTGGGATGGATAGGGGTAAAGTGGGAGGGATAGAGGGACAGTGGGATAGATAGAGGGACAGTGGGATGGATAGGGGGAAGGTGGGATGGATAGGGGGACGGTGGGACGGATAGGGGGACAGTGGGATGGACAGGGGGACAGTGGGAGGGACAGGGGGACAGTGGGTTGAGTAGGGGGACAGTGGGATGGATAGGGGGATGGATAGGGGGACAGTGGGATTGATAGGGGGATAGTGGGATGGATAGGGGGACAGTAGGACAGTGAGATGGATAAGGGGACAGGGGGACAGTGGGATAGATAGGGGGACAGCGAGAGGGATAGGGGGACAGCAGGATGGATAGGGGGACAGCAGGATGGATAGGGGGACAGTGGGATGGATAAGGGGAAAGTGGGAGGGATAGAGGGACAGTGGGATGGATAGAGGGACAGTGGGATGGATAGGGGGACAGTTGGATGGATAGGGATACAGTGGGAGGGACAGGGGGACAGTGGGATGGACAGGGGGACTGTTGGATGGATAGGGATACAGTGGGATGAACAGGGGGACAGTGGGATGAACAGGGGGACAGTGGGAGGGACAGGGGGACAGTGGGAGGGACAGGGGGATGGATAGGGGGACAGTAGGATGGATAGGGGGACAGGGGGACAGTGGGATGGATAGGGGGACAGTGGGAGGGAGAGGGGGACAGCGGGAGGGATAGGGGGACAGTGGGAGGGATAGAGGGACAGTGGGATGGATAGGGGGACAGTGGGATGGATAGAGGGACAGTGGGATGGATAGAGGGACAGTGGGATGGATAGAGGGACAGTGGGATGGACAGGGGGACAGTGGGATGGACAGGGGGACAGTGGGATGGACAGGGGGATGGATAGGGGGACAGTAGGATGGATAGGGGGACAGTGGGATGGATAGGGGGACAGTGGGATGGACAGGGGGACAGTGGGATGGACAGGGGGACAGTGGGATGGACAGGGGGATGGACAGGGGTACAGTGGGATGGATAGGGGGACAGTGGGATGGACAGGGGGACAGTGGGAGGGACAGGGGGACAGTGAGAGGGACAGGGGGATAGTGGGATGAGTAGGGGGACAGTGGGAGGGACAGGGGGACAGTGGGATGAGTAGGGGGACAGTGGGATTGATAGGGGGATAGTGGGATGGATAGGGGGACAGTAGGACAGTGAGATGGATAGGGGGACAGGGGGACAGTGTGATAGATAGGGGGACAGCGGGAGGGATAGGGGGACAGCAGGATGGATAGGGGGACAGCAGGATGGATAGGGGGACAGTGGGATGGATAGGGGTAAAGTGGGAGGGATAGAGGGACAGTGGGATAGATAGAGGGACAGTGGGATGGATAGGGGGAAGGTGGGATGGATAGGGGGACGGTGGGACGGATAGGGGGACAGTGGGATGGACAGGGGGACAGTGGGAGGGACAGGGGGACAGTGGGTTGAGTAGGGGGACAGTGGGATGGATAGGGGGATGGATAGGGGGACAGTGGGATTGATAGGGGGATAGTGGGATGGATAGGGGGACAGTAGGACAGTGAGATGGATAAGGGGACAGGGGGACAGTGGGATAGATAGGGGGACAGCGAGAGGGATAGGGGGACAGCAGGATGGATAGGGGGACAGCAGGATGGATAGGGGGACAGTGGGATGGATAAGGGGAAAGTGGGAGGGATAGAGGGACAGTGGGATGGATAGAGGGACAGTGGGATGGATAGGGGGAAGGTGGGATGGATAGGGGGACAGTGGGATGGATAGAGGGACAGTGGGAGGGATAGCGGGACAGTGGGAGGGATAGCGGGACAGTGGGAGGGATAGGGGGACAGTGGGATGGATAGGGGGACAGTGGGATGGATAGGGGGATGGATAGGGGGACAGTGGGATGGATAGGGGGATAGTGGGATGGATAAGGGGACAGTGGGATGGATAGGGGGACAGGGGGACAGTGGGATGGATAGGGGGACAGGGGGACAGTGGGATGGATAGGGGGACAGCGGGAGGGATAGGGAGACAGCGGGATGGATAGGGGGACAGTGGGATGGATAGGGGGACAGTGGGAGGGATAGAGGGACAGTGGGATGGATAGGGGGACAGTGGGATGGATAGAGGGACAGTGGGATGGATAGGGAGACAGTGGGAGGGATAGGGGGACAGTGGGAGGGATAGGGGGACAGTGGGATGGATAGGGGGGCAGTGGGATGGACAGGGGTACAGTGGGATGGATAGGGGGACAGTGGGATGGACAGGGGGACAGTGGGAGGGACAGGGGGACAGTGGGAGGGACAGGGGGACAGTGGGATGAGTAGCGGGACAGTGGGAGGGACAGGGGGACAGTGGGATGAGTAGGGGACAGTGGGATGGATAGGGGGATGGATAGGGGGACAGTGGGATTGATAGGGGGATAGTGGGATGGATAGGGGCAGGGCCGGACTGGGTATGAAAACCAGCCCTGGAAAAAATGTCATACCAGCCCCATAGCATTATAATACCAGCCCAACAGCATAACGTCATTATTTTCTTGTTCATAAAATGGAAAACCATGCATTTTAAAGCACATTTAAAGAGTGCATTTTATATAGATAAGACACATATAAAAGCACATAGGGCTTTATATATATATATATATATATATATATATATATATATATATATATACACTGCTGTGCGTTCGCTGCTTACACAGTGCTATGTTAGGAAATCAAATAAATCGCTTCCCTAACACTGACCCGCCTCTCAGCCAATCAGGTGCACTGGGTCTGGTTACCTGTCACCTGATTGGCTGAAGCGACAGGCGGTGTGATCGGAGGGAGCGTGGAGCAACGTGCTGACCTGAGACAGGTAAGTGCCGGGCGGGGGGGACACTGGCAGGAATTGATGGGGCAAACTGGCGGCAATTGATGGGGCAAACTGGCGGCAATTGATGGGGCAAACTGGCGGCAATTGATGGTTACAGTGGCTGCGTTTGATGGCATAGTGGCTGCGTTTGATGGGCACAGTGGCTGCGTTGATGGGCACAGTGGCAGCGTTTAATGGGCACAGTGGTGGCGCTTGATGGGCACAGTGGTGGCGCTTGATGGGCACAGTGGTTGTGTTTAATGGGCACAGTGGCTGCAATTGATGGGTACAGTGGCTGCGTTTGATGGCACAGTGGCTGTGTTTGATGGGCACAGTGGTGGGAATTTATGGGCACAGTGGCTGCATTTAATGGGCACAGTGGTGGCAATTTATGGGTACAGTGGCTGCGTTTGATGGTACAGTGGCTGCATTTGATGGGCACAGTGGCTGTGTTTAATGGCACAGTGGTGGCAATTTATGGGTACAGTGGCTGCGTTTGATGGTACAGTGGCTGCGTTTGATGGTACAGTGGCAGCGTTTAATGTGCACAGTGGCTGCAATTGATGGGTACAGTGGCTGCATTTGATGGTACAGTGGCTGCGTTTGATGGTACAGTGGCAGCGTTTAATGGGCACAGTTGTGGCAATTTATGGGTTCAGTGGCTGTGTTTGATAGTACAGTGGCTGCGTTTGATGGTATAGTGGCAGCGTTTAACGGGCACAGTGGCTGCAATTGATGGGTACAGTGGCTGCGTTTGATGGGGCACAGTGGCAGCAATTTAAGGGTACAGTAGCTGCATTTGATGGGCACAGTGGCAGCGTTTAATGGGCACAGTGGTGGCAATTTATGGGTACAGTGGCTGCGTTTGATGGTACAGTGGCTGCGTTTGATGGGCACAGTGGCTGTGTTTAATGGGCACAGTGGTGGCAATTTATGGGTACAGTGGCTGCGTTTGATGGTACAGTGGCTGCGTTTGATGGGCACAGTGGCTGCAATTGATGGGTACAGTGGCTGCGTTTGATGGTACAGTGGATGCGTTTGATGGTACAGTGGCAGCGTTTAATGGGCACAGTGGTGGCAATTTATGGGTACAGTGGCTGCGTTTGATGGGCACAGTGGCTGTGTTTGATGGGCACAGTGGTGGGAATTTATGGGCACAGTGGCTGCATTTAATGGGCACAGTGGTGGCAATTTATGGGTACAGTGGCTGCGTTTGATGGTACAGTGGCTGCATTTGATGGGCACAGTGGCTGTGTTTAATGGGCACAGTGGTGGCAATTTATGGGTACAGTGGCTGCGTTTGATGGTACAGTGGCTGCGTTTGATGGTACAGTGGCAGCGTTTAATGTGCACAGTGGCTGCAATTGATGGGTACAGTGGCTGCATTTGATGGTACAGTGGCTGCGTTTGATGGTACAGTGGCAGCGTTTAATGGGCACAGTGGTGGAAATTTATGGGTTCAGTGGCTGCGTTTGATGGTACAGTGGCAGCGTTTAACGGGCACAGTGGCTGCAATTGATGGGTACAGTGGCTGCGTTTGATGGGGCACAGTGGCAGCAATTTAAGGGTACAGTAGCTGCATTTGATGGGCACAGTGGCAGCGTTTAATGGGCACAGTGGTGGCAATTTATGGGTACAGTGGCTGCGTTTGATGGTACAGTGGCTGCGTTTGATGGGCACAGTGGCTGTGTTTAATGGGCACAGTGGTGGCAATTTATGGGTACAGTGTCTGCGTTTGATGGTACAGTGGCTGCGTTTGATGGGCACAGTGGCTGCAATTGATGGGTACAGTGGCTGCGTTTGATGGTACAGTGGATGCGTTTGATGGTACAGTGGCAGCGTTTAATGGGCACAGTGGTGGCCATTTATGGGTACAGTGGCTGCGTTTGATGGGCACAGTGGCTGCAATTGATGGGTACAGTGGCTGCGTTTTATGGGTACAGTGGCTGCGTTTGATGGTACAGTGGCAGCGTTTAATGGCACAGTGGTGGCAATTTATGGGTACAGTGGCTGTGTTTGATGGTACAGTGGCTGCGTTGATGGTACAGTGGCAGTGTTTAATGGGCACAGTGGCTGCAATTAATGAGTACAGTGGCTGCGTTTGATGAGGCACAGTGGCAGCAATTTATTGGTACAGTGGCTGCGTTTGATGGGCAGGGCACAGTGTTGCAATCTATGGCACAGTGGCAGCGTTTGATGGTATACAGCTTTTCAAAGATAATCTGGCACTTGAACAAAACATGGGAGAGAGAGAGAGACATACCTCCCAACCGTCCCGGATTGGCCGTGAAAGTCCCGCTGTGGGAGGTCTGTCCCGCGTCCCGGGCAGCTTCATTCCGGGACAATACAATGTCCCGGAATTGCCCCACTGGCCGATCTGATGCCCCCCTAAAAATTGCCGCATTGTCGCTGTCCCTCACTGCCCGCTGTACTAGTTTTGGCCGCGACCGCTTCATTTCACCCCCAGACGCTGCCTGGCTCACTGCCAAAACAACTGGTTGCTAGGCATGGCCCGCCTGGCGTCTAACAACCAGTGACGTCACGACAAGGAGGAGAGTAGAGCCCAGCATTTAGCCAAAGGAGGAGTCCTCTTCGCGCCTAAGCTCCGCCCCCGGCTCCGCCCCCGACTCCGGGTCTTCCCTGAGTGGAGCCCCAGCATTTAGCCAAAGGAGGAGTCCTCTTTGCGTCTAAGCCCCGCCCCTGGCTCCGCCCCCGACTCCGCCCCCGACTCCGCCCCCGAATCCGGGTCTTCCCCGAAGGCTGTTCCTGCGCTGGAATAAAGGTAGGAGAAATGCTCCCTGCACTGCCCTGACTCTGAGTACACTCATGGACACTCTGCTCCCTCCCATACACTGCCCCTCTCCAGTCATGCTGTACAGTCCCCCCATACTGCCCTCCACTACCCCCCCCATTATACTGCCCCCCCCAATATACTGCCCTCTACTACCACCCCTCCTATCATACTGCCCCAATCCCATCATACTGCCCCCCTCCCATTTTACTGCCCTCCACTACCCCCCATATACTGCCCTCTACTACCACCTCTCCCATCATACTGCCCCAATCCCATCATACTGCCCCCCCTCCTATTATACTGCCCTCCACTGCCCCCCCTCCTATTATACTGCCCTCCACTGCCACCCCTCCTATTATACTGCCCTCCACTGCCACCCCTCCTATTATACTGCCCTCCACTGCCACCCCTCCTATTATACTGCCCTCCACTGCCACCCCTCCTATTATACTGCCCTCCACTGCCACCCCTCCTATTATACTGCCCTCCACTAACCCCCCATTATACTGCCTTTCACTGCCACCCCCACCCATCATACTGCCCCCCTCCAATTATACTGCCCTCCACTAACCCCCCCCATTATACTGCCTTTCACTGCCACCCCACCCATCATACTGCCCCCCTCCAATTATACTGCCCTCCCACTGCCATCCCTCCTATTATACTGCCCTCCACTAACCCCCCTCCCATCATACTGCCCTCCACTACCACCCTCCCATAATACTGCCCTCCACTAAACCCCCTCCCATTATATTGCCCTCCACTACCATCCCTCCCATCATACTGCCCTGCACTAACCCCCCCTCCCATTAAACTGCCCTCCACTACCGCCTCCTCCCATCATACTGCCCTCCACTACCTCCTCTCCCATCATACTGCCCTCCACCCCATCATACTGCCCTCCACCCCATCATACTGCCCTCCGCTGCCTCCCCTCCCATCATAATGCCTTCCACTGCCTCCGCCCCCAACATACTGCCTTCCACTGCCACCCCTCCCATCATACTGCCCTCCACTGACACCCCCTCCCATCATACTGCCCTCCACTGCCACCAACTCCCATCAAAAACTGTAAAAAAACTCTAAAAAATAAAATGGATAAAATATAATAACAAAAATAAAATAACAGCAATAAAAAAAAACTACTGATCCTGTTCACTGCCCTACTGATTATGTCTACTGCCCTACTAACCACGTCCACTGCCCTACTGACCATGTCCACTACCTTACTGACCACTTTCTCTGCCATACTGACCACTTTCTCTGCCATACTGACCACTTTCTCTGCCATACTGACCACTTTCTCTGCCATACTGACCACTTTCTCTGCCATACTGACCACTTCCACTGCTCTACTGACCATGTCCACTGCCCTACTGACTGACACCATTCACAGTCCACACTGACACCACTGGCGGAACTACCAGCAAAGGTTGCACTTGCAACTAGGCCCTGGCCTTCTGCCACCATGCCGGGCCCAATCTGCTGTGGGACCATGAAGGGTGATGGGATCAGTGGGAAGGGCTCTGGGCTCGAAGGGAATGGCCCATGCTGGAGGTCGGGGGGGCCCTTCATGGTTTCTTGCACCAGGGCCCCTGAAGGTTCTAATTACGCCTCTGCTGCACCCTGTATACAGCTCATCCAGTACCCTGTGCCCTGTATATAGCTCATCCCAGAACCCTGCACCCTGTATATAGCTCATCCCAGCACCCCGCACCCTGTATAAATCTCATCTCAGAACCCTGCACCCTGTACATAGCTCATCACAGATCCCTGCACTCTGTACATAGCTCACCCCAGAACCATGCTCTCTGCATGCAGCTCAACCCAGAACCCTGCACTCTGCATGCAGCTCACTCCAGAACCCTGCACTCTGAATGCAGCTCACCCCAGAACCCTGCACTCTGAATGCAGCTCACCCCAGAACCCTGCACTCTGAATGCAGCTCACCCCAGAACCCTGCACTCTGAATGCAGCTCACCCCAGAACCCTGCACTCTGAATGCAGCTCACCCCAGAACCCTGCACTCTGAATGCAGCTCACCCCAGAACCCTGCACTCTGAATGCAGCTCACCCCAGAACCCTGCACTCTGAATGCAGCTCACCCCAGAACCCTGCACTCTGAATGCAGCTCACCCCAGAACCCTGCACTCTGAATGCAGCTCACCCCAGAACCCTGCACTCTGAATGCAGCTCACCCCAGAACCCTGCACTCTGAATGCAGCTCACCCCAGAACCCTGCACTCTGAATGCAGCTCACCCCAGAACCCTGCACTCTAAATGCAGCTCACGCCAGAACCCTGCACTCTGTACACAGCTCATGCCAGAACCCTGCACTCTGTACACAGCTCATGCCAGAACCCTGCACTCTGTACACAGCTCATGCCAGAACCCTGCACTCTGTACACAGCTCATGCCAGAACCCTGCACTCTGTACACAGCTCATGCCAGAACCCTGCACTCTGTACACAGCTCATGCCAGAACCCTGCACTCTGTACACAGCTCATGCCAGAACCCTGCACTCTGTACACAGCTCATGCCAGAACCCTGCACTCTGTACACAGCTCATGCCAGAACCCTGCACTCTGTACACAGCTAATGCCAGAACCCTGCACTCTGTACACAGCTAATGCCAGAACCCTGCACTCTGTACACAGCTAATGCCAGAACCCTGCACTCTGTACACAGCTCATGCCAGAACCCTGCACTCTGTACACAGCTCATGCCAGAACCCTGCACTCTGTACACAGCTCATGCCAGAACCCTGCACTCTGTACACAGCTCACCCCAGAACCCTGCACTCTGAATGCAGCTCACCCCAGAACCCTGCACTCTGAATGCAGCTCACCCCAGAACCCTGCACTCTGAATGCAGCTCACCCCAGAACCCTGCACTCTGAATGCAGCTCACCCCAGAACCCTGCACTCTGAATGCAGCTCACCCCAGAACCCTGCACTCTGAATGCAGCTCACCCCAGAACCCTGCACTCTGAATGCAGCTCACCCCAGAACCCTGCACTCTGAATGCAGCTCACCCCAGAACCCTGCACTCTAAATGCAGCTCACGCCAGAACCCTGCACTCTGTACACAGCTCATGCCAGAACCCTGCACTCTGTACACAGCTCATGCCAGAACCCTGCACTCTGTACACAGCTCATGCCAGAACCCTGCACTCTGTACACAGCTCATGCCAGAACCCTGCACTCTGTACACAGCTCATGCCAGAACCCTGCACTCTGTACACAGCTCATGCCAGAACCCTGCACTCTGTACACAGCTCATGCCAGAACCCTGCACTCTGTACACAGCTCATGCCAGAACCCTGCACTCTGTACACAGCTCATGCCAGAACCCTGCACTCTGTACACAGCTAATGCCAGAACCCTGCACTCTGTACACAGCTAATGCCAGAACCCTGCACTCTGTACACAGCTAATGCCAGAACCCTGCACTCTGTACACAGCTCATGCCAGAACCCTGCACTCTGTACACAGCTCATGCCAGAACCCTGCACTCTGTACACAGCTCATGCCAGAACCCTGCACTCTGTACACAGCTAATGCCAGAACCCTGCACTCTGTACACAGCTAATGCCAGAACCCTGCACTCTGTACACAGCTCATGCCAGAACCCTGCACTCTGTACACACACAGCTCATGCCAGAACCCTGCACTCTGTACACACACAGCTCATGCAAGAACCCTGCACTCTGTACACAGCTCATGCAAGAACCCTGCACTCCACAGCTCATGCCAGAACCCTGCACTCTGTACACAGCTCATGCCAGAACCCTGCACTCTGTACACAGCTCATGCCAGAACCCTGCACTCTGTACACAGCTCATGCCAGAACCCTGCACTCTGTACACAGCTCATGCCAGAACCCTGCACTCTGTACACAGCTCATACCAGAACCCTGCACTCTGTACATAGCTCATGCCAGAACCCTGCACTCTGTACATAGCTCATCCTACAACCCTGCCCTCTGTATATAGCTCATGCCAGAACCCTGCACTCTGTATATAGCTCATTCTACAACCCTGCACTTTGTACGTAATGCACTCCAAACACTGCATTCTTTTATCCTTTTTTTTAAATGAATGTGCTGGGATATGTATGTATCCATGAGACTCTTGCTTGTGCAACAATAATAAAAGCATATTTTATAGATACAAGGAAGCCCAAGTTTTGTTTAATGATGCCCATTAAGCTCCTCCCACTATCAAAAAGTTTGACCACGCCCACATTTGCCGCAGCAGCGCTATGCAAGGTTACTTCCTTCCTCAAGTGTCCCTCATTCTGAAGTTCAAAAGTTAGGAGGTATGGAGAGAGAGGGGGGGGGAGAGAGAGGGGGAGAGAGAGAGGGGGAGAGAGAGAGAGAGAGAGGGGGGGGAGAGGGGGGGAGGGGAAGAGAGAGAGAGACGGGGGAGAGAGGGGAGAGAGAGAGAGAGAGGGGGGAGAGAGGGGGGGGAGAGAGGGAGAGAAGAGAGAGGGGGAGAGGGGGAGAGAGAGAGAGAAGAGAGAGGGGGAGAGGGGGAGAGAGAGAGGGGGGGGGAGAGAGAGAGAGAGAGAGGGGGAGAGAGAGAGAGGGGGGGAGAGAGAGAGGGGGGGGAGGAGAGGGAGGGGAGAGGGGGGGAGAGAGAGAGGAGGGGGGAGGGAGGGGGAGGGGGGGAGAGAGAGAGAGGGGGGGGGGGGGAGAGAGAGATTTTTAATACCCTTAATTGAATTCTCTTGTGCTGCAGCAGCTGCACGGCCGGCCATTCACTTCTATTCTCTCCTCGTGCAGATAGTGGGCGGTGCTGGCGCCGCACGGGACGAGTCATAAAAGCAAAAGCAGCACGGCGTTCTCCTGCTCCTCCCCTCAGGCACCACAGGCAAACAGACAGAGGCATGATGAGTGTGGTGGGCGGGCGCGCACCCGAACGGGAGGAGACACACCAGTGAGTGACCAGTGACACAGCCATTGCATAGTGCAGCAGCGGCGGCCGCCGCTGCTGCTCTTTAGATTGCTGACACAGGCAGTGAGCGGCCCCAGCGGTACTTAGTGCAGCCAGCCTACGGGATATTTCCCGGTATCCCGGTAGGCCAGTCCGGCCCTGCGCCAGATCAATGTAACTGCAAAGCATTAATACCTAGAAATTAGCTTTAATATTGTTTGAGTTTATAAACCAGAAAAAGAATAGAGATAAGGCATTTGGACACTTTTCTGACACTCATTCACAGCATGCTAATTCAGGGTCTGTGATTTGAAAGTATTTGAAGCCAGGCCACTAAAAATTTCAAAAATTGCCGGGTATGGCAGCCCCCATTTTGTTAGCAGATTCACTTTAAAGTGGACCTTGCTCTAGCTATCCCTTCAGCAAGACCTCGTAATGGAGCATTCTATGCATTAGAATAAAAAGCCTTCTGTGTGCAGCAGCCCCCTTAATAAAAAAAAAATAAATGAGCAAAGTATAGGAGAGTATCTTTGCAAGATTTAGGATCCTCAGCATTCCGGGATATCGATGGATCACTATATCTCCTTTGCTGGTGAAAGCCGGAGTATTAGGTAAGTACTGTATCTTTTCAAACTTGTTCTCTGCAGTTTTTTATTGACAGGTGAAATGCAGAGAAATTTACATTTACTGATGGCATTTAAGTGCAAGGTCCACTTCATGCACAGCTATCAGTTTATGAGTTAAATATGTAAAAGCATCTCTCTAAGGCTCCATTCACACTAGCGCGTTTTTTGATGCATTTTGCAGAAATGCACGGGAATTTTTTAACATGGGTTCCTATGGAACATGTTCACATCAATGCCTTTTGTTTCTCTGCATTTTTGGAAAGGGTCAGGGACTTTTTTTCATGCAAAATGCAGCGTTTTGCATGTAATAGAATTCAATGGACAAAGCATCAAAAACGCAAGTGCACCGTTTTTGCAGCGTTTTTGATGCGTTTTTGCCGTTTTTTTTTTTTTATTCTTTTTTAAGACTGTAAAAAAACTGTAAAAAAAAACCGCAAAAACGCAAATCGCGGCAAAAAACGCCGCAAAAACACTGCTCAAAAACGTGGCAAGCATGAAAAAAAAACCTCCAAAAACGCTCAAAAGCAACATGCATAGGTGTGAATCGAGCCTTACACAGCGGGAGGGATTTTTTTTTAACTTCCAAAGGGAGGCAATTTTTGATCCCCCTAATGTGGGTTTTCTAGAGTATGTGTGGATTTTTAGATTACATTATATATTCAAATATAGGGATCTTCTGCCCTTTACTGTTTCTACCAATATCACCGTGTTATGTATAATTATGTATCATTACTTCCTGTCTCTGGGAGGCTGGCTTTGACACCCCAGAAGGGGAAAGTGGAAGTGACAAAGGGAAAGTCTCAGCCACATGTACCGTACATGCTGCTTAATCCAGGCCAGAAGTGGTTACTAGACAAGTCCCATGTTAATAGTTTACTACTATTGCCCATTGCTTCTGGGTGTATATACAGTATCTCACAAAAGTGAGTACAACCTCACATTTTTGTAAATATTTTATTTAATCTTTTCATGTGACAACACTGAAGAAATTACACTTTGCTACAATGTAAAGTAGTGAGTGTACAGTTTGTATAACAGTGTAAATTTGCTGTCCCCTCAAAATAACTCAACACACAGCCATTAATGTCCAAACCACTGGCAAGAAAAGTGAGTACACCCTAAATGAACATGTCCAAATTGGGCCCAATTAGCCATTTTCCCTCCCCGGTGTCATGTGACTCATTAGTGTTACAAGGTCTCAGGTGTGAATTGGGAGCTGGTGTGTTAAATTTGGTGTCAAATAAAACCAAAGAATTTCCAAGCTCAACTTACCAACCAGCCTGCGACCAACCGAATTAACCTGTCTAACAGTATGCATTAAAAACCAGGGGTTTAGTTGCACATATTTGCAAATACATGCTTAAGCTGCAGGCCACGGCAAGGCACCCTGTATCCTGCAGTCCCTAGCTCTAACTTTGAAGAGTCTCCACAGTGGGAGCACATGTATTCTGATGGATAGATGAAGGGCAGATGACTGCAGGGAGCCCAACCCTCCTTAAAGGTGCAGGAACACACTGAACACCCAGCACATTGCACAATGGCGGCAAAGGTGTCAGTGCGTTGCCTGTCCAATATGTCAATAATACAAAAAAGGAAAGGTCACTGCCCCCACCTATAACTGGTCTTCACAGCAAGGAGCACTGGAAGGGCAAATGCATGTCAAATAAAACATAGTGTTAAATTTGTAGTCTTAAATTTGGTGTTTTCACTCTCACTCTCTCATATGGTCATTGAAAGTTTAACATGGCACCTCATGGCAAAGAACTCTCTGAGGATTTGAAAAAAATGAATTGTTGTTCTACATAAAGATGGCCTAGGCTATAAGAAGATTGCCAAGACCCTGAAACTGAGCTGCAGCACGGTGGCCAAGACCATACAGCAGTTTAACAGGACAGGTTCCACTCAGAACAGGCCTTGCCATGGTCGACCAAAGAAGTTGAGTGCACTTGCTCAGCGTCATATTCAGAGGTTGACTTTTGGGAAATAGACGTATGAGTGCTGCCAGCATTGCTATGGAGGTTGAAGCGGTGGGGGGTCAGCCTGTCAGTGCTCAGTCCATACGCCACACTGCATCAAATTGGTCTGCATGGCTGTCATCCCAGAAGGAAGCCTCTTCTAAAGATGATGCACAAGAAAGCCTGCAAACAGTTTGCTGAAGACAAGCAGACTAAGGACACGGATTACTGGAACCATGTCTTGTGGTCTGATGAGACCAAGATAAACTTATTTGGTTCAGATGGTGTCAAGCGTGTGTGGTGGCAACCAGGTGAGGAGTACAAAGACAAGTGTGTCTTGCCTGCAGGAAAGCATGGTGGCGGGAGTGTCATGGTCTGGGGCTGCATGAGTGCTGCCGGCACTGGGGAGCTACAGTTCATTGAGAGAACCATGAATGCCAATATGTACTGTGACCAGTGGCGGTGAGTCCATAAAGGGCGCAGAAGCGCCGTCCCCTCTCTCCTGCACCGCTCTAATCACCATAGATAGATTCATGCATTGCATGAATCTATCTATGGTCGCTGCTGACAGTGTTTGCCAAATGTTTGCCAAAATAGCTCACCCGCTCACTGAGCTGTTGAAGAACCAAGAAGAAGTTGGTTTAGACTCAGACAAGCCTGGAAAGCCAAAAGAGCGAGCTGCCCCAATGGGCTATCTAGAGAGTCAAGGGCCAATGGATTTGGTTTGCATAGGTTTCCTATGTTTGGAATCTGACCTGAGTGGACAAGGAAATATCCTAGTAGTCACAGATCACTTTACCTGCTATACCCAGGTATTCCCCACCAAATATCAGCAGGCATCTACAGTTGCAAAGACTCTAGTGGAGAAATTTTTTATTCACTATAGACTACCTCAACTAATCTATTCAGATCAGGGAAGAGACTTTGAGAGTACTCTTATCAGACGACTATTGGATCTACTAGGCATTCAGAAGTCCAGGACTACTCCCTATAACCCACAAGGAGACCCTCAACCAGAGAGGTTCAATCGAACTCTTTTTAACATGCTGGGGACCCTGGCCTCCAAACAAAAACAACATTGGAGTAAACACATCACCACGCTGGTGCACGCCTACAATAGTACCAGGAGTGATGCTACAGGGTATTCTCCCTATTCGCCCGGTGGGCCGCGGCCGCCTGGGCCACCAGGCTGCAAGTCCTTGCGGGTCACAAGGCTCTTTGAGCCCACGCCGCTCACGCAGCCTCTCCGCGGCCGCTCGCTGCCAGTTAAACTCCATCGGCGCTGGGGGAACGTAAACATAGGGGGGGTGGAGCTAGAGCCTTCTACGGCCGCCCGCATAGGTCAGCCGTCAGCCGTCGGTGCCAGGGGGCGTGACTGCGAAAGGGGGAGGAGCCAGAGCAGACACCTGCTGCTGCTAACATCTTGAAGCCGATAACAGAAAACGTGAGTGCAGCCCCGTGCTCTCCGCCACCCACCTATAACCTGGATAGGAGGAGCGGTGGGGGCGGCTGCATATAGAACAATCATTCTCTCCATCTTCCTCCTGCAGTATCGGAATGCCTGCGAGAGGTAGAGGAGAAGCAGGAGACTGCAGGAGGAAGATGGAGAGAATGATTGTTCTATATGCAGCCGCCCCCACCGCTTCTCCTATCCTTCTTATTTCTGCTGCCCCCCTAGGCTCTCCACACCACCCATACTCTTTGCCTCCTCATGCTCTTTGCCACCCCCCCCCCAGTGCTCCCCACCTCCCCCATGCTCTCTGCCACCCCCCCAGTGCTCTCCACCTCCCCCATGCTCTCTGTCGCCCCCCAGTGTTCTCCACCTCCCCAATGCTCTCTGCTAACCCCCCCCCCTCCCAGTGCTCTCCACCTCCCCCATGCTCTCTGTCGCCCCCCAGTGTTCTCCACCTCCCCCATGCTCTCTGCCACCCCCAGTGCTCTCCACCTCCCCCATGCTCTCTGTCGCCCCCCCGTGTTCTCCACCTCCCCTATGCTCTCTGCCCCCCCCAGTGCTCTCCACCTCCCCCATGCTCTCTGCCACCCCCCCGTGCTCTCCACCTCCCTCATGCTCTCTGCCGCCCTCCCTTTGCTCTCCACCTCCCCCCATGCTCTCTGCCACCCTCCCTGTGCTCTCTGCCACCCCCCGTGCTCTCCGCCACCCCCCTGCGCTGTTCATATCCCCCCACGCACTCTGCTTCCCCCCTATTCTCTCCACATCCCCCCCTGCTCTCCGCTGCCCGCTCATGCTCTCCGTTGCCCCCCCCTGTGCTCCCCACCTCTCCCCATGCTCTCCGCCGCCCTCCCTGTGCTTGCCACCCCCCATGCGCTCTTCACATCCCCCCATGCTCTCCACCAGCCCCCCCGTGCTCTCCACCTTCCCCCATGCTCTCCACCAGCCCCCCTGTGCTCTCCACCTCCCCACATGCTCTCCGCCGCCCTCCCTGTGCTCTCCATCTCCCCCCATGTTCTCCGCAGTCTTCCCTGTGCTCTCCATCTCCCCCCATGCTCTCTGCCGCCCTCCCTGTGCTCTCCACCTCCCCCCATGCTCTCCGCTGCCCTCCCCGTGCTCTCCACCTTCCCCATGTGCTCTTCACGTCCCCCCATGCTCTCTGCCGCCCTCCCTGTGCTCTCCACCAGCCCCCCCCCCATGCTCTCCACTTCCCCCCTGTGCTCTCCGCTGCCCTCCCCGTGCTCTCCACAAGCCCCCCCATGCTCTCCACCTCCCCCTGTGCTCTCCACCTCCCCCCATGCTCTCTGCCGCCCTCCCTGTGCTCTCCATCTCCCCCCATGCTCTCCGCTGCCCTCCCTGTGTTCTCCACCTCCCCCCATGCTCTCTGCTGCCCTCACTGTTCTCTCCATCTCCCCCATGCTCTCCGCCACCCTCCCTGTGTTCTCCACCTCCCCCCATGCTCTCTGCTGCCCTCACTGTGCTCTCCACCTCTCCCCCATGCTCTCCACCAGCCCCCCTGTACTCTCCACCTCCCCCCATGCTCTCCGCCGCCCTCCCTGTGCTCTCCATCTCCCCCCATGCTCTCCGCCGCCCTCCCTGTGCTCTCCATCTCCCCCCATGCTCTCCGCCGCCCTCCCTGTGCTCTTCACACACCCCCATGCTCTCCACCAGCCCCCTGTGCTCTCCATCTCCCCCCATTCTCTCCGCCGCCCTCTCTGTGCTCCCCACCTCCCCCCATGCTCTCCGCTGCCCTCACTGTGCTCTCCACCTCCCCCATGTGCTCTTCACATCCCCCCCATGCTCTCCACCAGCCCCCCTGTGCTCTCCACCTACCCCCTTGCTCTCCGCCGCCCTTCCTGTGCTCTCCACCTCCCCCCATGCTCTCAACCTCCCCCCATGCTCTCCACTGCCCCTTGTGCTCTTCTCTTCCTCCCTGTGCTCTCGCCCCACCCCATGTTCTCAAGGTTCTTCCCTGTGCTCTCCATCCCACCATGCTCTTTCCTGGTCCCACCTCACCTCCCCCCCCCCCCCCCACACCTCTGCTGGGTTCCCCCTCCCCTCTCTCAGGGAATCTGTCAGGGTGGAGAGTGGGGAAGGGGCCGGTTAACATGTCATGGGCTGCTCAATCCAAAATGCCCGGGCCTATTTTTTGTCCCAGTCCGGGCCTGCTCCCTACCGTTTGATGTTCGGCCGAGAAGCCCGACTACCAGTGGTTTTGGCCTTTGGAACCTCTCTTGAACATACTTTAGAGACCTCTCACCATGGGTATGTAGACAGATTGCGGAGGAGTCTGAAGACCGTGTATGAGCAGGCTCGAACCACATCAGACATCAGAGGAAGCACAAATAAGAGGAATTTCGACCTCAGGGTGTGGGTTCAGGATCTACAACCTGGTGATCGAATCCTGTTATGAAATCTAGGTATACCAGGAAGGCACAAGTTGGCTGATTGGTGGAAGTCACAGCCATACATTGTATGCAAACAACTTCCAGGACTGCCAGTGTATGAGATCAGGCCGGAGGGGAGCACGGGACCACTGAAAACCTGGCATCGGAATCACCTTCTACCTCTCACAGAAGCAGTCAGAACAACCTCACAGAAGGAACTACCATCTACTTCAACTACCATAACTTGACCAGTAACTAGGTGTCAGCTTGGATCTCTAGCAACAGAGGATAATGAGGAGGAGGAAATGGAGTAAAGCTGCTTGTGGCAATCTGAAATGCCAGGAGGGAATAATGGGACTCTTAGGCCAGAAGCCCCAGAATTTGTGCCACTAACTGGACACTCTGAAGATCACTTGTCTCCCACTAACATTGAAGTGCAAGAGTCTGAAGTGGGAAGTAATAGTACTTGTCCAAAGGCGGTGACTACACCCAAAAGACAGAGAATTAAAAGAGACATTCGCCCGCCAAAAAGACTAACTTACGACGCATTGGGTGAATGCTCCGAACAGACTCGGGTTACTGCCAGAAGAGATTCTGAGATGCCTGGCCCCTCCACTGTCAATTCAGAAAGGGACAGCCCCACCTCACCCCTTGACACATCTGTACCTGACACTATAGTGTCAGCTGTGAACACACAGAACAGTCTCCCATCATATGAGAACTGGTGGGAGGCTCCTCTGTCAGTATTGTGCAATCGCCTAGAGGCAAAAATGTGTAATAGAGCTAAGATTTTGGATACCTTTGGGGACCAAAGAGTTAAACCAGGGGGAGTATGTAGCGCTGGTATTTTTGCCTTCTAATGCCAAGTAATGTTAAACAATAGGCAATGTTATAAATTAGTATTTGGCCCTCTCTACTGGTGTACTTATGAATAGACTTGTTAATCTTTCACATGGAACCCATACAGGAAGTGACCTTTTGCCACATTTCAGGCTTCAAACATAAAGATATAAAATTTTAATTTTTTGTGAAGAATCACCAACAAGTGGGACACAATTGTGAAGTGGAACGAAATCTATTGGATATTTTAAACTTTTTTAGCAAATAAAAAACTGAAAAGTGGTGCGTGCAAAATTATTCGGCCCCTTTACTTTCAGTGCAGAAAACTCACTCCAGAAGTTCAGCGAGGATCTCTGAATGATCCAATGTTGTCCTAAATGACTGATGGTGATAAATAGAATCCACCTGTGTGTAATCAAGTCTCTGTATAAATGCACCTGCTCTGTGATAGTCTCAGGGTTCTGTTGAAAGCGCAGAGAGCATCATGAAGACCAAGGAACACACCAGGCAGGTCCGTAATACTGTTGTGGAGAAGTTTAAAGCCGGATTTGGATACAAAAAGATTTCCCAAGCTTTAAACATCCCAAGGAGCACTGTGCAAGCGATCATTTTGAAATGGAAGGAGTATCAGACCACTGCAAATCTACCAAGACCTGGCTGTCCCTCTAAACTTTCAGCTCAGACAAGGAGAAGACTGATCAGAGATGCAGCCAAGAGGCCCATGATCACTCTGGATGAACTGCAGAGAACTACAGCTGAGGTGGGAGAGTCTGTCCATAGGACAACAATCAGTCGTACACTGCACAAATCTGGCCTTTATGGAAGAGTGGCAAGAAGAAAGCCATTTCTCAAAGATATCCATAAAAAGTCTCGTCTAAAGTTTGCCACAAGCCACCTGGGAGACACACCAAACATGTGGAAGAAGGTGCTCTGGTCCGATGAAACCAAAATCGAACTTTTTGGCCACAATGCAAAACGATATGTTTGGCGTAAAAGCAACACAGCTCATCACACTCAACACACCATCCCCACTGTCAAACATGGTGGTGGCAGCATCATGGTTTGGGCCTGCTTTTCTTCAGCAGGGACAGGGAAGATGGTTAAAATTGAGGGAAAGATGGATGCAGCCAAATACAGGACCATTCTGGATGAAAACCTGTTGGAGTCTGGAAAAAGACCTGAAACTGGGATGGAGATTTATCTTCCAACAAGACAATGATCCCAAACATACAGCAAAATCTATAAAGGAATGGTTCACAAATAAACGTATCCAGGTGTTAGAATGGCCAAGTCAAAGTCCAGACCTGAATCCAATCAAGAATCTGTGGAAAGAGCTGAAAACTGCTGTTCACAAACGCTCTCCATCCAACCTCACTGAGCTCGAGCTGTTTTGCAAGGAAGAATGGGCAAGAATTTCAGTCTCTCGATGTGCAAAACTGATAGAGACATACCCCAAGCGACTTGCAGCTGTAATCGCAGCAAAAGGTGGCTCTACAAAGTATTAACGCAAGGGGGCCGAATAATTTTGCACGCCCCACTTTTCATTTTTTTATTAGTTAAAAAAGTTTCAACAATCCAATAGATTTCGTTCCACTTCACAATTGTGTCTCACTTGTTGGTGATTCTTCACAAAAAATAAAAATTTTATATCTTTATGTTTGAAGCCTGAAATGTGGCAAAAGGTTGAAAAGTTCAAGGGGGCCGAATACTTTCGCAAGGCACTGTATATACTTTTTGTAAAAGGACTTACCTACCCTGCCTGCAAGGATCTGTGAGGAGGTATTCCAGAGAGCGTGGCCCACATCTCAAGGAGCGGAACAACCAGCGACTCTGCCCTACACCTGTGTGCTGGAGAAGCAGTGCAATTGGATCGACAAGGATCCAGAGATGCCTGATGGAGCCATCTGAGGGTCCCGATCATTTTGCGGATCGGAGTATTGTGACGGAGCTGTCTGGTAGCAGGACTAAGACAATCAGAGAGGAGGTTTCCAACTTTCCAGGCCTGGTGTGGTGAGAGGGCTATCGCCCAACATTCCTTAACACACTTACACACTTATGCCCCGTACACACGGTCGGACTTTGTTCGAACTTTCCGACAACAAAATCCTAGGATTTTTTCCTGACGGATGTTGGCCCAAACTTGTCTTGCATACACACGGTTACACAAAGTTGTCGGAAAATCCGATCATTCTGAACGCGGTGACGTAAAACACGTACGTCGGGACTATAAACGGGGCAGTGGCCAATAGCTTTCATCTCTTTATTTATTCTGAGCATGCGTGGCACTTTGTCCGTCGGATTTGTGTACACACGATCAGAATTTCCGACAACGGATTTTGTTGTCGGAAAATGTTATATCCTGCTCTCAAACTTTGTGTGTCGGAAAATCAGATGGAAAATGTCCGATGGAGCCCACACACGGTCAGAATTTCCGACAACACGCTCCGATCGGACATTTTCCATCGGAAAATCCGACCGCGTGTACGGGGCATTAGACTCATACCACAGTGTTACTGAGACCTGCAGTTCCGCAGAGGGGTCTCACTCAAATAGACTGAATCTAAGCAGGCCTCAAGCCTATATTGCACTGAGACACCAATACTGTGCGGTTCAGAGACAACTATACCGGAGGCAGTTATAAGTGTGGTATACAAGAACAGTTTAAAACATCAGCTTATACTACTTCTTTGCTTGTTAAAACCCTTGGATTACAGACACTGCAGTATAATAGCTAGCAGAAGACAGAAGACCAAAGACTGCATCTTCCACTGAGGGGCTTTGCATTCAGTTATAGTAACACGGAACTGCATCATACCTCAGGGGAAGCTTTTGAGCAAATTGTACTGTACTGTGTTTGATAACATTGTGTTTACTGTGCTTAGTGCAGCGTGCTGGAAGTGGGAAGGTGCCCAGTGTCAAGGCACTGTCACTCTGAGCATTGGTCCCACTTGGAGACACGTCCGCAGAGGTCATCCAAGAAACTTTTATATACTAATAAGTTGTGAATGTTCATTGTATTGTCACATTACGTTTGTGTGGCAGTGCAGTTGTTGTAACTATTGTTTATACCAGTCATAGTAAAATCATACTCTGGTTAATTACAATTGGTGTGAAGCGTTGTTCCTTTTTCTCATAGGCGTGCGCAGCCTATTGCATTAGGGTGTGCACCCGAAAGCTCAAGCACACATACATATATATATATATATTGTCAAAAGTATTGTGACGCCTGCCTTTACACGCACATGAACTTTAATGCCGTCTTAGTCCATAGGGTTCAATATTGAGTTGGCCCACCCTTTGCAGCTATAAAAGCTTCAACTCTTCTAGGAAGGCTGTCCACAAGGTTTAGGAGTGTGTCTATGGGAATGTTTGTTCATTCTTCCAGAAGGGCATTTGTGAGGTCAGGCGCTGATGTTGGACAAGAAGTTCTGGCTCGCAGTCTCCACTCGAATTCATCCCAAAGGTGTTCTATCGGGTTGAGGTCAGGACTCTTTGCAGGTCAGCCAAGTTCCTCCACCCCAAACTCGCTCATCCATGTCTTTATGGACCTTGCTTTGTGCACTGGTCCCAATCATTTGATGGAGGGGGGATTATGGTTTGGAGTTGTTTTTCGGGGGTTGGGCTTGGCCCCTTAGTTCCAGTAAAGGGAACTCTTAAGGCGTCAGCATACCAAGACATTTTGGACAATTTCATGCTCTCAACTTTGAGGGAACAGTTTCGGGATGACCCCTTCCAACATGACTGCGCACCAGTGCACAAAGCAAGGTCCATAAAAACATGGACTTAGCAGGGGTGGTGGGAAATTAACTTCAAGTGCAATAATTCACATTATAACTGTAACTAAAACATATACAATTAAGTGTAACACTCTAAAAAATAAAAAATCCAAAGTGCTATAATGGTGTGAACCTCCCAACTAAAAAGTTGTTGCACTCGAAGGTAATTTGTATTGCAATTATCTCTAGAGGGGTTTCCACCATCCCTGCTAAGGCAGCAGTGATGGGCACTGATAGGCAGCACTGGTTTGCAATGGTTGGCACTGATAGGCAGAATTGGTTGGCACTGATAAGCAGCACTGGCACGGATAGGCAGTACTGGTTGGCACTGATAGGCAGCATTGGTTGGCACTGATTGGCAGCATTTGTTGGCACTGATTGGCAGCATTCAATGGTACTGATAGGCAGCATTGGTTGGCACTGATGGGCACTGACTGGCAGCACTGATGGGCACTAATTGTCAGCACTGATTGGCATTAATAGGCAGCACTGATGGGCACTGATATGCAGAACTGATGGGCACTGATTGGCAGCACTGATAGGCAGCACTTATGGGCACTGATAGGCAGCATTGGTTGGCACTGATTTACAGCATTGGTTGGCATTGATAGGCAGCACTGGTTTGCACTGATAGGCAGCACTGGTTGGCACTGATAGGCAGAATTGGTTGGCACTGATAAGCAGCACTGGCACAGATAGGCAGTACTGGTTGGCATTGATAGGCAACATTAGTTGGCACTGATAAGCAGCACTGGCACTGATAGGCAGCATTGGTTGGCACTGATAAGCAGCACTGGCACTGATAGGCAGCATTGGTTGGCACTGATAGGCGGCACTGGTTTGCACTGATAGGCAGCACTGGTTTACAATGGTTGGCACTGATAGGCAGAATTGGTTGGCACTGATAAGCAGCACTGGCACAGATAGGCAGTGCTGGTTGGCACTGATAGGCAGCATTGGTTGGCACTGATTGGCAGCATTGGTTGGCACTGATTGGCAGCATTGGTTGGCATTGATAGACAGCATTGGTTGGCACTGATTGGCAGCATTGGTTTGCACTGATTGGCAGCATTGGTTGGCACTGATAGGCAGCATTGGTTGGCACTGATAGGCAGCATTGGGTGGCACAGATAGGAGAGAGGGGGAGTTTCACATTCAGGAGATCGTGAGAATTGCCAGAGCTGTTCAGTGTATAAAACTGTCAGATAATGACACTGCATGCAGGGATAGACACCAGCTGTTAAAAGTCAGCGGTGATGCTGGTGGTGGGCGGAACTGAACAGTTACCAAACACCAGCCAATAGGATGGGTCTGGGCGGGCCGCTACATTTCTCTGGCTCCGCCCCCTCTCTGAAGCAGCGCAATCATTGGCTGGTGTTGGCGCTTGATCCCGCCCACCCCCGACATCGCGACTGAGTTGTGATGACTTACAACTCAGCCGCGATGTCGGGAGTGGGCGGGACCAAATGCTATAAACACAAGCCAATGTTCGAGCTGCTTCAGAGAGGGGGCGGGGCCACATAAATGTAGCGGCCCGCCCAGACCCCATCCCATTGGCTGGTGTTTAATGGCCGTTCTGTCCCGCCCACCCCCGACATCACCCCGACATCACCCCGACATTTTGACAGCTGGTGTCTCTCCCTGCATGCAGTGTCATTATCTGACAGTTTCATACACTGAACAGCTCTGGCAATTCTCACGCTCTGCTGCCTGTGAAACTGTTTCACAGGCAGCGCGGGCCACACACTCTCTTGGATGCAGCATTTTGGGGCAAATCTCTGGACACAGCACGGGGTAATTAGGGTGTTCCCAGGCACACCCGGCACACCCGTGCGCACGCCTATGCTTTTTCTACAGGTGGAGCAACGGATACCCAGGTACTGGTAAAGGTACATTATATTGTATATTTTGGGGTTTTTCCTTTATTGTTAGGCTTTACACCAACACTATTCCACAGCTGTGTCAAGCCAATTTATTGGGTGCGGAAAAAAGCAGAGTACAGACCCAATCAAATATCAGCAGCTCCTTCAGGGGTCAGTGGTACATATGCATTGGTCACCTTCCAGTATATCAGTAGCAGTATCAGTCTTCAGAAGTCTTGCTGTAGAAAAAGGGCGGAGACTGTGATTTTAATGACTTGATGATGGCTGATTTGATTGTTAAGTACCATGGTCCTCTGATATGGTATAGCCAGTAAATACGTTTATACTCCCAAAATTATTAGGGTCCGTTCACACCTATGCGTACATCACGCATCGTCCGAAGAGTAAACCTTTAATCACAAGCTGATGGCTGTAGTAGCAGCTGTCAGCTGTAAAAAGAACAATAGGCTGCACATCACGATTGTGATCCAAAATCCTTTATTGGGACATCCCAGAGTAACATCACAAGAGCAGAGTGCACGGTAGATGCGCTTCATACTGTTATAAGTGCTTAATCATTACACAGGTAAGTCCAAATGATGTTTCTTATATAGCCCCACCTTCACCTACAACAGATGTTTCGGGGTATTCATTATAGACTTCCTGTTACCTTTAATTCACATAAGAAAACATGTGCATATAAAGTACATCACATATATCCACATACCATACAAAGAAAAAAAGAGAAAGAAAGACTCCCTTAAAGGAGAAGTCCAGCCTGAGCTTGTTTGGCTGGGCTTCTCCTATGGGTCACAGGAGTGCAGTTCGTTTTGCACTCCTGTGACCCGTTTTCAGCGAAGAGTGGTCTGAAGTCCGCTCTCCGCTGACGTCACTGCAATCAGTCGAGGCAGCACGTCATCCCGACTCTGGAAGTCTGGATCCGCCAGCTGCCTGGACTGATGGCTGTCTCAGCCTCTGAGCGAGTTGCTGAGATGGCCGCTCCCCACCCCTCCACAGCTCAGTGCTCCAATGAGTGTAGAGGAGCAGAGAGGAGAGATGCTGACTGACAGGCAGCAGTTCTCTGCTCGGGTAGGTGATAAAACTGAGCCATCAGCGATGTTCGGTGGCTCTGTTCTCAGTGCAGAGGTGGCGGGAGAACAGATGCAGAATCGGCCAATGCTGCATCCACCTAGGTAAGTATGAATCTGAAAAAAACCAAAACATACTTCTCTTTTAATATTCAATATAGCCAATAACGTATAAAAATACATAAATATAGTATTATATCAAATATGTAAACCACTAGGAAGAGAACCAACTGGTGAAAAGAAAAGAGATAAGGCCCTATATAGAACTATAGATTAATATTTAAAAAAAAATCTAAAGAAACTAAGAAAATTTCCAAATCAATCTAAAGAGCATAAACATATTATAGGTAAAACAAAAAAATTATCTATCTATCTATATATATATATATATATATATATATATATATATATATATATATATATATATTGTCACAAGCTAAACAACAGCATTGATGGTGGGCGTATATAATGTATATTATATATGTATATAATGTATAATTTATATTAAATACCTGAGAAACAAAGAACTAAATGTCCTCTGTTTTCTCAAAATAAATAGATCAAAGCTGATAAACATATTCAATAATGAATCTCCAGTCAACCACCATGAACATTGAGCATGTCCGGAACACAGCAATATAGCAATATAGATAGTTATAATTCACAAGGTCTCTAGTCCTTGCACTGGTAAAAGAGGACGAAGAATAAATAAATAAGTAAATAAATGCATGTATATACATACACATACTGTAAACAACAATCATATACATAGCATCATAATAATATCATAATATCACATCCTCTCTTGGTGTGTATGTTCGAGGGTGACACAGAAGATGCCCCCCAGTCAAAGAGAGTAAAGCATATCATTATTCGTAAAAATGACTCACATCCCACTCGAAATTTAACCCGCGCGGGATGCGAGTCTGGAGGTGAAAAATCCAGTATAATTCTCTCCGACAGAGGAATCTAAAATTGTCACCCCCTTTTTTGGGAACCTCGATTTTATCAATCATCTGCACATGCATAGCTGATATATTGCCATCATGACAGATATTGAAGTGTTTTGCCACATTGGTCGATTGATTTTTTGTCACACTGTAAATATGCTCAATGAAACGATCACAACGGCGTCTAGTGGTTCTACCCACATACTGAATGTAACAAAGATCACAAGTAAGCAGATAGACCTTGAAGTTCCCCTTAAAATGTAGCCAAGTAACTGATTTGATTATGTTTTTGCTATTATTAAAAAAGCTAGGGGACAATGAACGACCCAATGTAGGGGCCCTCCGAGGTACCACATTGATGCCATTCCCCAGAATGTTGGCACAGATCTCATATGAATAAAGCATGGGCAAATGTTTGTTAATGATATTCCTTATCTCCCCAAATTCAACACTGTATGGGTTAGAAAGGGTAAGTTTAGTTTGATTAATTATTGCCCTGGATCCTTTTTTTCTAATAAATCTTTTCTATCCTTACCCCTAGCAATGGGCAGGGTCCTATTGATCATCCATTTGGAAAATACCCTATTTAGGAACCATTGATATAAGGAGGTTGCTTCTAGTTCAAACTGTTTATCATCACTGCATATCCTCCTTACCCACAGGAACTGGCCTACAGGAATGCCCTTGATAGTATGTCATGGTATGCCATGATTGCCCGACAAGAGCTTTCTATATACTGTAGAGTAGAATTGACCTTAGAGCTGACTTCTGTGAGACACACATCTTAAAAATGAATTTCCTTTACATTCACTTCACTGGTGAATGCCAGGTTTTTATTGTTATAATTCAAATAATCTAAAAATTAGTAGCAGCCGTCGGCTTGTGTGGGTTTTGTTTAGCCGACTCCCTGCCTCAAAGTGAAGGTGATGCGGCAGATCCATAGCTGCGATCACTTTCACAGATTCAGCAAAGCTGTGCCTCCCCCCTCCTCTTCCCATGGTTCCTGGGTTCTCCCACTCTAACCGGAGCCTGGTAACACAACCGGAGCCTGTGTGACCGAGGCAAACTCATGCCTCAATCTCAAATGCAAACAATGAAGTGATGTCACTACCGGGTTCAAATGCACCATTTCCTGCCCAGTACAGCCAGGGGACACATCTAAACAAGTCGATCTGTGCTTGGTTAGATGGTGGGAAGGGGAAGGGAAAAATTGGGGTCTATTAGATACCTATTGTCTCCATAAAGAGTACCTGTCACCTGCCCAATGCTATCACAGAGGGGTTTATTAACCCCTTGTGATAGCAATCAAGTAAAAATAAATAGAAAAAATGAAAAAAAAAAAAAAAAGATAAAATATCTAAAAATTTAAATTGCCGTAACCCCCATTGCCCCTCACACCTGCGCAAACGCAAGCCCAGGGTGCACATGCATGTAAACCGTGGTCACACCACACTTGTGACATATTGCCACGAACGTCAGAGTGAGAACAATAGGTCTAGCAAAAGAGCTCCTAGTTAACTCTAAACTGATGAGCTGTAAGGGCTTTTAACCACTTGCCGACCAGCCGCCGTCATTATACTGCGGCAGGTCGGCACGTTCCCGTGAGCCGTCATAGCTATACGTCGGCTCCTTTAAGTGGGAAAGCAGGCGCGCGCACGCTCCCCCGGCTCCACTGCAGGGGTGCCGATGCTCATGGCCGGCGGTCATCATGATCGCGGGCACGAACAGGGACGTGTGTGTGTGTAAACACACAAATCCCTGTTCTGTTCTGTGAGGAGAGACAGATTGTGAGATCCTAATAGCTAGGAACCACAATCTGTCATCCCCCTAGTCAGTCCCCTCCCCCTACAGTTAGAACACACAGTCGGGGAACACAGTTAACCCCTTGATCACCCCCCCAGTGTTAACCCCTTCCCTGCCAGTGACATTTATACAGTAATCAGTTCATTTTTATAGCACTGATCACTGTATAATTGTTTTTTTTTCAAAATTGGCGCTCTTTTTTTATTTATGGTGCAAAAAAAAAAAAAAAAAATGCAGACATGATCAAATACCACCAAAAGAAGGCTCTAATTGTGGAAAAAAAAAGATGTCAATTTTGTTTGGGTACAGTGTCCCACAACCACACAATTGTCAGTTAAAGCGACGCAGTGGCGTATTGCAAAAAATGCTCTGGTCATTGAGCAGCCAAATCTTCCGGGGCTGAAGTGGTTAAAGAGTCACCTTCGGAGATTTTTGGGCAGCATTTTTTGGCGATATCGCGGGAGCACACAATTATAAGACATGGAAATTTTGGTAGCTGTTTACTCGATGCAACCTCCTCTTTTATATTTTAACCAAAAATGGGTATTATATTGTGTGTTTTTGCAATACAATTCATTTTATTATATTTTTTCCTAAAAATTTGCGTTTAATAAACAGTTGCGCAAATATCATGTGACTTAAAAATTTGCAACTATCACCTTTTTTATTCTACAGGGCCTCTGCTTTCAGAAAATATATAATGTTCTGGGAGTTTAAGCAATTTTATTGCCAGAAATTAAGATTTTAAGATGTATGCGAAAAAAGTGGAGCCAAAATGGTTAAAAACACATTGGAAATTATTGCATTTCTACTTTGAATGCAATAAAAAATATTAAAAGTTTTATTAAAGGAAATTGACAAATGGGAATAGGCCTTAAAATATTGCAAACCATGAAGTCAATTTCATAAAAGCAGAATACATCATTCACTTTGCACACAAATGCAGTAAAACAATTATAACAGCATATGTCCAAAGTCTGATACATTTTGCTGATGTGGTGTCAAATTCCATACTTAAGACAGGCAGCAAAACTGATGAAATACTATGAAAGAAGATTTTCTGCTGTAGATTGGTGTGCAAATCTTGCTGCTCTGCTGCCACCTAGTGGTTACAATGGAAAAGATTGAGGGCAAATACTTACTAAGGTTACCTTGTTTTTAACCACCTCAATACAGTGCATTTTCGCCCCCTTCCTGCCCAAGCCATTTTTCAGCTTTCAGCGCTGTCACATTTTGAATGACAATTGCGCGGTCATACAACACTGTGCCCAAAAAAAATTGTTATCATTTTTTCCCCACAAATAGAGCTTTCTTTTAGTGGTATTTGATCACCTCTGCGGTTTTTATTTTTTGCGCTATAAACAAAAAAAGAGTGACAAGTTTACAAAAAAACACAATAATTTTTACCTTTTGCGATAATAAATATCCAATTTTTTTTTATTTAACCACTTCAGCCCCGGAAGAATTTACCCCCTTCCTGACCAGAGCACTTTTTACAATTTGGCACTTCGTCGCTTTAACTGCTAATTGCGCGGTCATGCAATGCTGTACCCAAACGAAATTTGCGTCCTTTTCTTCCCACAAATAGAGCTTTCTTTTGATGGTATTTGATCACCTCTGCCATTTTTATTTTTTGCGCTATAAACGGAAAAAGACCGAAAATTTTGAAAAAAAATGATATTTTCTACTTTTTGTTATAAAAAAAATCCAATAAACTCAATTTTAGTCATACATTTAGGCCAAAATGTATTCGGCCACATGTCTTTGGTAAAAAAAATGTCAATAAGCGTATATTTATTGGTTTGCGCAAAAGTTATAGCGTCTTCAAACTAGGGTAAATTTTCTGGAATTTACGCAGCTTTTAGTTTATGACTGCCTATGTCATTTCATGAGGTGCTAAAATGGCAGGGCAGTACAAACCCCCCCCAAATGACCCCATTTTGGAAAGTAGACACCCCAAGGAAATTGCTGAGGCGCATGTTGAACCCATTGAATATTTATTTTTTTTGGCCCAAGTGATTGAATAATGACAAAAAAAAAAAAAATTACAAAAAGTTGTCACTAAATGATATATTGCTCACACAGGCCATGGGCATATGTGGAATTGTACCCCAAAATACATTCAGCTGCTTCTTTTGAGTATGGGGATACCACATGTGTGGGGCTTTTTGGGAGCCTAGCCGCGTACGGGGCCCCGAAAACCAAGCACCGCCTTCAGGATTTCAAAGGGCCTAAATTTTTGATTTCACTCCTCACTACCTATCACAGTTTTGAAGGCCATAAAATGCCAAGATGGCACAAAACCCCCCCAAATGACCCCATTTTGGAAAGTAGACACCCCAAGCTATTTGCTGAGAGGCATGTTGAGTCCATGGAATATTTTATTTTTTGACACAATTTGCGGGAATGTGACAATTTTTTTTTTTTTTTGCACAAAGTTGTCACTAAATGATATATTGCTCACACAGGCCATGGGCATATGTGGAATTGCACCCCAAAATACATTTAGCTGCTTCTCCTGAGTACGGGGATACCACATGTGTGGGACTTTTTGGGAGCCTAGCCGCGTACGGGGCCCCGAAAACCAAGCACCGCCTTCAGGATTTCTAAGGGCATAAATTTTTGATTTCACTTCTCACTACCTATCACAGTTTTGAAGGCCATAAAATGCCAAGATGGCACAAAACCCCCCCAAATGACCCCATTTTGGAAAGTAGACACCCCAAGCTATTTGCTGAGAGGCATGTTGAGTCAATGGAATATTTTATATTTTGACACAAGTTGCGGGAAAGTGACAATTTTTATTTTATTTTTATTTTTTTTCACAACGTTGTCACTAAATGATATATTGCTCAAACATGCCATGGGCATATGTGGAATTACACCCCAAAATACATTCTGCTGCTTCTCCTGAGTACGGGGATACCACATGTGTGGGACTTTTTGGGAACCTAGCCGCGTACGGGGCCCCGAAAACCAAGCACCGCCTTCAGGATTTCTAAGGGCATAAATTTTTGATTTCACTCCTCATTACCTATCACAGTTTTGAAGGCCATAAAATGCCAAGATGGCACAAAACCCCCCCAAATGACCCCATTTTGGAAAGTAGACACCCCAAGCTATTTGTTGAGAGGCATGTTGAGTCCATGGAATATTTTATTTTTTGACACAAGTTGCGGGAAAGTGACAATTTTTTTTTTTTTGTTGCACAAAGTTGACACTAAATGATATATTGCTCACACAGGCCATGGGCATATGTGGAATTGCACCCCGAAATACATTCTGCTGATTCTCCTGAGTATGGGGATACCACATGTGTGGGACTTTTTGGGAGCCTAGCCGCGTACGGGGCCCCGAAAACCAAGCACCGCCTTCAGGATTTCTAAGGGCGGAAAGTTGTGATTTCACTCCTCACTACCTATCACAGTTTTGAAGGCCATAAAATGCCCAGATGCCACAAACCCCCCCCAAATGACCCCATTTTGGAAAGTAGACACCCCAAGCTATTTGCTGAGAGGCATGTTGAGTCCATGGAATATTTTATATTTTGACACAAGTTGCGGGAACGTGACAATTTTTTTTTTTTTTTTGCACAAAATTGTCACACGGGGCCCCGAAATCCAATCACCGCCTTCAGGATTTCTAAGAGCGTTAATTTTTGATTTCACTCCTCACTACCGATCACAGTTTCAAAGGCCATAAAATGCCAAGATTGCACAAAACACCCCCAGGATTTCTAAGGGCGGAAAGTTGTGATTTCACTCCTCACTACCTATCACAGTTTTGAAGGCCATAAAATGCCCAGATGCCACAAAACACCCCCAAATGACCCCATTTTGGAAAGTAGACACCCCAAGCTATTTGCTGAGAGGCATGGTGAGTATTTTGCAGCTCTCATTTGTTTTTGAAAATGAAGAAAGACAAGAAAAACGTATTTTTTTTTCTTTTTTCAATTTTCAAAAGTTTGTGACAAAAAGTGAGGTCTGCAAAATACTCACTATACCTCTCAGCAAATAGCTTTGGGTGTCTATTTTCCAAAATGGGGTCATTTGGGGGTGGTTTGTGCCATCTGGGCATTCTACGGCCTCCGAAACTGTGATAGGCAGTGAAGACTGAAATCAAAAATTTACGCCCTTAGAAAGCCTGAAGGCGGTGCTTGGTTTCGGGGTCCCGTACGTGGCTAGGCTCCCAAAAAGTCTCATACATGTGGTATCTCTGTACTCAGGAGAAGCAACAGAAAGTATTTTGGGGTGTAATTTCACATATTCCCATGGCATGTTTGAGCAATATATCATTTAGTGACAACTTTGTGCAAAAAAAAAAAAAAAAAATTGTCTTTTTCCCGCAACTTGTGTCACAATATAAAATATTCCATGGACTCGACATGCCTCTCAGCAAATAGCTTGGGGTGTCTACTTTCCAAAATGGGGTCATTTGGGGGGGTTTTGAACTGTCCTGGCATTTTATGCACAACATTTAGAAGCTTATGTCACACATCACCCACTCTTCTAACCACTTGAAGACAAAGCCCTTTCTGACACTTTTTGTTTACATGAAAAAATTATTTTTTTTTGCAAGAAAATTACTTTGAACCCCCAAACATTATATATTTTTTTAAAGCAAATGCCCTACAGATTAAAATGGTGGGTGTTTCATTTTTTTTTTTCACACAGTAGTTGCGCAGCGATTTTTCAAACGCATTTTTTGGGGTAAAAACACACTTTTTTAAATTTTAATGCACTAAAACACACTATATTCCCCAAATGTTTGATGAAATAAAAAAGATGATCTTAGGCCGAGTACATGGATACCAAACATGACATGCTTTTTTTTTTTTTCAAATATATAGTTTATTATATTTCAGAAATTTTTGGGCAAAGCCCGGGAATACAAGCAATAAAGAGGGGGGGGAGGGGGGGGGATAGAAGGTCGCAGCCTCCTAATGATAAAACAAAGTGATACATCAACATTTTACATACATAGTACTGGTAAATCTTTGTCTCATGGTGTTTTTATTGGTGCAGTATGTGTCTCCCATTGCTGTTATCATTTAACTTGTTTAATAGCTATGGGTAGGGAGATTGATCAGTAGTTAAATTATTTCACATTCTACCAATATGTAATATGCCTATTGATGTATATCCATCAAGAGATTGCAACTTAAATATAGTATTACAGAATAAAAATAAAGTAGAAGAAACAGTGAGAGGGAAAGATTGGGGAAAGAAGAATAGGAGAGGTGGGGAGGGAGCTGGGGAGGGAAAAGGGACGGTTGTCAGGATGTTATTTTGATCAATTGGGGATTCCAGTTTGTGTGTCACCCTTTACATATATTGGGTCTATTAATTAGGTCGAGTTTCCGAATAGGACCTTACCTTCCTCTGAATATTTGAACATATTCCATAGTGCCCATGTTTTTTGGTAAGTTGTTTGTCTATTTTGTGATGTCAGAATTAGGTCTTCTAGATTATTTATGTCTTCCACTTTCCGTAGCCACATTGATACTGTAGGAGGGGTTTGTTTTTTCCACATTACAGGTATGCAAGACTTCGCTGCATTTGTTAGATGTCTTAGTATGGATTTTTTGTAGGTTTTTAGCGGAATAGAGGACATATGCAGTAAGAAAAATGCTGGGTCATTCGGGATCTGAAATTCAGTGAACTTCTGGGAAATGGATCGGACAGCAGTCCAGAAATTTGTCAAATGCGGGCAGGACCAAAACACATGTAAGATCGTTCCCACCTCTCTCTGGCACCTCCAGCAGTATTTTGATGATTCAGGAAACATGTAGTGTAAGCGACTAGGTGTTAAATACCACCTGGTCAGGATCTTGAAGTTTGTCTCCTGTATCTTAGTGCATATGGAGGATTTAAGAGAGAGAACTAATATATTTTGTTTCTGGACTGATGTGAAGGTACACTGAAGGTCTTTTTCCCATTTTGTAATACATGGTAGATCAGGTGTTTGTAAAGGGGTGTTCAAAAGGGCGTACGTCTGGGATAGTAACTGTTTGATCGGTTCCGTGTCTGAGCATATATCTTCAAATGTCGTCAGTGGTCTAGTGTAGGATTGTGGGTTTGGGATTGTTTGAAGGAAATGGTGGATTTTGGCTGCGTTCCAAAATGTAAGTTTAAAAGGGCCGTTTGGGTCTATTAATTCTTTCATAGTTGGCCATCTGTCTTGCGTCACAAACCGTGAAGCTCTGGTGTATCCAGAGTTTCTCAGTACCTGGAACTGTCCAGAAGACATTCCCGGGGGGAATTTTGGATTTCCTAGTATCGGGGTCATGGGGAATTCTGTGGTCGATACTGATGTTTGTAGGGTGGGATGGAGACATTGCCGAATGGTGTTACCTATAAAGGGGTGTGATTTCAGTTCTAGTGGAAGTGATTCGTAGCACCATAAAGCTGATTCTAGTGGTATGTCTGTTTGCTGTTGTTCAATTTGTGTCCATAATTTATGGTTTTTGTTCCTAATCCAGTCTATTACTCTACTTAAATGTGTTGCGAAATAGTATCTCCGGATGTCCGGAAGTGCTATCCCTCCGTGTTGTTTTGGCCTGGATAATTGTATTCTGGGAATGCGTGGTTTCTTATTAGCCCAAACAAAACGAGTGAAAAGAGTCTGGACGCGTCTGAAGTATATAGGGGGTATTTTGATTGGCAGGGCTTGAAACAGGTACAGAAACTTGGGCAGTATACACATTTTAATTAGATTGCACCTCCCAAACCAGGAGTGCAGACCCCTATTCCATTCTTCCAATAGAAGTCTGACTCTCGTTAATAAGGGGGGGAAGTTACTGTCGTATATCAGTGCCGGATCTGGAGGTATTTTCGTACCCAAATAAGTCAGGGCAGAAGTAGTCCACTTGAACCTAAAGTTTGATTGTAATTTTGTAAGGTCAGTGGTTGGTATAGATATACCCATGGCTTCTGATTTTGAAAAATTAATTTTTAAATTTGACACATTCCCATACGTTTCAAATTCTTTTAGTAGGTTGGGTAGTGATACTATTGGATCTGTTAACGAGAAAAGTAAATCATCTGCATACGCAGATACTTTATGTTGCAGGGGTCCTACTGATATTCCGTGTATGTTAGGATTCAGCCTAATGTTGGAAAGAAATGGCTCGAGAGAGAGTGCAAATAGGAGAGGGGACAGGGGGCATCCCTGTCTTGTCCCGTTTGTAATTGTAAGGGAGTCCGAAAGAATACCGTTCGTTTTCACTCGTGCTGTGGGATTAGAGTAAATACCTGCTATCCGGTTGAGCATCACCTCCCCTAAGCCTATGTGTCGGAGTACCGCGTTCATAAAAGGCCAACTGACACGGTCGAAGGCCTTTTCTGCGTCTGTATTAATAAGGACACAAGGGGTCTTCTTGGATCTAGATATATATAGCAGATTCAGCACTTTCGTAGTACTATCTCTAGCTTCCCTGGAGGGTATAAAACCGACCTGGTCCAGGTGAATAAGATTCTGGAGGTGCTGCGCCAACCTGACAGCAAGAACTTTAGTAAAGATCTTGAGGTCTAGATTCAATAAAGAAATGGGCCTGTAGCTCCCGCATGCTGTTGGATCTTTACCTTCTTTGTGGATTAACGAAATGTGGGCTCCTAAAGTATCCCTTGCGAAGACTGCCCCCGTTCCAATTTTGTTATATAATGTAGCTAATCTGGATCCCAGAATAGGCAAAAAGATTTTGTAATATTGTAATGTATAGCCGTCTGGGCCTGGGGCTTTATTTGGTTTCATTGTCTTTATGGCATTCTGGATTTCTGTTATGGTTATGGGCGATTCTAATTCTTCACTTAGCTCTCGAGCAAGAGTTGGCATTTGGGAGGAACGGATGTATTCCTCAATCATTGCATTGGGGGGGGTTCCCTGTGATAGATTGTACAATTTAGAGTAGAACTGCCGGAATTCCTCAGATATATGTGTAGGTAGGGATGCTTTTTTACCGCCTGATGTGGTAATGTGGGGGATATATGTCGACTGGTTATGGCTTCTGATCGTGTTAGCTAAAAGTTTTCCACATTTATCCCCAAATTCGTAATTTTTTGTTCGGCCGCTCTGTAGGGCCGCCTTTGCTCTGTATTGTAGGATATCTGTGATTTGTAGTCTAATGGTCGATAACTGTGTTTCTGACGCTTGGGTCGGGGCATGTTTGTGTCTGGCTTCTAAAGTGGCCAGTTCCTGCAGGAGTTGGGAGAGAATTTTATTCTTTTCCTTTTTAATGCGGGCTCCATGCGAGATAAGGGTACCTCTCAGAACTACTTTATGTGCCTCCCACAGTATCCCTGGGTCACAGTCTATTTGGTCATTCTCTTGAAAATACTGATTTAGAGTTTTAGTCACATCTGCTAGTACTTCTGGTATTTGTAGTAGGCTTTCGTTAAGTCGCCAGAAGCGATGTCTGGGCGAGTGAGTATCTGATAGGCGGTAACTCAGAAATATTGGTGCATGATCTGACCATGTCCTGTTGCCAATTGATGTTTGTTCAACAGCATGAAGTTGTGAATGAGGAATCATGAAATAGTCTATTCTAGTATAGACTTGATGTATGTGGGAATAGAAGGAGAAGTCCTTCTCTCCTGTGTGTTGTAATCGCCATATGTCTATCAGTTGTGAGTTATGGAACGTTTTAGCTATCTTTTTAAGTTGGTTTGGTGGTACTGATGTTGTGCCTGACGACGTGTCCATAGAGGGGATCAAGGGGGTGTTAAAGTCTCCTCCCAGAATCAAGTGTCCGTCTTTAAAGTCTTGTAGTTTCTCTAGTGTTTCTTGTAGGAATGTGGCTTGTTGTTCATTGGGGGCATATAGGGTTGCCAGTGTTACTTTTATAGTTCCGATTGTGCCTTTGAGGAAGATGTATCTTCCTGTCAGGTCTATCAAGGAACTCTGGAGTTGCCATGGGATCTTATTTGAAATGAGGATGGAGACACCTTTAGATTTGGAATCTGGGTTCATGGAGTGGAAAGCAGTCGGGAAGTGTCTATTTTGTAAGTATGGCAGTCTGTTGGTCTTGAAATGAGTCTCTTGGAGGAAGGCTATGTCTGTACGGTTTCGTTTTAAGTCGTTTAGTAACATGCGTCTCTTCTCGGGTATGTTAAGTCCTTTTACATTAAGGGACATCACATTAATCTTGCTTACAGCCATATTGTGTTGGGATGGGGGAGGAGGGAGAGGAGGGGGGGAGGGAGGGTAGGGATGAAGTTAGGGGAGGAAGGGGAAGGTAAGTATAAAGAATAAAAGAGGAGGGTTAGAAAAAAGAAAAGTAACCAAAAGGTTTACCAAACACAGACAGGGCCTAGTGTCCTGTCTATAGTCTTTCCCCCTAGATTAAGGGGGTGTTTTTTTTCTGCATATAACTGCCAGAGGACACAAATTTTGCCTCCCGCAGATATATGCTGGCCTAGTTGGAAGCGAGGTAAAACAAGGCTCAGAGAACTGAGCTTCCCGTCCATCCCCCCGCCCCATCATGTCCATCAAAGTTAATCCTGAAAAAAGCTATGCATTTCGTTTGATCATTGAGTCTCTAAAGTTCTATAATACCAAACAGTTAACCCTCGTGGTTGGTTTTTTGTAATGTAACTGAATATAAACAAAATTAAAGCCTCAAGTAAACTTAAACATGTATATAACTTAACCTGGGTTAAATTCTCCTTACGTCATCTAATGACATTTACCTCATATCTTTTCCTGTTGGTTTTGTCTGAGATATCTAACCCATTCAAACCTTTCTATGCGTAAATATGTATATCATCCCAAAAAATGAAAGTCCTGCATGAGGTCTCATTCTATGGTTACCGGGTAGGCATCTCATCACTCCACCAAAGAGGAGCTGAAATGCTCTCCCACTGAACCATCTCAACCCGGTTCTGTAAGCCATCATATCACCTGTATTTGGGTAAGAATAAGTGTTCAAGGGTATCTCATGGCTGCTTCTTTTCCAATAATGAGTCCGGAGCAGCAAACCGAAGTTCCTCGTAGACCCTCAGGGTGGCTGCAGGTAGTCCCGTAGGTTCAAGTACGTCTTTAGATAGGCAAAGTGATCAACCTTGCTTGCCAGCGTTGTAGCTTCACAGATTGGGGTAACAGTTCCTGGGTCATGTGGTTTTCCTTGAATGTGTCCAGTTTAGGGGCATAGTCTCCATTTTACTCTGTGAGTCACTTTAAAAGCTGCTCAGAAAATGGACTCCTCTGAGTGTCCCACAAGGTCTGTAGATCCTGGGCGGATTAGTGCTCCTTTTAGGAAAGGTTTAACCCATACTTTCCAAACTTGAAACGAACAAGGAACTCAGTCATTGTTACTTTGACCAGGAAGAGAAAGAAAAAAGTTAATGGAAATGAAATTCCTAAACTTTACAAGGGGTGTTCACGTTTCAGGACTCGCGTGTGTCTTCTTGGGAAGAGGCCCTGGATTGACGGCGATTTCTTTGCCGTCTTGGCTGGAAGTTCTGTCCCATGTTAGGCGCAGTTAGCCGTCCAGGTGGTCCTGGGAGAGGGCCCAGCCAGTCTGGCACAGCGATTGGATCTGCATCCAGGAAGGTGAATAAGGCTGGTAGTGCGTCTGGTTTGCGGAGAGTGAAAGACCTCTGATTTTTCCTGAATGTGGCAGACAGAGGGTATCCCCATCTATATGTCGCCCCTTTATGCCTAGCTAAGTCCAGAAGGGGTTTCATTATCGCACGTCTTTGTAAAGTTGCACGCGAGATGTCCGGGAGAATTTTGACTGTAGCCCCATCTAGCTCCGGATCCTCCGCTTCCCAGGCCTTTCGCAGGATCTGCTCTTTATGAATATAGTGGTGGACCCTACAGATCACATCTCTGGGTCTCAGGGGGTCAGTGGGTTTCGGGCCTAGGGCCCTGTGGATCCTGTCTATTTCAATGCGGTCAGGTAGGTCAATCCCTGGGAGGCTGCGGAAGATGGCTACAGCTGTGTCCATCAAATCCTCCGGACCCGTAGCTTCTGGTAGACCCCGGAGTCGCAGGTTGTTCCTGCGACTTCGGTCCTCAATTTCCTCCAATCTCAGTGCTTGTTCTTGTAGTGTCTCTGTTTGCGTCTCCTGTTTGCTTTCTATGGCTGACATGCGGCATTCCAATGTCACCAGAGAGCTCTCCCCTGCCTCTATTCTGGAGTTTAATGCGCGCACCTCAGCTTTTACAGTTTGCATTTCTTTCTTATGTGATGCTTCTACTGTTGCTATAAGGGCTGTAATGTCAGCTTTAGTGGGTAGTGCTAGCAATATGGAGCGCAGCTCCTCATCTCCTCTGGGGATTTGAAAAATGGGTTGAGATGACTCACCGAGGCCAAAACGGAGATCCGGAGGGAGGCCCTCATAACTGCTTGCTTGTGAGTCTCTCTGCGGTGACACAGATCCGCTCGCTGTCTGTTTCTCTGCACTGTCTCCTCGTGGCGCCGCCATCTTGAATTCCGGCGAGCCGAGCAGGGAGAGCTGAAATCTCCTCCTTAGTTCGTTAGGAGAGGGCTGCTGTGGGGTTATTTTAGGCTGTTTACCGCTCCTCTTCCCGGTTCTCTTTCTAGATGCTTGCATAGCTTGCAAAAAACGGCTGGATTAGCTGCGGTGAGGGGAGACGGCCGGGAGCTCACACAACTCACGTCTCTATTCAGCCATGTCCAGGCCACGCCCCCCACATGACATGCTTTAAAATTGCGCACAAACGTGCAGTGGCGACAAACTAAATACATTTTTAAAAGCCTTTAAAAGCCTTTACAGGTTACCACTTTAGATTTACAGAGGAGGTCTACTGCTAAAATTACTGCCCTCGATCTGACCTTCGCGGTGATACCTCACATGCATGGTGCAATTGCTGTTTACATTTGACGCCAGACCGACGCTTGCGTTTGCCTTTGTGCGAGAGCAGGAGGGACAGGGGTGTTTTTTTTTTTGTTTTTTTTTTTCTTTATTATTTTTTTGCTTTTTTATCTTATTTTTAAACTGTTCCTTTCATTTTTATTTTTTTTTAATAATTTTTATTGTTATCTCAGGGAATGTAAATATCCCCTATGATAGCATTAGGTAGTGACAGGTACTCTTTTTTGAAAAAATTGGGGTCTATTAGACCCTAGATCTCTCCTCTGCCCTCAAAGCATCTGACCACACCAAGATCGGTGTGATAAAATGCTTTCCCAATTTCCCAATGGCGCTGTTTACATCCGGCGAAATCTAAGTGATGAAATGCTCGTAGCTTCCGGTTTCTTAGGCCATAGAGATGTTTGGAGCCATTCTGGTCTCTGATTAGCTCTATGGTCAGCTGGCTGAATCACCGGCTGCATTCTCAGGTTCCCTGTTGGGACAGGAGAGCCAGAGAAAAACATAGAAGACGGTGGGGGTGGGGGGGGGGGGGCATTCCCTCCCACTGCTTGTAAAAGCAGTCTAGAGGCTAATTAGCCGCTAGGATTGCTTTTACATGAAAGCCGACCGCTGGCTGAAAAGAATGATACCAAGATGATACATAAACCTGCAGGCATCATTCTGGTATAACCACTCAAAGTCCAGCAACATACCAGTACGTTGCTGGTCCTTGTTGGGCATACATTGTAAACTTTTTTTTCATGCAGCCTGTGGGCTGAACGAAAAAAAAATATTGATCGGTGGGTATGCCCACCATTAGAATACCTCCCTTCATCCACCCACTTCTAATGATGGGCATACATGCACCGTTTATATATGCCGAAGCATGGGGGCATCCTCCCGCAAAAGGCAGGAGCAAATTGCTCCTCCACCCACTGCTGCCCCCACGCTTCGGCATATATGCTGAAGTATGTAACTGTGGTGGTGAAATCACCTCCGACAGCGCTGGAGTCGCGGCTTTATGTATCGTGGGAGCAAACGCTGTTGCTGTCAAGATAAATAAATCCGCGCTGCAACTGAATGGCGTACCTGCTAAGCAAATGATGGTTAACAAAAAAACAAAGTAACATTACAGTATAACAGTAATACTTACCATACCTGCAAAGAAAAATACAAAAAAAAACATAGTAAAAAATAAAACATTTAACGCAACCTGTGCCTACCTAAAATATATATATGCCGAAGCATGGGGGCATCCTCCCGCAAAAGGCAGGAGCAAATCGCTCCTCCACCCACTGCTGCCCCCACGCTTCGGCATATATGCTGAAGTATGTAACTGTGGTGGTGAAATCACCTCCGACAGCGCTGGAGTCACGGCTTTATGTATCGTGGGAGCAAACGCTGTTGCTGTCAAGATAAATAAATCCGCACTGCAACTGAATGGCGTACCTGCTAAGCAAATGATGGTTAACAAAAAACAAAGTAACATTACAGTATAACAGTAATACTTACCATAGCTGCAAAGCAAAATACAAAAAAAACCATAGTAAAAAATAAAACATTTAACGCAACCTGTACCTACCTAAAATATATATATATGCCGAAGCATGGGGGCATCCTCCCGCAAAAGGCAGGAGCAAATCGCTCCTCCACCCACTACTGCCCCCACGCTTCGGCATATATGCTGAAGTATGTAACTGTGGTGGTGAAATCACCTCCGACAGCGCTGGAGTCACGGCTTTATGTATCGTGGGAGCAAACACTGTTGCTGTCAAGATAAATAAATCCGCTCTGCAGCTGAATGGCCTACCTGAAAACAAAAAAGTGGTTAACAATAAAAAAACAAAGTATAAAAAAATTGCATACCTATAAAGCAAACATGATAAAAACATAACAATAAAACATTGCAGTATAGAATGCAGAACAATAGAGAGAGAATAGAGAGAGAACAATAAAACAACAACTATTTTTGGTTTTTTTATTTTATATATTTTTTTGTGTTTTTTTCTTTTTTTTTACTTTTTTTTGTTTTTTTGTTTTTTTTACACTTTTTTTTGTAACTTTAACTTTTTTAACTGGTACCAGGTATGGGTCTCTCAAAATGCGACAGCATCTTGGGAGACCCTGTGAAAGTGTGTCCTAGTCTGTGCAGTGCTGTACCCTACGCTAATACTCCGCTAGTGTATGGTAGCGTTCAAAACATTCACCAATGCAAAGACCAGGACTGCCAGGACAGAGGGGACAATAATACCGGGTGTCACGCCTAAATCTGTGCTTGCTGCAGACACGACATCTTTTTTGGGGGGTTCGTTGGGTAGGGGTACTCGGGAGGGCATAAAGAAAATGCCTCTCATGCAGTCGGCTTACTGCATTTGGTTGGGGAAGGTGAGGTAGAGCACCGTCTGGAAACAGAAGGGCTCTGACGATCTCTTCCTGGAATTTAAGGAAGGATCCAGTCCGTCCTGAAGCTCTGTATAGCACATGAGCGTTCAGCAAAGCCAGTTGAAATAAATAAACAGACACTTTTTTGTACCAGCGTCTGGCCTTACGGGCAATTAGGTACGGCGCCAACAACTGGTCGTTGAGGTCCACCCCTCCCATATTAAGGTTGTATTCGTGGACACAGTGGGGTTTCTCCACAGCACCAGTCGCCGTAGGAATTTGGACCGTCGTGTCTGCATGAAGGGAGGTAAGAACGAAAACATTCTTATTGTCCCTCCACTTCATAGCGAGCAAGTTATTACACTTCAAGCAGGCTCTCTCCCCCAGCCTAAGACGGGAATCTACAAGCCGCTGGGGAAAGCCCCGGCGATTAGATCGCACGGTGTCACATGCTCCAATCTGATGATCAAACAAGTGACTAAAAAGTGGCACGCTCGTGTAATAATTGTCCACGTACAAGTGGTACCCCTTTCCGAATAAGGGTGACACCAAGTCCCACACTATCTTGCCAGCGCTTCCTATGTAGTCAGGGCAGTTTGTCGGCTCTACGTGACTATCTCTTCCCTCGTAAACCATAAAACTACATGTATAGCCTGTGGCCCTGTCACAGAGCTTATACATCTTGACCCCGTATCTGGCACGCTTGCTGGGAAGGTACTGTTTGAATGACAAGCGGCCAGAAAACTTAATCAGGGACTCATCAACGCAGACAACTTGATGGGGGGTAAACAAGTCTGCAAAACGTTGGTTGAAGTGGTTTACGAGGGGCCGAATTTTGTAGAGCCGATCATATGCAGGGTCTCCACGAGGACGACAGAGTTCATTGTCGTTGAAGTGCATGAACCGCAAAATCTGCTTGTATCGTGCCCTGGCCATGGAAGCAGAGAACAAGGGCGAATGGTAAATTGGGTCAGTGGACCAATATGACCGCAACTCACTCTTTTTATTCAAGCCCATGAGGAGGGAAAGGCCCAGAAAGATCTTAAATTCGGAAACCGTAATTGGTTTCCAATCTCTGGCAAGGGTGGACTGGGGAATAGTGGCGATGTGTTGACCAGCGTACAAATTGCTTTGGTCCACAATAGATCTATAGAGATCTTCGGTGAAAAACAGCGAATAAAAATCCAGTGGCATAAAGTCAACTGTTTCCACCTGAATTCCGGGTTGGCCAGTGAAAGGGGGAAGTACGGGTGCTGCAGAAGTGGTGGGTTCCCAATTATGCAGCAGGAAGGGCACTATGGGCACGACGGGCCTGTGTTCGTCTTCTTGGTGGCAGCGGGACACTACTTGTGCTTGCCACCTCGCCAGCTTGAACTGCACTTATGGGACTCGCCACATCACCACGTGATACTGCAGTGCTGGATGTACGACCAGGGTGTACTAGGCCGCTGGTGCTTGCCAGTTCACCAGAAGGAATAGCGGCGCTAGTACTTCTCTGCTCCATACGAGAGCCCTGCGGTTCTTGCACTTCAAGGACAGAAGAAGAAGTTCGGGGTCTGGTACGCCTGACCTTAGCAGGGACCACAACTCCGTCGTCAGAGCTATCTGTCATGGAGCCGCTGTCCTCTACAGGATCGTATTCTGAGCCTGAATCTGACAGATGAGTGACTTCCTCTTCACTATCTGTCATGATCAGAAACGTGTAGGCCTCTTCACTAGTGTACCTTCGATTTGCCATTTTGGGCTCTAAATTTAGGGGTACACTAGTGAGACTCACAGGCAAAAAAGCTCCTGACTGTCAGCGACTGTATCAAAACGCTACCAAAAAACTGTTAGCGATCGCAGGGATCAGGCCTGACTCTGCGAACGCTGCAGTTATGTGTGCTTAGTGTTTTGTAAGTGTCAGTTATCGATCGATACTGCACTTGGGTGGGGTGGGCTGGGCTGGGCCGAGGAGCAAAACGCAGGTGCTAGCAGGTATCTGGGCTGATCCCGCTAACACTGCGTTTTTTTGGGGGACCCTAAATTGCTGGGGAGTATAGATCTGATCGGATCAGATATCGATCCGTTCAGATACTATAGCACTAAGGGAGGTGTATGCTGCGTGCGTAGGTGTTAGCGGTACTGGCGTTAACCTGACGCTGCCTGGGGCGACGCAGACCTTATCTGATCCTAAAAACGTAACTTCTATCACCGCCGGGCAATTAGGGGGTTAAACCTTTATAAGGTAATAAACGGCGGGTGCCCAAAAACTATAATAAACTATAATAAACTGTAATAAACTGTAATAAACTACAAAAAACAAACTAGCTAACCAGCGTCACCCGTAACACTTATACGGTGATCACTGGTGAAAGGGTTAACTAGGGGGCAATCAAGGGGTTAAAACCTTTAGCAGGTAGTATATGGGGGTCCCTGTCGCTATAAAACACTCACAGCGAACCTATATACTTACCTCCCTAACTAGCGTCACCTGTGTCACTAATGCAGCGATCAGAAAAACGATCGCTTAGCGACACTGGCGACGGGGGGTGATCACGGGGTTAACCTTTATTAGGGGGGGTTAGGGGGGTACCCTGGACCTAAAGGGGGGTACCCTAGACCTAAAGGGGGCTAACCTAACTGCCCTAACACTTATAACTGTCACAAACTGACACCAATGCAAAAAAAAAAAACTGCTATTGGTATCAGAGTGACAGGGGGTACAGGGGGGTGATCGGGGGGTGATCGGGGTGTGAAGGGGGGTGAAAAGTGTGCCTGCGTGTTCTACTGTTAGTGTAGTGTTGGTGCACTTACTTGGATGTCTTCTCTCCTCTGCGCCGGGACGAAAAGACCGGCTCCAGGAGAGATGACATCACTTCCTCTCCCTCTGTTTACATTACAGAGGGAGAGGAAGCATTTGATTCGCTGGGAGCGATCGGGAGGGGGTGGCCATCAATGGATGGCCTCCCCCTGACCTTTCATCGCCCGCGAACAAGAGCCGACCGCCTATGGCACCGGGGGGGGTCCGATCGGACCCCCCGCCCGCGGGAAGGCATCACGTATCAGGTACATGATTTTGCCTGCCCGTGCCATTCTGCTCACGTATATAGGCGTGAGGCGGTCGGCAAGTGGTTAAATTATTTTTTTCTAAGTTTAGGCCGATATGTATTCTTGTACATATTTTTGGTAAAAAAAATCGCAATAAGCGTATATAGATTGGTTTGCGCAAAAGTTACTAGTAATGGCGGCGTTCTGCGATTTTTATTGTGACTGCGATATTGCGGCGGACATATCGGACACTTTGACACATATTTGGGACCATTCACATTTATACAGCGATCCGTGCTATAAAAATGCATTGATTACTGTATAAATGTGACAGGCAAGGAAGGGGTTAACACTAGGGGGTGATCGAGGGGTTAACTGTGTTGCTAGGGAGTGATTCTAACTGTAGGGGGAGGGGACTCACTAGGGCAGGAGACCGATCGGTGTTCCTCCATACTGGGAACACACCATCGGTCTCCTCTCCTCTGACAGGACCGTGGATCTGTGTGTTTACACACACAGATCCACGGTCCTGCTGTATTACCGGACATCGCGGCCGCCGGGCTTGCGCACCGGGTGCCCAGTGACACGGCGGGCGCGTGCGATCGCCGTCGGCGGCGTGCGCGCGCCCCCTGGTGGGCTGGGAAAGCGAGGCCGTCATATGATGCCCGCCCGCCACAAGAGCTGCGCCGCCTGGCCGTCAATTGACGGCTGGCGGTCAGCAAGCAGTTAAAGGGAGGCTAAACTTCAGTTTAAAAAAATATATATTTTAAACAATAAATAAAACAGAAAATGTATATCAAATACTTACCGTAATTTTCCTTTCCTGATGGACTCCATGGCAGCCTATGTATGGGTTAATCCCGCCTCTCATACCTCATAGGACCCCACTCCCATAAATCTTTGCTTCTAGTCAGAGACCGTGTTCCGTTACTTAGCCTACTCCAGCAAATGGGAGGGAACTCCTGCTGCCATGGAGTCCATCAGGAAAGGAAAATTACGGTAAGTATTTGATATAAATTTTCCGTTTTCCTGACAGACTCCATGGCAGCCTACATATGGGAAATGACTAGCCATACACACCCGGGTGGGAAATTGCTGGTTAAAGAAAAAATGTTTAATTGGCACCGTCAACAGATAAGACATGCAAACCAAAATGAATCGAAGACAAAGAAGCCGGTTCTACGCAATAGTGCGTCATAAATGTGTTAATCGAAGACCATGAGGCCGCTTTACAGATCACTTCCGGGGATACATGACGGGAAGCTGCCCACGATGTAGAAACGCTCCTGGTGGAATGAGCGGTCACTGCCTCCGGAGGAGCCAAACCCTTAGCCTTATAAGCCCCTTTGAATGGCCTGAACAATCCAAGCTGCAATGATTCTGGAAGAAGCACGCAAACCTTTGTTTTTTCCATGGAAATAAATGAACAGATGATCAGACTTCCAAAAAGAAGCTGTGGCTTCTAAGTATTGCTTTAAAACTTCTCCAACATCTAAAGGATGAATACTAGAGTTTTCAGTTGTCCGGAAAATTGGAAGAACAATCTCTTGATTCTCATGGAATACAGATGTTACCTTAGGATTTGATGCTAGCATAGGAATCAAGACCACTCGATCAGGGAAGAAAGTAAGGAATGGTTATTTGCATCCTAGAGAACTGATCTCAGAGACACTCTTAGCCGATGTTATGGCCACTAGGAAGACCGCTTTGAGAGAAAGATCTTTGATAGCTGCCTGATCTATATGTTCCATTTCTTTTTCCGAAAAGAAATCCAGGACAAAAGGAAGATTCCACTTGGAAAACCTCGGTTTTCTTTGAGGCCTGAGCCTTATTGCTCCTCTGAAAAACTGCCTAGTAAGAGGGTGTCTGGCCCAGGATACACCTGTGAAGGCAGAGATTGCGGAAACCTGAACCCGTAAAGAACTTACTGATGAGGACAGATCGATCCAGGCCTGTTTGTAAAAAGCTCAGAATATCCTGAATCTTTGGATCATTACAGGAACCATCAGTGGTGGAAACATAATCTGCAAACTTTGACCAAATTATTTGTTAAACTTTGTTGGTACCTGGTCTTCTGGCATTCAGTAAAGTTGCAATAGCTGTACTTGGACATCCTAGTGCTTCCAGCCTTCCCTCTCAAAAACCAGGCCATCAGATGGAGATGGGATGGGCTTGGGTGAAGAGATGTTCCCTGCAACAGGAGATCTGGTCTGGAAGGGAGAGAAATTGGATCCCGGTAGCTGAGCTACAACAGGAGGGGGAACCATGGTCTGTTGGGCCAATACGAAACAACTGCCACTACTTCGACTTCTTCCCCCCTGAGCCTCGATAGAAATCGGAGAATGACCGGAACTGGGGGAAAGGCATAAGCCCTGTGGAATCTTCACTGGTCCGTCAGGGCATCCACTCCGAAGGCCTGGGGACAACGACATCTCGTGTAATATTTCTCCAGCTTGTAGTTGCAAGGGGATGCAAACAGGTCTACCTCCGGCATCATTCCCAGAGACAGAATCCAGTTGAAAACCTCGGTGTGGAGAGACCATTCGTTGTTGTCCAGGGCAAACCTTGAGAGAAAGTCTGCCTGGACATTTTGAATTCCGGGAAGATAAACAGCCGTCAGATTCGACAATTTCGTCTGAGCCCAGAACATGATTGGACTAACTTCCCTCAGTAAGGAGAGACTGCGGGTGCCCCCTTGTCTTTTGATATATGACACCGCTGTCATATTGTCTAGCCTTAGGAGAACTGAGGCTCCTGATGTCAAGTGGAGAAATGCTTGTAGAGCACAGAAGGCAGCTCGGAGCTCCAGAACATTCGAGACTACACCTCGGGACGAGAAATCCCATTTGCCTTGGGCTACCTCCGTCAGACAGAGAGCGCCCCAACCTCTGTTGCTGGCATCCGTTGTCACCGTGATCCAGGAGACAGGTGCTATGGAATGGCAATTGAGGAGATTTCTCCGCTGCAGCCACCAGGGGAGACTCTCCCGCATGAAAGGGGTTATCCGGACAAGATGGTCTCGAGACCCCGGATCCCACTGTTGGAGAAAACCCTTCTGAAAGGGTCACATCTTCCATTGTGCCTATTTCACCATGGGGGCTGTTGCTACCATGGTGCCAATTATCCTGAGACATTGTGAAGCTCTGAGAAGGGATGACGACATTGCGAGATGAATTCTGTCCCGAATCACCTGAATTTTCTCTAGAGGCAAAGAGATGGTGCTCTTCACCGTGTTGAATTGGGCTCCAAGGAATATTAGAGACTGTGTCGGGTCTAGATGACTTTTCTCCCTGTTCAACAGCCAACCGAACTCTGTCAGGGTAGAGATGACCTGATCTCGATGTGACAACAGTTGTTCCCTGTCTTGCGAAAGCAGGAGTAGGTGGTCCAGATAGTGATGTAACCGGATACCTCTGACTCTGATTAATGCCACAGCAGCCAGTAAGAGCTTCGAAAACACTCGAGGCGACGTTGTAAGCCCGAATGGGAGACATGTAAATTGGAGATGCCTCTGGTCTACTGCAAAATGGAGATACTTCTGGAATTCCCTTGCAATCGGCACATGAAAATAGGCGTCTTTCAGGTCTATGGAGACAAGCCAATCGCCTGGTTGTATTGTCTGATGTATTATTAGCAGTGTTTCCATCTTGAAATGTTTCCTTCTTGATGAAGGAGTTCAGGTGTGTCAAGTCGATGACTGGCCTCGAGGAGCTATTCTTTTTGAGGACCATGAAAAGGAGGAATAAACCCCTTGAAATCTTTCTTCTGTTGGTACCGGAATGGCGGCACCTTGAGCTATCGGTGAGTCTGTATATGACAGAAGAACTTGTTTCTTCTCTTCCAAATGTGGTAGGACTGTGGGAGCAAACCGGTGTATGGGTGGACTGCTGAATACCCACAAATGACCTGATGAGACTGTCTTGACCGTCCAGTAGTCCCTGATCGAAGCTGCCCAGACGTGCTGAAAAAGGAGTAAACGAGCCCCAACTTGCTCCGCCTGGACAGGCTTTATATCAAAAGGACTTGGAAGCTTCCGGTCCTCCAGAAGAGGTTGTCTTTGAGGATTTCTGGCCAGAAGGTTGATTTCTCTTCCAGTTCTTTCTAAATTCGCTGCCTGTAGCGGCGGGCATCTCTAGTGTGCTCTGGATCTTGTCTGGGTTGAGGTCTTCTCTGACCCAAGAGGCGACGGTCCTGGGGTAAGAACCCTGATTTACCCCCCATACCACGGGTAATGGCAGAGTCAAACTTATTCCCAAAGAGGGAGGAGCCCTCAAAAGGAATTCTACACCAGCCTGTTTAGAGGCAGGGTCCACAACCCACGGGCGCAGCCACAAGGCACGCTTGGCTGTGACTGAAGAGAGCATGACACGTGCCACTAGGCGAATAATATCAAGGGATGTTTCCCCCAAGAAGACTGGCGCCGGTTCGTGGACTGGTGAGCTCTTGACCAATTCTTCAGAAACACTTGCTAATGCTGCATCCACATCATCTGTGACTCCATAGCTTTAGACAAGGCTGCAAGGGCTAAGGCTGGTTTACAAGCCATACCTGCCGTGATATAGATGTGCTTAAGATCAGTATCGATCTTCCTCTCTAGACCATCCTTGAATGAAACGGTATCTTCCAGAGGGAGAGTGACATGTCTCACCAACCTCATTAAAGCAGCATCAATGAGCGGAGCCGATTCCAGATGCTTTACCTCTTCACTCTTGAATGGATACATCTTTGCTACTTTGGAGATTAGCAAATTTTTTCTTTCAACTTTACCCCATTCATCTGAAATAATTTCGCCAAGTTCGGCCAGGAAGGGGAAATTTGGACGATCTTTCTTGAGATGTTTGAAGTATTTCCTCTGTTTAGAAGGTGCTTCTACTGGCTCTTCCCATCTCAATGCGTCTTTAACCGCTTTTACCAACCGTGGCACCAGGGAAAAATCAAAACCCGCGCCAGGGTCATCCACCTCTGCCTCGCTATCTGAGGATCCACTTAAAGAGGGACTACATCTAGAGGGACCAGGAGTCCCAAGGTCGACCCCACTAGGAACTAGTGCTGGAGCAGAAGGAGGAAAAGTTGTACGGTTAGGATCCGTTCTGATCAAAGATTCCTGAACCACCTTTCTCACCAGAGCTTCTACCTGCTGGTCTCCAGCTCCTCTTTCTTTTGCAGCTCGGGAATAACATAGCTCACAGAGGGATTTACCCTCTGGGACCTGAGCTTTACAGCTTTCTCCTTTCAGAGCAGCTAGAATGGCTGTGGGAATGACGCCCGGATATGGATTTGGGCTCTTCGCTATGACGTCTAGAAGCTGATCTAGGACTAGGGTTGTCCCGATACCGATACTAGTATCGGTATCGGCACCGATACCAAGCATTTGCCCAAGTACTTGTACTCGGGCAAATGCTCCCGATGCTTCCGCCGATACCTTGACTGTCAGCGGTGATGGACGTGTGGGGGAGTTACAAGCTTCTCCCCCCGCGGCTTTCAGCTGCTTAGTGACATACAGCGGTGATCGGTGCTTGTAATTCCCCCACACGCGATCACCGCTGACTGTCACCTCCTCCTCCTTAGTCCTCCTCCGTTCCTCTGTCCCCCTCCGCTGTCCTGCTCCATTGCTGTGTCCCCCTCCGTTCCTCTGTCCCCCCCCCCCCCGCTGTCCTCCTTCTTTGCTCTGTCCCCCTCCGCTGTCCTCCTCCGTTCCTCTGTCCACCTCCCGCTGTCCTCCTTCTTTGCTCTGTCCCCCTCCGCTGTCCTCCTCCGTTCCTCTGTCCACCTCCCGCTGTCCTCCTTCTTTGCTCTGTCCCCCTCCGCTGTCCTCCTCCGTTCCTCTGTCCACCTCCCGCTGTCCTTCTTCTTTGCTCTGTCCCCCTCCGCTGTCCCCATCCGTTCCTCTGTCCCCCTCCGCTGTCCCCATCCGTTCCTCTGTCCCCCTCCGCTGTCCCCATGCGTTCCTCTGTCCCCCTCCGCTGTCCCCATGCGTTCCTCTGTCCCCCTCCGCTGTCCCCATCCGTTCCGGCTTTCCGTTGTCCCCCTCTCTCTTCGTCTGTCCCCTCCGTTCTGCTGTCTCTCCGCTGTGTGTATGGAGAGAGTCAGCTGACTCTTTCCATTCACATAACTGAAACATTGTAATCTCCTGTGATTACAATGTGTCAGTTTATGAATGGAGAGAAGCTGCTGTGTTCTCTCCATTCATTCTCAGTGCAGCTGACGCTGCAGAGAAAGGGACTGGGGAATCTATCCTCAGTCTATTTCTCTGTCTCAAGGAGGAGATATCAGAGGTCTGTTAAGACCCCTGATATCTCACCAAAGCCCCCCAACAGGGCTGATTAAAAAAAAAAAAAAACACACAGTGCAATAAAGAATAAAAAAAAAAAATTGTAAAAAATAATAAATGTAAATGAAAAAAACCAAAACAAAAACACACACACAGACACCGTTCACTATACCCCCACCCCCACCCCACCACCCGCCCCCCACCCCCACCCCCCCCACCCCCCCCCCTCAAAAAAAAAGAACAAAAAAAAAAAACTGTCACGTGACATTTAAAAAAAGTATCGGTAATCGGTATCGGCGAGTACTTGAAAAAAAGTATCGGTACTTGTACTCGGTCCTAAAAAAGTAGTATCGGGACAACCCTATCTAGGACGCCTGGAACTTGATGAAGAATGCTGATGTTGTGATCTGGAATGATCGATATCTTCGCATGCTGAAGGCCTATGTTCAGACCTAGAGGGGCTGAAGGAAGCAAAAAGGAGATAACAGGATCCAGGAAAAAAACAACCCAACACAGACAAGCAGAAGGAAAAAAAAATCCTACCTGCAGCATAAGGGTTGGCCACTGGGGGGCGGTGACACATCCATAGCAGACTTAGCAACTACAAAGAACAACCTTCAATCAAACACACAGGTAACACAAGTGAAATAAAGGCCTGGTCAGTCAGCAGCATAGCTTCCTACCTTGTCGGTGTCAGACAAATGCACCGGGAAGCCGCCGTTTTCACCTGCAGAACATCCCAAGTAATAGCTGTATCTGACAGCTATTTAAACTTGGTGCCGATGATGACGTCACCATGCCCCCAGCGTCGTCCAGCGAAGCTCACATGCATGCGCGACCGCCGCCATTTTCCAGTACTGCGCATGCGTGAACCAAGCCTCGATCTCAGACGAGGCTCGCAGATGCGCAGAGAACCAGTAAAACGTGGTGGGCTGGGACGCAGATGCGCTTCAGCCGCCATAGAGGCAAGGAAAGAAGAAGAAAAAACATACAATACACACAAATACTGCTGCCATATGAACAGAAAAAACAGTATACGATACCACCACAGCACGATCCTGATCAAGCCTGACTGGGGACGATCACTCACTGCACGACCGGGCATTTCAAAAAAGGGGCCTCCTGCTAATAGCAAGGACGTTTGGCCAAGTTGCCGCTTGCCTGCCAATGGCAAGGCTAGGAAGCTCTTCATTGCATCGCATATGCTGCCCGTATCCACCCTGCTAATAGCTGGGACTGCTGGACTCCAGAACCGTCATCAGAACATTCGTGCAACCAGGACTGGACCGTAGAAAATTTCCATAAGTTAAGATACACCTTGGTCCTAGGAGGAGGACAAAAAAGGAACACGGTCTCTGACTAGAAGCAAAGATTTATGGGAGTGGGGTGCTATGAGGTATGAGAGGCGAGATTAACCCATACGTTGGCTGCCATGGAGTCTGTCAGGAAATGTATTTTCAAGTATCTATTAACTCTGTAATGTACCTTCTATTTCTCTCGGCCTCCTCCAAATCTGCAAATTCTTTTTTTTGGCTGATGTTAAATAATTACCTTGTAGGCGTGCTGCCCCATTTCTTTACACTTGATCAGCATTAAGGATGAGCTCTGGCGTGTTCGCATAATCCACGTGCAGAGCCCGCCAGGAAGTTGGCACGGCGCTGCGCTAATCACAGGCAATGAGACATTTCCCGATCTCTGCAGCCGCACATCGGGAAAATTCTCACTGCTTGTGATTAGCGCAGCGCCGTGCCGACTTCCTGGCGGGTTCTGCAGGTGGAGTGTGCGAACACACCGGAGCTCATCCTTAATCAGCATGTGCAGCAGGGTCCACCTACGGACAGAATTTCAAGCCAATGTTAGTGTTCTAAGTTCACATCTAATCCACATACACAGATGTAAGCCTGAAGACACATGACTCATCTTCCTGGTCACATCTTTCGTTAACCCCCCATTACCTGGAGAATCTCTATACATAGGCATATGTTCTCCATGATCCAGGTTAGCACTCTGGGAATCCATCCAAACATCCGAGGCCCATGTCACTGGGGGGGGGGGGGGGGGCAGGGTCATCTGGTGTTACATGAAGGCAATTTTCTCTCACTGCCAGTAGGGCAATTCCTGTCCCCTAATCACTATATTTACTTAAACCGACCTTGTTTGCACCATTAGTTAAAGCGGTAGAAAAGTCCACTTTGCAATTTTTACCTACAGGTAATTTTTAAACATTTTTTTTTTAATTGTTTATTTATATAGCGAAAAAGGTCCACATGGACCACAAATGAACAATTTCACACAGAAAATAACATGTATCAACAGGTATGCATCATGTAACATGCCTACGAACAAACATTTTGACCTAGCAGTTATGTCGTGCTTGGAAGGTGGGTTCTTTTTTTCCTGTTGAAACTCATAGAGCATTGTTATGTAGTGTTTATCTTGCTTTTTCTGTTTCTAATCCTGTGAAGGAGAAGTTACATGTAACCCTTCAAGGCATAGTTGTGATGTCATGTAGCCTCTTGGGACCAATTCCACCTCTTTTTTATTTTTTGGAAATTGAAAGAGATAAAAGATATAAAGGTGTTAGAAGAAGAGAAAGAGGGAATAAGATGGGGGGAAGGGGGAAGGAGGTAGGAGGGGAGTAGAGAGTGGGGAGGGGAGGATCCCCACTTGTATGGAGTGGTACTAGTTCCCATCTAGCTTGTGTTTGAATTTCCAGTAGGTGGCTTGTCAAGTCAGTCCGTGGTTGTATTTGGGTGAGATGAGGGAATGTTTCCTCTCAGTGATTGGCCTTCATCTGAGTATAAGAACATCTTCCACAGTTGCCATGTTTTGGAGAATGTCTCCTGTCTATTTTGAGCCGTGAGGATGAGATCCTCCATCTTTCTGATTTCCTCCACATTTGTGAACCATAGTTCAATCGAGGGAGGGTGTGGGGATTTCCAGTTTAGTGGAATGCAGGCTTTGGCTGCATCCAATAAGTGTCGGATCACAGATTTTTTGTATGTTCGTTCTGGTATGTTTGACGCGTGTAGAAGGAAAAATGCTGGGTCATCTGGTACTGTACATCCAGTAAACCTTTGGACCGTCTCTCGGATTGTTCGCCAGAAATGAGTTAGTTTTGGACACGTCCAGAAGATGTGTATTAGGGTTCCCTTATCTGATTGACATCGCCAGAATAGGTCAGATGTTGTCTGAAATAACTTATGTAGGACTACTGGGGTTCTGTACCAACGGGAAATGATTTTGTAATTGGTTTCTTGAGTTTTAGCGCAGATGGAGGATTTATGTGTGGATCTGAGTATTCGGTTTCTTGTGGTTATGTCAAGCTGGCGGTCCAAGTCATTTTCCCACTTGAGATGTCCCGGAGGAGCAAAATCTGCAGGGGGTGTAATTAGGAGTTTGTATGTCAATGAGAGAGTATGTGGGAATACTCCATTGTCAGTGCAGAGTTCTTCCAGTGTCGTAAGTGGTTGGCCATTTTCGACTGGAGGCTCCATAGTATTGAGAAAGTGGGTCAATTGAAGTGATCTTAGGAAGTCCAAACGGAACGGCCCTGTGGGGTCAGAGAGCTCCGTGATCGACTTCCATTGTACTCCGGAGCTGAAATGCGATGCCTAGTGTAGACCCACTCCACTCAAACCTCGAAAGACCACATCACTTAAGCCAGGGGCAAATTGAGGGTTACCCAGTATCGGGCGTAGTGGGGAGTTTTGGGTAGAAAGAGATGCCTGAGATATGAGGAGAGTGCTGATTATGGCAGTGGTGCCAATCAGAGGATGTCATTTGACATCCGCTGGTAATGCAGTGTCACACCATGGAGCTCTACCCAGGGGGATCTTGCTTTGCGCATGTTCTAGTTGTGTTCACAGTTTAGTCTTGTGGTGTCGGCACCAGTCCACTAGTCTGCCGAGGTGAATTGCGTAGTAATAAGTGTGGATATCCGGTAGTGCCAGGCCACCATAAGGTTTAGGGAGGATGAGAAGTTTTTTAGCAAGTCTAGGTCGTTTTCGGGCCCAAACGAATTTTGTGAAGACTGATTGCACTTACTTAAAATAGAATGCAGGTATCTGAATAGGTTTAAAAATGTGTGTACTAGGGATGAGCCGAACACCCCCCGGTTCGGTTCGCACCAGAACCCGCAAACGGACCGAAAGTTCGCACGAACGTTAGAACCCCATTGACGTCTATGGGACTCGAACGTTCGAAATCAAAAGTGCTCATTTTAAAGGCTAATTTGCATGGTATTGTCCGACAAAGGGTTTGGGGACCCGGGTCCTACCCCAGGGGACATGTATCAATGCAAAAAAAACTTTTAAAACGGCCGTTTTTTCGGGAGCAGTGATTTTAATGATGCTTAAAGTAAAAAAAAAAAGTGAAATATTCCTTTAAATATCGTACCTGGGGGGTGTCTATAGTATGCCTGTAAAGTGACGCGTGTTTCCCATGTTTAGAACAGTCCCTGCACCAAATGTCATTTTTAAAGGAAAAAATCTCATTTAAAACTGCTTGCGGGTTTAATGTCATGTCGGGTCATGGCAATATGGATGAAAATCAGTGAGACAAACGGCATGGGTACCCCCCCAGTCCATTACCAGGCCCTTTGGGTCCTGTATGGATATTAAGGGGAACCCCGCACCCAAATTAAAATAAGGAAAGGCCCTATATACTCTGAACAGCAGTATACAGGCGGTGCAAACAAGACAGGGACTGTAGGTTTGTTGTTAAGTAGAATCTCTTTGTAATTTTGAACGGGTACATTTTTAACGTGTTTAGCTCCAGCCAAAAAATCTTTTTTAAGCTTTTTGGAAAACATAGGGAAGGGTTATCACCCCTGTGACATTTGTTTTGCTGTCTTTCCTCCTCTTCAGAAGATTTCACCTCACTTTTTTGTCCCAATGAAAAATGTTTTTTGAAAATTTGGGGTTTTTTGTGGAACAAGGATTGGAAAGCATCAGTGGAAAGGAGAAATTGGTTTCCCATATTAACTCTTACAGGAGAGAATTTCCCTTCCTAGGGGTAGATTTCATCTCACTTCCTGTTGTCTCCTTCCGTTTGCAAGTAGGAGTCGTTTGTAAGTTAGATGTTTGAAAGTAGGGTCCTGCCCTATATACTCAGCAGAAATTTGGGCCTTAGGTGTTGCTGTGGCCACAACACTGTAAGCTCTCACAGGGCCCTGCTGTGAAATATTAGATCAAGAATTGTAATTACATGCCCCTGTTGAACAGGAGCTGAAAAATTAGGCCTTAGGCACTGGTGCTGGTGCCACAACACTGCAACCCCTCACAGACACTCTAGTTGGAACGCAGGAACGAGCCCTGCTGCAAAGTATTGCATCAAAAATTGTAATTACACGCCCCTGTTAGACAGGGGCAGAAAAATTGGGCCTTAGGCACTGGTGCTGGTGCCACAACACTGCAACCCCTCACAGACACTCTAGTTGGAACGCAGGAACGAGCCCTGCTGCAAAGTATTGCATCAAAAATTGTAATTACACGCCCCTGTTAGACAGGGGCAGAAAAATTGGGCCTTAGGCACCGGTGCTGGTGCCACAACACTGCAATCCCTCACAGACACTCTAGTTGGAATGCAGGAACGAGCCCTGCTGCAAAGTATTGCATCAAAAATTGTAATTACACGCTGTCAGAGGGTTAACACAGTCAGAGCCTGTCAGTATCGGCGCGTCCCGGTGCACCTGCGCAGTAGAGCCCCACTTCAGCACGTACGGGCACACGATCGGCGGGTACGAGCGCGTGATCCGAACGGGTTAGCACACGTGGGTACACGAACGCATGCACGTACAGCGGGACGTCCCCTTGGCGGGCCTATATAAAGACAGCTATGCCTTGTGTTCATTGCTGGTTTGTCTTCTCAGCTTCCAGTGTTCCCGTTTATCCTCTGCATACCTGTTCCTGCCTGTTGTGACCCGGACTGTTTGACTACCTCGCTTATCTTCTCTCCAGTGTTTGACCCTTGGCTTGATTAAGGACTTCTCTGCTTATCTTCGCTCCAGTGTTTGACCCCCGGCTTGATTACGACTCTTCTACTGATCCTCTCTCCAGTGTTGACCCTTGGCCTGCTAAACGGACTTATCTTGCTTTAACCTGTACTACGATTACCTGGTGTTTGACCCTCTGCCTGCTCAACGGACTTGCCTTGCCTCAACCTGTGCTTGCTACCACGTCTCCCAGTGTTTGACCCTCGGCCTGCTTAACGGACTTGTTCTGCTTAACCCTGTGCTTCTCTTCAGCTCTGTTCCTGGTTCCAGGTCAAGTGTTGGAGTCTATGCCAGTCTTCTCTCCAGCTTAGCAACCAGTCCATGCTATACGGGTTCTACACGTCTAAGTGAAACCTTGGTGACCTGCACACCTGCTGGCAACCCGTGCCTCTCCGTGCCTGATTCCCTCTGTACCACCTTCAGGGGTATCTCGCACCTAGTTGCTAGGGAAGCCGCTCTCAGCATTCCGGCCTTGGTGAGTACCTGACACACGCCCCTGTTAGACAGGGGCAGAAAAATTGGGCCTTAGGCACTGGTGCTGGTGCCACAACACTGCAACCCCTCACAGACACTCTAGTTGGAATGCAGGAACGAGCCCTGCTGCAAAGTATTGCATCAAAAATTGTAATTACACGCCCCTGTTAGACAGGGGCAGAAAAATTGGGCCTTAGGCACTGGTGCTGGTGCCACAACACTGCAACCCCTCACAGACACTCTAGTTGGAATGCAGGAACGAGCCCTGCTGCAAAGTATTACATCAAAAATTGTAATTACACGCCCCTGTTAAACAGGGGCTGAAAAATTGTGCCTTAGGCACTGGTGGTGGCGCCCAGAACCAAAAATGTTCTTACAAGCTATCAGCGTGATGATTGAGGAGGAAGAGGATAATTACTCAGGGATAGTCACTCAGCATCAGCATAGGCAGTCTTTGAAGGGATCTGAGATTTCCAAAAAAATTATTCGGTTACATCAGCATCAGGTGCTTGGTAGCTGGTGGTGATCCAAGACTGATTCATTTTTATGAAGGTCAGCCGATCGACTGAGTCGGTGGACAGACGCACCCTGTGATCGGTTACCACGCCTCCAGCAGCACTGAATGTGCGTTCTGAAAGAACGCTGGATGCAGGACAGGCCAGTAGCTCAATTGCATACTGTGCAAGCTCTGGCCAGTGATCCATCCTCAAGACCCAGTAACCCAGAGGATTTTCGGTGGGAAAGGTGTCCAAGTCTGATCTTGCCCCTAGGTATTCCTGCACCATGTAAAACAGACGCTGGCGATGGTTGCTGGAACCGATCATACCTTGGGGCTGCGGACCAAAAAATTGTCTGAACGCATCGGTCAGACGGCCACCTTCTCCACCGCTCCTTCTTTGACTGACCGAAGCCTCAGCAACACGTTGTCCAGAAACAGGAGTTTGTAACCTCCCAGTCTCTGGGAACGCGTTGCACAGACCTTTCTGCAAGGCCTCCCGAAGATGTTTCATCCTCTGCTCCCTCTGCGATGGCAAGATAAGGTCCGCAACCTTACCTTTGTAACGTGGATCAAGGAGGGTTGCCAGCCAGTATTGGTCCTTCTCCTTGATACCACGAATACGAGGATCCTTACGCAGGCTTTGCAGGATCAGGGAGGCCATGCAGCGTAGGTTTGCTGAGGCATTCGGTCCGGAGTCCTCTGGGTCACTAAGGACAACAACGTCCGCAGCCACCTCCTCCCAGCCACGTACAAGTCCATGTGTTCCTTGGGACTGATCCCTTAAAGACTGCTGATGCTGAGTGCCAGGCTCCACCTCCATACTGACACAATCTTCCTCCTCCTCTTCCTGTGTGATCGGCGGGCACGCAGGAACACTGTCTGGATAAAGGGGGCCTTGAGAGCTAAGGAAGTCCTCCTCTTCCTGCCTCTGTTCTGCCTCAAGTGCCCTGTCCATTATTCCATGCAGCGTGTGCTCCAACAGGTGGACAAGGGGGACAGTGTCACTGATGCATGCACTGTCAGTGCTCACCATCCTCGTGGCCTCCTCGAATGGTGACAGGACAGTGCATGCATCCCTGATCATGGCCCACTGGCGTGGGGAAAAAAAACCAAGGTCCCCTGACCCTGTCCTGGTGCCATAGTCGCACAGGTACTCATTGATGGCCCTCTGCTGCGTGTGCAGCCGCTGCAGCATGGCCAACGTTGAGTTCCACCTGGTGGGCATGTCACAGATTAGGCGGTTCTTGGGCAGGTTAAACTCCTTTTGGAGGTCCGTCAGCCGAGCACTGGCATTATATGACCGGCGGAAATGCACACAGACTTTCCTGGCCTGCCTCAGGACATCCTGTAAGCCCGGGTACCTGCCCAAGAACCGCTGCACCACCAAGTTAAGGACGTGAGCCAAACAGGGCACATGGGTCAGTTGTCCCTGTCGGAGGGCAGAGAGGAGGTTGGTGCCATTGTCGCAAACCACCATTCCTGCCTTAAGTTGGCGTGGCGTCAACCACCTCTGAACCTGCCCCTGCAGAGCTGACAGAACCTCTGCCCCAGTGTGGCTCCTGTCCCCCAAGCACACCAGCTCAAGCACCGCATGGCATCTTTTGGCCTGCGTACTTGCGTAGCCCCTTGAACGCCTACGGAGCACCGCTGGTTCCGAGGAAGAGGCCATGGAGGAAGAAGAAGAGGAGGGGGTGGAGGAGAGAGGTGTGTCACAATCAGAATTTTGGAGGCGTGGTGGCGGAACAACCTCCAACACTACTGCACCTTGTCCTGCATCCTTCCCAGCTGTCAGCAGAGTCACCCAATGCGCCGTGAAACTTAAGTAACGTCCCTGTCCATGCCTGCTGGACCATGAGTCAGCGGTAATATGCACCTTACCGCTGACCGCCCTGTCCAGCGAGGCATGGACATTGCCTTCCACATGCCAGTAGAGAGCCGGAATCGCCTTCCGTGAGAAAAAGTGGCGTTTGGGTACCTGCCACTGAGGAACCGCACATTCCACAAACTCACGGAAGGGGGCAGAGTCTACCAACTGAAAAGGCAGCAGTTGAAGTGCTAGCAATTTTGCCAAGCTAGCATTCAACCGCTGGGCATGTGGATGGCTGGGAGCAAACTTCTTTCGGCGGTGCAGCAGCTGGGGCAGGGAAATTTGCCTGGTACAATCTGACGTCGGTGTACCAAAAGCAGATTGCCCACAAGTACTTGGCTGTGACACACCTAATTCTACACCTTCATTCCTCTCACTGCAGGTCTCAGAGAGGACTGAAGGTCTAGTGGGGTTGGAAATCTCAGCTGATGAGGAGCAAGGAGAGATCCTCTTTGTTCTTTGGTGTGGGTCTTTTAGATATGCTTGCCAACGAACTGCATGGCAGGTCAACATATGTCTGGTCAAGCATGTGGTACCCAAGCGGGAGATGTTTTGGCCACGCGAGATACGATGCGATCTGATGCACTCGTCTCAAAAAAGGCCCACACCAAAGAACTTTTTGAATAACGCGCAGAGACTGCAGCGCCCTGCACATGTGGAGCTTTGGGGTGTGATGCAGTCAATGTGCTGCCCTTAGGCTGGCCCCTGGAGGGCATCCTGCCTCGTTGGTGATGTGCCGCCTCCTCCTCCTCCTCCTCTCTCCTATCAGGCACCCACGTTGAGTCAGTGACCTCATCATCCCCTCCCTCCTCATCACTGGAGCAAACCTGGCAGTATGCTGCAGCAGGGGGAGCATGACTGCCAGATTGCTGTCCTTCTTGGGCACCCCCTCTGTCCGTGCTCATGTTACTGCCTTCATCGAGCTCAGTATCATCATCAGAGCCTTCCAAACGCTGGGCATCCTCCTGGAGCATGTACCCAACACTGTGGTCAAACAGTTCGAGGGAATCCTCAGGAGGACATGGTGGAGCTAGGGAAGGAGTCACTGATGACATTGAGCTGAGGGAAGAGGCCGCTGCTTTGCCAGACAAAGCACCCTGGGCATGGGTGAGAGAGGATGAGGAGGATGAGGACGGCTTGGTCATCCACTCGACCAAGTCTTCCGCATGTTGCGGCTCAACACGGCCAGCTGCCGAAAAAAAGGCCAAGCGTGTCCCATGGCCACGTGCTGATGAGGATGCACCGTCTCCACGACCAGCACTAGACACAGAGCCTGCTTGCCCTCTCTTATTGGCTTGTGACTGTCTGCCTCTCCTTCTTGGCCTTCCAGACATACTAATGGCCTGTAGCTGCACTAAGCTGGGATAGAACACCTGTAATTTTCTTCAGGTAGCTTTATATACTGTAACCAGACAAGCCTGCCTGTCAGTAGGAAGATAACAGGAACGGATCTAGCTGAACACTGTGAGCAGGACGCACTGCACTAAATGTAAATAGCAGGAACGGATCTAGCTGAACACTGTGAGCAGGACGCACTGACTGCACTAAATGTAAATAGCAGGAACGGATCTAGCTGAACACTGTGAGCAGGACGCACTGCACTAAATGTAAATAGCAGGAACGGATCTAGCTGAACACTGTGAGCAGGACGCACTGACTGCACTAAATGTAAATAGCAGGAACAGATCTAGCTGAACACTGTGAGCAGGACGCACTGACTGCACTAAATGTAAATAGCAGGAACGGATCTAGCTGAACACTGTGAGCAGGACGCACTGCACTAAATGTAAATAGCAGGAACGGATCTAGCTGAACACTGTGAGCAGGACGCACTGACTGCACTAAATGTAAATAGCAGGAACAGATCTAGCTGAACACTGTGAGCAGGACGCACTGCACTAAATGTAAATAGCAGGAACGGATCTAGCTGAACACTGTGAGCAGGACGCACTGCACTAAATGTAAATAGCAGGAACGGATCTAGCTGAACACTGTGAGCAGGACGCACTGCACTAAATGTAAATAGCAGGAACGGATCTAGCTGAACACTGTGAGCAGGACGCACTGACTGCACTAAATGTAAATAGCAGGAACGGATCTAGCTGAACACTGTGAGCAGGACGCACTGCACTAAATGTAAATAGCAGGAACAGATCTAGCTGAACACTGTGAGCAGGACGCACTGCACTAAATGTAAATAGCAGGAACGGATCTAGCTGAACACTGTGAGCAGGACGCACTGCACAAAATGTAAATAGCAGGAACGGATCTAGCTGAACACTGTGAGCAGGACGCACTGACTGCACTAAATGTAAATAGCAGGAACAGATCTAGCTGAACACTGTGAGCAGGACGCACTGCACTAAATGTAAATAGCAGGAACGGATCTAGCTGAACACTGTGAGCAGGACGCACTGCACTAAATGTAAATAGCAGGAACGGATCTAGCTGAACACTGTGAGCAGGACGCACTGCACTAAATGTAAATAGCAGGAACGGATCTAGCTGAACACTGTGAGCAGGACGCACTGACTGCACTAAATGTAAATAACAGGAACGGATCTAGCTGAACACTGTGAGCAGGACGCACTGCACTAAATGTAAATAGCAGGAACAGATCTAGCTGAACACTGTGAGCAGGACGCACTGCACTAAATGTAAATAGCAGGAACGGATCTATCTGAACACTGTGAGCAGGACGCACTGACTGCACTAAATGTAAATAGCAGGAACGGATCTAGCTGAACACTGTGAGCAGGACGCACTGACTGCACTAAATGTAAATAGCAGGAGCGGATCTAGCTGAACACTGTGAGCAGGACGCACTGCACTAAATGTAAATAGCAGGAACGGATCTAGCTGAACACTGTGAGCAGGACGCACTGACTGCACTAAATGTAAATAGCAGGAACGGATCTAGCTGAACACTGTGAGCAGGACGCACTGCACTAAATGTAAATAGCAGGAACGGATCTAGCTGAACACTGTGAGCAGGACGCACTGACTGCACTAAATGTAAATAGCAGGAACGGATCTAGCTGAACACTGTGAGCAGGACGCACTGCACTAAATGTAAATAGCAGGAACAGATCTAGCTGAACACTGTGAGCAGGACGCACTGCACTAAATGTAAATAGCAGGAACGGATCTAGCTGAACACTGTGAGCAGGACGCACTGACTGCACTAAATGTAAATAGCAGGAACGGATCTAGCTGAACACTGTGAGCAGGACGCACTGCACTAAATGTAAATAGCAGGAACGGATCTAGCTGAACACTGTGAGCAGGACGCACTGCACTAAATGTAAATAGCAGGAACAGATCTAGCTGAACACTGTGAGCAGGACGCACTGCACTAAATGTAAATAGCAGGAACGGATCTAGCTGAACACTGTGAGCAGGACGCACTGCACTAAATGTAAATAGCAGGAACGGATCTAGCTGAACACTGTGAGCAGGACGCACTGACTTCACTAAATGTAAATAGCAGGAACGGATCTAGCTGAACACTGTGAGCAGGACGCACTGCACTAAATGTAAATAGCAGGAACAGATCTAGCCTAATCTATCTAACTCAAATCAAATGACACTGTCTGTCTCTCTCTCTATCAGCACACCGGAACACACTACACAGGGCCGCCGTGCAGGCGGCCTTATATAGTGTGGGGCGTGTACTAAATCCCCTGAGCCATAATTGGCCAAAGCCACCCTGGCTTTGGCCAATTACAGCTCTCTCTACTGACGGCGCCGTGATTGGCCAAGCATGCGGGTCATAGTGCATGCTTGGCCAATCATCAGCCAGCAATGCACTGCGATGCCGCAGTGAATTATGGGCCGTGACGCGCCACACGAATTTGGCGCGAACGGCCCATAACGTTCGCAATTCGACGGACGGTCGAACAGCCGATGTTCGAGTCGAACATGGGTTCGACTCGAACACGAAGCTCATCCCTAGTGTGTACCTAGTGAAGGAAGCAGGGTCTTGTAGTATTGTGTAGTTAGGCGATCCGGCCTGGGGGCTTTCCCAAGTTTGGTGTTACCTATTGCTGCCTGTATTTCTAGGAGGGTGATGAGGTCTTCTAACTGTTCGCGTGCTTCGGTCGGTAAGGCGGGCATAAGGGAGGATGTTATGTATTCCGTTATTCGCTCTAGCGGGGGTTGCATCTTGGGCAGATTATATAGCGATGCATAGCATGATTTAAACGCTTGGGAAATTTGTCGGGGTAGGGTGGCGTTCTGTTCCCCAGTGGATGATATCCGCGGTATGTATGAAGACGCTCTTTGTGTACGTAGTGTCTGAGCCAATAACCTGCCACATTTATTGCCTGATTCATAGACCTTTTTGCGGCAAATTTGGAGCACGGCTTTTGCTGTAAAGTGGAGAAGGTCTGTGATCTGTTTGCGTGTGGTGCCTAACTCACTTTCTAATGGTCCGGTCTGAGTCTGTTTGTGTTCAGTCTCTAATTGTTACAGCTTGGAGAGTAAAGAGGTAAGTTGGGCTGTTCTCTGTCTTTTGATTCTCGATCCATGTTTAATGAGTATACCTCGTATTACTGCCTTGTGGGCTTCCCATGCCACTCCCATATCGCTGTCTGCAGTGTCATTGGTTTGGAAGAAGTGACCTATTTCTTTTGTCACATCTGCCAACAACTCTGGGTCTTGTAGAAGGCTCTCATTGAGCCTCCATGGCTTCCGCTGCCTGTTTTGGTCTGACCACGTGATAGATTCTATACTGCAGTCTTTGATTGCTTGTAATTGACTGTGGGGGATCAGGAAGTAATCTATTCGTGCGCAAATGTGGTGGGAAAAAATGCCGTGAGAAAAATGTATAGTCACGCTCGCCTGGGTGAAACAGGAGCCAATCGTCAATCAATTGGGTATTGTGGAGGGTTGCTTGAATCGTTTTTCGCAGGCCTCGGGGTATGGACATCTTTCCTGTCGAGGTATCTTCTTCTGGGACTAAAGGGATATTAATGTCTCCTCCCACTATAAGCTGCCCCTCTGAGAATTTTTGTAGTTGTTCAAGGTGTTTTTTGAGGAAGATATCTTGGTTACTGTTTGGTGTGTATAAATTTGCAATGGTTACTTTCACGTCGCCTATCCGGCCTTTGAGGTATAAAAACCGACCCAGTGGATCCGTTTTCACGTCGAGTAGTATCCAAGGAATTCTAGCTGAGATTAAGATTGAGACCCCTCTGGATTTGGTTTCTGAGTAGGTTGAGTGGTACACCATGGGGTAATATCTATTCTTTAGTACAGGAAAGGTATCACCCCGAAAGTGCGTCTCTTGCAGCAGGGTTATGTCTGCTTTCATGCGTTGCATATCATGCAACAGCATCCTTCTCTTTTCAGGGATGTTGAGTCCCTTAGCATTTAATGTGATGATGTTTAGTACCTCCATTGTTGTGGGGGGGGGTGGGTGGGTGGGAAGAGGGGGTGTGTGTGTTAGGAAAGGTAGGTAAGATCAGAGAAAAAAAAAAGAAAGAAAAAAGTAATGAGGAGGGGAGAAATAGAGATAGAGAGAAACAAAAAACATCCTCTAAGGGGTAAGAAATAGATTGTTGCCGAGGGTGGTGACCCAAGTGGGCACCCCCTGGGCAAATATGCAGCTAAACTGTTAGCAGTTTTTCTATAACGCTCTCCAGTTAAAATAAAAAAAACTGACCTATGAGCGTGGGCCTAGGTGGGAGTTTATTCAGCAAGAGCCAGTTGGGGGAACCCTAGCCCCCCCAGCCCTCGTGATCACGTTTATTTCTTGCATTTTGAGCAGTTAGTGTTTTCCATAGGGTAACAGGGTAATATGTAAATAGATCAAGCATAGGCAGGGAATTCAGTTCACTGATATCAGACATCACGTTATATGTAATAACATTATAAGTAATCAATAATGACAATACAACTGTCCTAAAATAAAATAAAATGAAATAAAATACACACAGGCTAATAAACAGGCCCATTAACTTTTTTTTTTTTTTTTTTTTTTTATTTAGTGGTATGCGACATACAATGAAACGATAACTTCACAGAATATGTAGTGTAAACAAAGTAGCCTACACATGGACATCCGGTATTATTATCTGAACAAAAGTTAAGTAAACTCAAGATTACATAACAGAAACAGTTCAGTAAGCATACAAGATACTCGGATACCCTGGGGGTATAGGACTAGTGCTTCGCCTTGACGGTGGAACTGAACAATTATGATGCTCTATGGATTCTCCCTAGTATCCAAGGAGAAGTTGAGTATCTATACATAGGGGAAGGGTGCTGCTAGGTGACCGACTGAGGTCGAATCATACCAATTTTTTTGGGATTAAAATAGAGGAAAAGAATAAAGGAGAATAAAGAGAAGAAGAGAGAGTGAGAAAGGGGAATGAAGAAGAGGGAAAGAAGGAGGGTGGTATAGTAGAAAGGCCCATTAACTTTAAACTCTATAACATCCAGACAAACTATCTCCCTGGAGTACTAAAGCTCGCCCCCCCCCCCCCCCCCTTTATCTTCACCCACTCATATGGCAGGATATTTGACTCCCCATGCTGCTTAAAATGTCCACATCAGCCTGTGGGACTCATTGTAAGATTATTTTCTACATTTGTGAGGTTATGACTTAGCCCGTTGTGGTTCATATCTGCCCGGGTATATGGTCCACTGTTAAGCATCCAAAAGGTGAGCACTCCGCTTTATTAGAGAACGTGTGGGCTGGGAGCGTCCTCACTCCTATGAGTGTATGTATCACACCAGGTATTTCCCCGAATGTCTCCCTGTTCCAGGGACGTCAGCTGGGCACCCGGAGGGGTCTGTAAAGACTTCCTTTTCCCCCTGATCTCCTGCAGGCAGTCCGTCTCCCAAGTCACATACTCCCTGCTCCAGGAGGGGGTCGGGAATGTTCTTCGAGGGGGTCTCCATGGGGGTAAAGCATGAAGAGTTAATGTAAAAGTCAGACCCCTGGGTGACCAGGGAGGGCTGAGTTTAATCCCTTTTTGAGGGTATAAGTACGTGTTCCCATCAGGGGGGCGGGGGGGGGTAAGGACGGCTCAGCATGCACAATCTGCCAGGTTGCCGTCTCTCGCTGGAGAGCTAACTTCAGGAGGGTATTGATGAGGTCCCTGTCATATGGCAGTCCAGTAGGGTGAGCTCTTGGGCAATTGAGTAAACAAGCAGTCTGTGTGTAACAGGAGAAAAAATTGGACTATGGTGTGTGCCTCTGACTAACGTGACCTGGTGATGGAAGGCGCTCGAGGTCCCCCTCTGGGTCTCCGGTCCCAGGGAGGCTGGTAAGGTCTGCCTCTGCTGGGGCCCGAGCGGCCCGTTGGTTTTGGAATCTTCTGTAGCCAATTTGGGACTTGAACTGGTTCCGCCTCCAGGAATGTGAAGAATGCCAGTAGGTCTGCTGGTGTTTTCATCGTGAATGAATTTTGTGCCTTGCGGAATATCACTGCTAAGGGATATCCCCATCTGTAAGTGCAGCCATCACATTCAAAATGAATGGACTTTAGTCCGTGTGTTGGCAAGTCCGTTCATTCGGAAGTCCATCGTAACTCCGTCGAAAGTCCGTCGGGAAGGCCATCGGACCTATTCTGCCGGAAAGTCCGGTCGTGTGTTGGCAAGTCCGTTCGTTCGGAAAATCCGCTGGAAGTCCATCGGGAAGACAGTCGGACCTAGTCTGCCGGAAATTCCGGTCATGTGTACGCGGCATTAGGGTGCAGGATATTGGGAAATATCCTGCACAAATATGTCGATATCGGGGTGAGCTCCCGTGATGCTGGTTTTACATCAGTTACTAGGTTGAGTTTTCAGGCTTATTGCCTAGTCACCATGTTACCTGACTTTCATTTTTTACCTCCCGTATTCTATGTTTACTTGCATGGCTGTTTATTACCTAACTTGTATATTGGTCAAGTTGTGATAACAGAGCTGAGGTTCTATACAGTAATTATATCCGCAGGTGTACTGCTTATTTCTTTGCTCGCTTGTATAGTCCGTGTTGGATATTTTGCTGTATACTGTGACACAGATGTTCTGGAACTCTTTTCTGTGCTGGTTAATAAACTTTGTCTTTGATTAAAAAAAAAAAATTTGAAAGAGAATTATATTACTCCATTACTTCCTTACAACCTATTAAAAGGTCTTTTGGTGCATTTTGGCTGAAGAACGTCTGACCTACATGTGCAACTTATTCAGCAGAGTCCCTCATACACAACCACTGAAAAGGGCTGATTTTCTAAACTAGAAAATGACTTTTAGGACACTTCTTACACACATAAATGGCCATTCGCAGAACTTTTTTCAGGGGGACATCATTTCAAGGTCACCCATGCTCCACCCCTTTTGACAATGTCTTGAAGGGGAGGGGCTTATTCATTATCACATAAAGCACAGGCCAGGCCAGGGTCCCCATATAGATCCCCCTTTAGAGCAGACCAAGCCAGGGTCCCCAATATAGATCCCCCTTAGAGCAGACCAAGCCAGGGCAGGTCCCCCATAGAATAGATCCCCCTTTACTTAGTCTTCTTCCTCTTACCTTTTTTTCACCTCACTGTGCCCATCAATGCAGCCTCACCAGTGCCCATCAAATGCAGCATACCAGTGCCCATCAAATGCAGCCTACCTGTGCCCATCAAATTCAGCACCATCAGTGCCCACTAAATGAAGCTTTATCGGTGCCCATCAAATGCAGCTTATCAGTGCCCATCAAATGCAGCCTAACAGTGCCTATCAAATGCAGCCTAACAGTGCCCATCAAATGCAGCCTCACTGTGCCCATCAATACTGCCTCACTGTGCCAATTAATACTGCCTCACTGTACCCATTAATGCAGTCTCAGTCCGTGCCCATCAATGCAGACTCGGTCTGTGCCCATCAATACATACTCCATCTGTGCCCATCAATACAGCCTCACTGTGCCCATCAATACACACTCACCAGTGCCCATCAATACTGCCTCACTGTGCCTATCAATGCAGCCTCACTGTGCCTATCAATGCAGCCTCACTGTGCCCATCAATACTGTCTCATTGTGCCCATCAATGCAGCCTCATTGTGCCCATCAATACTGCCTCACTGTGCCCATCAATGCAGCCTCGGTCTGTGCCCATCAATGCAGACTCACCAGTGCCCATCAATGCAGATTCAGTCTGTGCCCATCAATGCAGCCTCAAAATGGCCATCAATGCAGACTCACCAGTGCCCATCAATACTGCCTCACTGTCCCCATCAATGCAAACTCTCTAGTGCCCATCAATACTGCCTCACTGTGCTCATCAATGCAGACTCTCGAGTGCCCATCAATATTGCCTTGGTCTATGCCCAGCAATGCAGTCTCGGTCTGTGCCCACCAATGCAGCCTTGGTCTGTGCCCATCAATGCAGACTCGGTTTGTGCCCACCAATGCAGACTCACCAGTGCCTGGATCACACAGCGGGTTTCTCCTGCTGTGTCATGGAGCTTGCGTCTAAATTCTTCAGGGGCGCTGTAACAAGGTCCCGCCTCCTAGACCTCCTGTTTCGTCTTTAACAGGAGGACCTGCCAGGCTAGGAGGCGGGACTTTGTTATTGCGCTGCTGAAGACTTTAGACGCAAGCTCCATGACAAGAGGAGAAGGAAAAGGAGAGGGAGCTGTGGCGTCACTAGGGTTGGTGCCACATGGTGTGGTGTCACCGCCCCCGGCACTAAGCAGACCAGTGCGTCAGTGTGGCTCTCCCCCCTTAACCTGTCATAATGGATGGAGCCGGGGTGGGATTGGGGGGGATGGATGGAGCCGGGATCGGATCGGGGTGGTGGATAGAGCCAGAATGGGATGGGGAATGGGTGGAGCCGGAATGGGATCGGGGAATGGGTGGAGCCAGAATGGGATTGGGGGGATGGATGGAGCTGGAATGGGTTTGGGGGGATGTATGGAGCCAGGATGAGATCGGGGGTATGGATGGAGCCGGGATGGGATCAGGGGAATGGATAGAGCCAGGATGGGATCAGGGGAATGGATGCAGCCAGGATGGTATGAGGTGGTGGATGGAGCCAGGATGGGAAGAGGGTGTTGGATGGAGCCAGGATTGGATCAGGGTGGTGGATTGAGCCGGCTTTGAAACAGGGTGTTGGATGTAACTGGATGGGATCGGGGTGTTGGATGGAGCTGGGATGGGATAGTGGGGGTGAATGGAGCCAGGATGGGATCGGGGAATGGATAGAGCCGGGATGGGATCGGGGTGTTGGATGTACCGGGATAGGATCGAGGTGTTGGATGGAGCCGGGATGGGATCGGGGGGTGGATGTAACCCGGGATGGGATTGGGGGGTGGATGTAACCCAGGATGGGATTGGGGGGGTGGATGTAACCGGGATAGGATTGGGGGGATGGATGGAGCCGAATGGGATCTTTGATTTGGGGGGGTTAGTTGATATGTGCTAGGAGTGCTTTGGGAGAGGAGAGGAATTGTGCTGGGTGGGTTAAACTTCAAGTCTGCCCTCTCCTGCTACTTCTAGCACAAGTAATTTTAACCCAAAACAAAGCACCCCCTAGTGCATATCCTCAAACCCCCCTCCCTAAAATTACTCCTGGCAGCATGGATGTTACCTGCCAATGCCCCTCCCATTATCATGCCCCCTCTTCTACAAAACCCATGTTATTACATACCTTAGCCCCTGGCAGGTGCTGTGGCGTAGTGTCCCTCTTCCTCCTCCTCGGCTCTTCCTCCCAGCCTGTGTACTTGAAACATCAGAGCTGAGGAGGAGGCGGATGCAGCCAGCGGGGAGAGAGATAAGATGGCGGCATGTGGTACAACCGGACCCCGGGCACCTCTGCCTCACAAGTCACTCCCTCCTTCCCCACTCTCCCATCACTCACATTGCGTGCAACTGAGAAGATCCTGGAATGGCCGGAAGGGAAGGAGGGAGCCGTGGTGTCGGTGCCAGTCTGAGCCTGGTGTCACCCTCTGGCGGGTGTCACCGGGGTGCCGGCTGCACCCCCCTAGCAACGCCTCTGAGAGGGAGAGGAGGGCTCTGCACTTAGATTGGCCCTGGGTGCCGCTGCAGCCACAGCTCAAAGTGGCCCCAAGGCAGACGGCCTGCCGATCCCTGATTTCAGGGGGGGGCACTTGACCCCCCTTGCAGACGCCCATGGGTCTGGGGCTGCATGAGTGCTGCTGGCACTGGGGAGCTACAGTTAATTGAGGGAACCATGAATGCCAACATGTACTGTGACATACTAAATCAGAGCCTGATCCTCTCTCTTCGGAGCAGAGCATGATCCTGTCCCCTCAGAGACTGGGCCATGGGGCAGTATTCCAACATGATAACGACCCCTAACACACCTCCAAGATGACCATTGCCTTGCTAAAGAACCTGAGGGTAAAAGTGATGGACCGCCCAAGCATGTCTCCAGACCTATACCCTATTGAGCATCTTGTGGGGCATCCTCAAATGGAAGGTGAACATCCACTATCTCCATGATGTCATCATGGAGGAGTGGAAGAGGACTCCAGTGGCAACCTGTAAAGCTCTGGTGAACTTCATGCCCAAGAGGGTTAGGGCAGTGCTGGAAAATAATGGTGGCCACACAAAATATTGACACTTTGGGCCCAGTTTGGACATTTTCACTTAGGGGTGTACTGTTGCCAGCGGTTTAGACATTAATGGCTGTGTGTTGAGTTATTTCGAGGGGACAGCAAATTTACATTGTTATACAAGCTGTACACTCACTACTTTACATTGTAGCAAAGTGTCATTTCTTTAGTGATGTTTCATGAAAAATTTATAATAAAATATTTACAAAAATGTGAGGGGTGTACTCACTTTTGTGAGATACTGTATATGTATGTATGTATATATATATATATATATATATATATATATGTTGACTCATAAAGAAAGAGATCAATAGACAAATTATTTTACAAACTGTTGCATGTTTTTGTTTTTATTTTCAAAGTCAATACAATTCAGCTTAGTTCATTTCTGTTCCGGGTTCATCCTCTTTATTGAAGAGGTTTTAAACCCAAAAGCAAACATTTATTGTATTGCAGCTTATCAATTCTTAGATGTGATGGCTGCATGTTTCCTTTTTTAATCGTTTTTTTTTTTTCTATTTTCATCTGGTGATCTGCCCAGCAAGTCTGTTTTTCAACAGAACAAGCTCTTGCAGCTACAGGGATGAAATAAACCATTTAACACTGACAGGGCTCTTTCAAAGCTTTTATTTATTAATGTAAAACCTTCATACCAAAAGAAAAAAAAGTTTGCTGTGACTGTGTAACTGATTATAAAGTATTAGCTGGAGTTTGGCTTCAATTTGTTTAGTGTATTTAAACCATCTAGTACTTCTAACACTCCCTTCCCCCAAACTGACAATGCTGCAGTCCAAATCTGCTCCCTGAGCTCCCTCATCCAGAGTGGGGGCGCTCTAATACAGGAGGTGTGTTACTGGCTAGATCACCAGGTAAAAACAGAGAAAAAAAGCCTAAAAAAAAAAAAACGTATGCAGCCACTACATGTGAAGATTGGAAAGCTGCAATATATTGCATTTTTGGTTTTAGGTTTAATACCACTTTTAAAGAACCACTATAGCCCACTATAGCTCATGATGACCATACAAATTAGGATAAATGTCCAAACACCAGTTCCGCTGGTCAAGGATGGATAGTCCTATTTTTTTTCCTTGCAAGACAGCATGTCATGTTATCAGAGACACTGGGATGTGATAAATGCAGATTGGTAATGCTGTCAAATAGTGTTGCAGATTCGATTTGTCAGATCAGTGCAATTTATCAAGTGACTACGCAGTTTGAGGGTTTGGGTAAAAATTATTTAGGTGGATTGTTTAGGTAGGCCCTCATAATATATAGCAGTTGTAGGTGTAGGCCACCTAAAATCCTCTGTATAATTACAGCTCACCTCTAGCACACAGGGAAATTATGTTAACCACTTAAGGACCGCCTCACTCCGATTTACGTCGGCAAGGTGGCACGGGCAGGCAGAATCACGTACATATACGTGATCTGCCTCCCGCGGGCGGGGGGTCCGATCAGACCCCCCCCCCGGTGCCCGAGGCAGTCCGCTTCTGACAAGCGGCGATCAGAGATGAGGGGGAGACCATCCGTTCGTGGCCCCCCCCCTCGCGATCGCCGCCGGCCAATCAAATCATTCCTTTGCTGCTGTATGCTAAACAGCAGCAAAGGAAATGATGTCATCTCTCCTCGGCTCGATATTTTCCGTTCCGGCGCCGAGGAGAGAAGACTTCAATGTGAGTGTAAAACAAACACACAGTAGAACACGCCAGGCACACAAAACACCCCCCTTTACCCCCCGATCCCCCCCCCCCGATCACCCCCTAATTCCCCCTCCCCCCCTCCGTCACACTGACACCAAGCAGTTTTTTTTTCCTGATTACTGCATGGTGTCAGTTTGTGACAGTTACTGTGGTAGGGCAGTTACTGTTAGCCCCTTTTAGGTCTAGGGTACCCCCCTAACCCCCCCTAATAAAGTTTTAACCCCTTGATCACCCCCTGTCACCAGTGACGCTAAGCGATCATTCTTCTGATCGCTGTATTAGTGTCACTGGTGACCCTAGTTAGGGAGGTAAATATTTAGGTTCGCCGTCAGCGTTTTATAGCGACAGGGACCCCCATATACTACCTAATAAATGTTTTAACCCCTTGATTGCCCCCTAGTTAACCCTTTCACCACTGATCACCGTATAACTGTTACGGGTGACGCTGGTTAGTTTGTTTATTTTTTATAGTGTCAGGGCACCCGCCGTTTATTACCGAATAAAGGTTTAGCCCCCTGATCGCCCGGCGGTGATATGCGTCGCCCCAGGCAGCGTCAGATTAGCGCCAGTACCGCTAACACCCACGCACACACCATACGCCTCCCTTAGTGGTATAGTATCTGTACGGATTAATATCTGATCCGATCAGATCTATAATAGCGTCCCCAGCAGTTTAGGGTTCCCAAAAACGCAGTGTTAGCGGGATCAGCCCAGATACCTGCTGCCACCTGCGTTTTGCCCCTCCGCCCGGCCCAGCCCACCCAAGTGCAGTATCGATCGATCACTGTCACTTACAAAACACCAAACGCATAACTGTAGCATTCGCAGAGTCAGGCCTGATCCCTGCGATCGCTAACAGTTTTTTTGGTAGCGTTTTGGTGAACTGGCAAGCACCAGCCCCAGGCAGCGTCAGGTTAGCGCCAGTACCGCTAACACCCACGCACGCACCGTACACCTCCCTTAGTGGTATAGTATCTGAACGGATCAATATCTGATCCGATCAGATCTATACTAGCGTCCCCAGCAGTTTAGGGTTCCCAAAAACGCAGTGTTAGTGGGATCAGCCCAGATACCTGCTAGCACCTGCGTTTTGCCCCTCCGTCCGGCCCAGCCCAGCCCACCCAAGTGCAGTATCGATCGATCACTGTCACTTACAAAACACTAAACGCATAACTGCATCGTTCGCAGAGTCAGGCCTGATCCCTGCGATCGCTAACAGTTTTATTGGTAGCGTTTTGGTGAACTGGCAAGCACCAGCGGTCATAGTCAAACCAGCACTGCAGTAACACTTGGTGACGTGGTGAGTCCCATAAGTGCAGTTCAAGCTGCTGAGGTGGCAAGCACAAGTAGTATCCCGCTGCCACCAAGAAGAAGACAAACAGGCCTGTCGTGCCCATAATGCCCTTTCTGCTGCATTCGCCAATCCTAATTGAGAACCCACCACTTCTGCAGCACCCGTAATTCCCCCATTCACATCCCCAACCAAATGCAGTCGGCTGCATGAGAGGCATTTTCTTTATGTCCTCCCAAGTACCCCTACCCAAGGAACCCCCCCCCCCCAAAAAAGATGTTGTGTCTGCAGCAAGCGCAGATATAGGCGTGACACCCGCTATTATTGTCCCTCCTGTCCTGACCATCCTGGTCTTTGCATTGGTGAATGTTTTGAACGCTACCATTCACTAGTTGAGTATTAGCGTAGGGTACAGCATTGCACAGACTAGGCACACTTTCACAGGGTCTCCCAAGATGCCATCGCATTTTGAGAGACCCGAACCTGGAACCGGTTACAGTTATAAAAGTTAGTTACAAAAAAAGTGTAAAAAAAATAAAAAAATATATAAAATAAAAAAAATAGTTGTCGTTTTATTGTTCTCTCTCTCTCTATTCTCTCTCTATTGTTCTGCCCCTCCACCCAGCCCACCCAAGTGCAGTATCGATCGATCACTGTCACTTACAAAACACTAAACACATAACTGCAGCGTTCACAGAGTCAGGCCTGATCCCTGCGATCGCTAACAGTTTTTTTGGTAGCGTTTTGGTGAACTGGCAAGCACCAGCCCCAGGCAGCGTCAGGTTAGCGCCAGTACAGCTAACATCCACGCACGCAGCATACGCCTCCCTTAGTGGTATAGTATCTGAACGGATCAATATCTGATCCAATCAGATCTATACTAGCGTCCCCAGCAGTTTAGGGTTCCCAAAAACGCAGTGTTAGCGGGATCAGCCCAGATACCTGCTAGCACCTGCGTTTTGCCCCTCCGCCCGGCCCACCCAAGTGCAGTATCGATCGATCACTGTCACTTACAAAACACTAAACGCATAACTGCAGCGTTCGCAGAGTCAGGCCTGATCCCTGCGATCGCTAACAGTTTTTTTGGTAGCGTTTTGGTGAACTGGCAAGCACCAGTGGCCTGGTACACCCCGGTCGTAGTCAAACCAGCACTGCAGTAACACTTGGTGACGTGGCGAGTCCCATAAGTGCAGTTCAAGCTGGTGAGGTGGCAAGCAGTGTCCTGCTGCCACCAAGAAGAAGACAAACACAGGCCCGTCGTGCCCATAATGCCCTTCCTGCTGCATTTGCCAATCCTAATTGGGAACCCACCACTTGTGCAGCGCCCGTACTTCCCCCATTCACATCCCCAACCAAATGCAGTCGGCTGCATGAGAGGCATTTTCTTTATGTCCTCCCGAGTACCCCTACCCAACGAACCCCCCCAAAAAAGATGTCGTGTCTGCAGCAAGCGCGGATATAGGCGTGACACCCGCTATTATTGTCCCTCCTGTCCTGACAATCCTGGTCTTTGCATTGGTGAATGTTTTGAACGCTACCATTCACTAGTTGAGTATTAGCGTAGGGTACAGCATTGCACAGACTAGGCACACTTTCACAGGGTCTCCCAAGATGCCATAGAATTTTGAGAGACCCGAACCTGGAACCGGTTACAGTTATAAAAGTTAGTTACAAAAAAAGTGTAAAAAAAAATATATATATATAAAATAAAAAAATAAATAAAAAAAAATAGTTGCCGTTTTATTGTTCTCTCTATTCTCTCTCTATTATTCTGCTCTTTTTTTACTGTATTCTATTCTGCAATGTTTTATTGTTATTATGTTTTATCATGTTTGCTTTTCAGGTATGCAATTTTTTATACTTTACCGTTTACTGTGTTTTATTGTTAACCATTTTTTTGTCTTCAGGTACGCCATTCACGACTTTGAGTGGTTATACCAGAATGATGCCTGCAGATTTAGGTATCATCTTGGTATCATTCTTTTCAGCCAGCGGTCGGCTTTCATGTAAAATTAGTCTCTAGACTGCTTTTACAAGCAGTGGGAGGGAATCCCCCCACCGTCTTCCGTGTTTTTCTCTGGCTCTTCTGTCTCAACAGGGAACCTGAGAATGCAGCCGGTGATTCAGCCAGCTGACCATAGAGCTGATCAGAGACCAGAGTGGCTCCAAACATCTCTATGGCCTAAGAAACCGGAAGCTACGAGCATTTCATGATTTCGCCGGATGTAAACAGCGCCATTGAGAAATTGGGAAAGCATTTTATCACACCGATCTTGGTGTGGTCAGATGCTTTGAGGGCAGAGGAGAGATCTAGGGTCTAATAGACCCCAATTTTTTCAAAAAAGAGTACCTGTCACTACCTATTGCTATCATAGGGGATATTTACATTCCCTGAGATAACAATAAAAATGATTAAAAAAAAAATGAAAGGAACAGTTTAAAAATAAGATAAAAAAGCAAAAAAAAAAAAAAAAAAAAAAAAAAAGCACCCCTGTCCCCCCTGCTCTTGCGCAAAGGCGAACGCAAGCGTCGGTCTGGCGTCAAATGTAAACAGCAATTGCACCATGCATGTGAGGTGTCACCGCGAACATCAGATCGAGGGCAGTAATTTTAGCAGTAGACCTCCTCTGTAAATCTAAAGTGGTAACCTGTAAAGGCTTTTAAAGGCTTTTAAAATGTATTTAGCTTGTCGCCACTGCACGTTTGTGCGCAATTTTAAAGCATGTCATGTTTGGTATCCATGTACTCGGTCTAAGATCATCTTTTTTATTTCATCAAAAATTTGGGCAATATAGTGTGTTTTAGTGCATTAAAATTTAAAAAAGTGTGTTTTTTCCCCAAAAAATGCGTTTGAAAAATCGCTGCGCAAATACTGTGTGAAAAAAAAAATTTAAACACCCACCATTTTAATCTGTAGGGCATTTGCTTTAAAAAAATATATAATGTTTGGGGGTTCAAAGTAATTTTCTTGCAAAAAAAAATAATTTTTTCAACAAAAAGTGTCAGAAAGGGCTTTGTCTTCAAGTGGTTAGAAGAGTAGGTGATGTGTGACATAAGCTTCTAAATGTTGTGCATAAAATGCCAGGATAGTTCAAAACCCCCCCCCAAATGACCCCATTTTGGAAAGTAGACACCCCAAGCTATTTGCTGAGAGTCATGTCCAGTCCATGGAATATTTTATATTGTGACACAAGTTGCGGGAAAGCGACAAATTTTTTTTTTTTGCACAAAGTTGTCACTAAATGATATATTGCTCAAACATGCCATGGGAATATGTGAAATTACACCACAAAAAACATTCTGTTGCTTCTTCTGAGTACGGGGATACCACATGTGTAAGACTTTTTGGGAGCCTAGCCGCGTACGGGACCCCGAAAACCAAGCACCGCCTTCAGGCTTTCTAAGGGCGTACATTTTTGATTTCACTCTTCACTGCCTATCACAGTTTCGGAGGCCATGGAATGCCCAGGTGGCACAAAACCCCCCAAATGACCCCATTTTGGAAAGTAGACACCCCAAGCTATTTGCTGAGAGGTATAGTGAGTATTTTGCAGACCTCACTTTTTGTCACAAAGTTTTGAAAATTGAAAAAAGAAAAAAAAATGTTTTTTCTTGTCTTTCTTCATTTTCAAAAACAAATGAGAGCTGCAAAATACTCACCATGCCTCTCAGCAAATAGATTGGGGTGTCTACTTTCCAAAATGGGGTCATTTGGGGGGGGTTTGTGCCACCTGGGCATTCCATGGCCTCCGAAACTGTGATAGGCAGTGAAGAGTGAAATCAAAAATTTACACCCTTAGAAATCCTGAAGGAGGTGATTGGTTATCCCCATACTCAGGAGAAGCAGCTAAATGTATTTTGGGGTGCAATTCCACATATGCCCATGGCCTGTGTGAGCAATATATCATTTAGTGACAACTTTGTGCAAAAAAAAAAAAATGTCACTTTCCCGCAACTTGTGTCAAAATATAAATTAGTCCATGTACTCAACATGCCTCTCAGCAAATAGCTTGGGGTGTCTACTTTCCAAAATGGGGTCATTTGGGGGGGGGGGGGGTTGTGCCATCTGGGCATTTTATGGCCTTCAAAACTGTGATAGGTAGTGAGGAGTGAAATCAAAAATTTACGCCCTTAGAAATCCTGAAGGCGGTGATTGGTTTTCGGGGCCCCGTACGCGGCTAGGCTCCCAAAAAGTCCCACACATGTGGTATCCCCGTACTCAGGAGAAGCAGCTGAATGTATTTTGGGGTGAAATTCCACATAGGCCCATGGCCTGTGTGAGCAATATATCATTTAGTGACAACTTTTTGTAAATATTTTTTTTTTCGTCATTATTCAATCACTTGGGACAAAAATAAATAAATATTCAATGGGTTCAACATGCCTCTCAGCAATTTCCTTGGGGTGTCTACTTTCCAAAATGGGGTCATTTGGGGGGGGGGGTTGTACTGCCCTGCCATTTTAGCACCTCAAGAAATGACATAGGCAGTCATAAACTAAAAGCTGTTTAAATTCCAGAAAATGTACCCTAGTTTGTAGACGCTATAACTTTTGCGCAAACCAATAAATATACGCTTATTGACTTTTTTTTTACCAAAGACATGTGGCCGAATACATTTTGGCCTAAATGTATGACTAAAATTGAGTTTATTGGATTTTTTTTATAACAAACAGTAGAAAATATCATTTTTTTCAAAATTTTCGGTCTTTTTCCGTTTATAGCGCAAAAAATAAAAATGGCAGAGGTGATCAAATACCATCAAAAGAAAGCTCTATTTGTGGGAAGAAAAGGACGCAAATTTCGTTTGGGTACAGCATTGCATGACCGCGCAATTAGCAGTTAAAGCGACGCAGTGCCGAATTGGAAAAAGTCCTCTGGTCCTTAGGCAGCATAATGGTCCGGGGCTGAAATGGTTAATCTACAGCCATCCATTACATTCTAAGTGGGTGGTGTCCATAGAACCAGCTTCCATCTTTGCACACGCACAGCATTGGAGTGAAATTTAACAACAAATGGGACAACTGGGCAGTCCAGGTTGGCTCCTCTGTTTGATAGTAAAGATTTAGTCCAGCTGAAAATATCTCTAAATCTATCATTTAACCTGAGTACAAGTCCAAGGGGATCTGGAACCAGATTTGGTATAGTAGATAAATGAGTTCAATTCTAGTGGGAAATAGGAGGCACATCCCTATATAATGCCCCGTACACACGGTCGGATTTTCAGACGGAAAATGTGTGATAGGACCTTGTTGTCGGAAATTCCAAACGTGTGTGGGCTCCATCACACATTTTCCATCGGAATTTCCGACACACAAAGTTTGAGAGCTTGCTATAAAATTTTTCGACAACAAAATCCGTTGTCGGAAATTCAGATCGTGTGTACACAAATCCGACGCACAAAGTGCCACGCATGCTCAGAATAAATTAAGAGACGAAAGCTATTGGCTAGTGCCCCGTTTATAGTCCCGACGTACGTGTTTTACGTCACCGCGTTCAGACCGATCGGATTTTCCGACAACTTTGTGTGACTGTGTGTATGCAAGACAAGTTTGAGCCAACATCCTTCAGAAAAAATCCATGAATTTTGTTGTCGGAATGTCCGATCAATGTCCGACCGTGTGTACGGGGCATAAGACACAGAAAACAACAGAAGACCCTCTAGCGGGACTTCAAAGGGCAATGACTCCAGAAAAATGCAAAAATATATAGATTAAAAGTTACAAATTTAATAATGCAAAATCTAAAAATAGACACAACTTTTGCTGTATCGACAATTTACAAAATAACAATTGATATAACATTAAGTGCTATGTGCCAAAATAACCAAAAATAAATAAATAAATGTGCTTATGCTGACCAATAATTAAAAATATCTCTTAGTGCTTAAGCCTTATAATTTTCAAAGTGCAATATAAAAAACACACAATCTAAGTGCCAAATCAGGAGTGAAATAGCAACATTCCTCATGAAAGTCCTTATAGTTCAAAAAGTGTATATCCAAAGATATATAAATATAAAGTGCTCAAAAAACGTGTCCGTAATTAGTGAAGCTCATCCATCTTGTTCTTCCAAAAAGTGCAACACCATAAAGCATGCCTTAGTGTCTTCCAGTGACCCCCAAAAGCGTATGCGCTCACCTTACAGTGTGTGACACAGTAATTAAACTCTGTCAAACACGCTTTGGAGCCACTCCTGTGCTCAAATGGAATCAACTGTGCAGGCCTCCAATGTTCCCAGTCATGATATTATATGCAAGAGAAAAGAAACTCCATAGCGCAACATTGTAACATAATGAAGGAACTTTTATTGTGAACAAAACTCTCCCCTTATAGGGGTACTCACATGCTGTGGGTGCGTGAGTGCACCATCCTATACAGGCATAAACATAAACAGGCCGATCGTGAGGTATAGCGTGCAGGGCGGTGTGTGCCTCAATCTCTCTCTCTGCTGACAGCTCCGTCCAGGCCCCTCCCCTACGCGTGTTCGGCACAGGGATCACGTGCCTTCATCAGGGGGTTTTCGATTGGACGGACGCTCTATGATCCATTTATAGTCACGGCGGCCATTTTGCCTTAGACCGCGGACAAAACTAGCAACAGGCTACAGCCATACATATCCCTGGCGGCCATTTTCCCTTAGATTGCAGACTGAACTAGCAACAGGCTACAGCTATATTTATCCCTTGTTGCCAATTGAACCCTGTGGTTATCAGTCTAGCTATTCGTTGTCCGAGGAGCAAAAACAAGTAATTAAAAACCCGAAGAGCAAAAGCATGTAGTTAAAATCAAATGAATAGACATTTAAAACCATTGATATGGCGAACTAAGTAAACCCCAGAACGGAGCCGTCATTCATAGAGAACACCGCCCCGCGCACCTCATACATAGAGACAGCCACAATAATCACAATAATAACAAAGCTAAAAAGCAGATAATGTCCTGCATAATGGGTTCTAATAGATATATAGATACTCATTGATATAAAGATAAAAATAGATAAAAATCCCTATAAAAAGTTAATAATAATAATAAAATATTAAAATATATGATAAAAACTGTAATCACTAAAATTACTGTGGGGGAGTGACAACAGCAAAACCAGAAAAAAAAACAGAAAAACCAAAATAAACTATTATCTAAAACAGAGCTCGTATTAAAAATGAGAGATACAATGAAAGAATATGCGGGAGTTTAAAACAATATACTAACAATATAATTAGGGCCAATATACAATGCATGTCCACCTAAGCCTAAAATATCTGTCTAAATCCGTTAAGGGAGAATAAATAAAAAATGTAAAGGAAAACGCTGTAATGGAACCATCCGGCGGATTAAATACTATTAATAATTACTGAGAAAGCATCTTAAATCAAATTCTCTATTTAGTCCACCAGGCACCAAAGAGCCAAGCTGGTGTATCCACCAGGATTCCCGTTTACTTATCTCTCTAATGAAATTCGAGCCCCTCCAGTGGCGTTTAGGTGCTTCAATTCCCCAAAATTTCATACCAGTTGCACTCTGATTATGCATTCTTTTAAAGTGCACATATAAATTATGCTTATCAGACCCCTTACGTATGTGTCTCACGTGTAAACGGGAATCCTGGTGGATACACCAGCTTGGCTCTTTGGTGCCTGGTGGACTAAATAGAGAATTTGATTTAAGATGCTTTTTCTGGTTTTGCTGTTGTCACTCCCCCACAGTAATTTTAGTGATTGCAGTTTTTATCATATATTTTAATAAATATTTTATTATTATTATTAACTTTTTATAGGGATTTTTATCTATTTTTATCTTTATATCAATGAGTATCTATATATCTATTAGAACCCATTATGCAGGACATTATCTGCTTTTTAGCTTTGTTATTATTGTGATTATTGTGGCTGTCTCTATGTATGAGGTGCGCGGCGGTGTTCTCTATGAATGACAGCTCCATTCTGGGGTTTACTTAGTTCGCCATATCAATGGTTTTAAATGTCTATTCATTTGATTTTAACTACATGCTTTTGCTCTTCGGGTTTTTAATTACTTGTTTTTGCTCCTCGGACAACGAATAGCTAGACTGATAACCACAGGGTTCAATTGGCAACAAGGGATAAATATAGCTGTAGCCTGTTGCTAGTTCAGTCTGCAATCTAAGGGAAAATGGCCGCCAGGGATATGTATGGCTGTAGCCTGTTGCTAGTTTTGTCCGCGGTCTAAGGCAAAATGGCCGCCGTGACTATAAATGGATCATAGAGCGTCCGTCCAATCGAATCCCCCTGATGAAGGCACGTGATCCCTGTGCCGAACACGCGTAGGGGAGGGGCCTGGACGGAGCTGTCAGCAGAGAGAGAGAGATTGAGGCACACACCGCACCGCACGCTATACCTCACGATCGGCCTGTTTATGTTTATGCCTGTATAGGATGGTGCACTCACGCACCCACAGCATGTGAGTACCCCTATAAGGGAAGAGTTTTGTTCACAATAAAAGTTCCTTCATTATGTTACAATGTTGCGCTATGGAGTTTCTTTTCTCTTGCATATAATATCATGACTGGGAACATTGGAGGCCTGCACAGTTGATTCCATTAGAGCACAGGAGTGGCTCCAACAGAGTTTAATTACTGTGTCACACACTGTAAGGTGAGCGCATACGCTTTTGGGGGTCACTGGAAGGCACTAAGGCATGCTTTATGGCGTTGCACTTTTTGGAAGAACAAGATGGATGAGCTTCACTAATTATGGACACGTTTTTTATGGACACGTTTTTTGAGCACTTTATATTTATATATCTTTGGATATACACTTTTTGAACTATAAGGACTTTCATGAGGAATGTTGCTATTTCACTCCTGATTTGGCACTTAGATTGTGTGTTTTTTATATTGCACTTTGCACTTTGAAAATTATAAGGTTTAAGCACTAAGAGATATTTTTAATTATTGGTCAGCATAAGCACATTTATTTATTTATTTTTGGTTATTTTGGCACGTAGCACTTACTGTAACCACCTACAGGTGAAAGCCAGTAAATAAGAATATTTTGAAAAACTTGATTTATTTCAGTAATTGCATTCAAAAGGTGTAACTTGTACATTATATTTATTCATTGCACACAGACTGATGCATTCAAATGTTTATTTCATTTAATTTTGATGATTTGAAGTGGCAACAAATGAAAATCCAAAATTCCGTGTGTCACAAAATTAGAATATTGTGTAAGGGTTAAATTTTGAAGACACCTGGTGCCACAAACTAATCAGCTGATTAACTCAAAACACCTGCAAAGGGCTGTAAATGGCTCTCTCAGTCCAGTTCTGAAGCCTACACAAACATGGGGAAGACTTCAGATTTGACAGCTGTCCAAAAGGCGACCATCGACACATTGCACAAGGAGGGAAAGACACAAAAGGTTATTGCTGAAGAGGCTGGCTGTTCTCAGAGCTCAGAGCTGTCCAAACACATTAATAGAGAGGCAAAGGGAAGGAAAAACTGTGGTCAGAAAAAGTGTACAAGCGATAGGGATCACCGCGCCCTAGTCAAGATTGTGAAAAAAAACCCCTTCAAAAATGTGGGGGAGATTCACAAGGAGTGGACAGCTGCTGGAGTCAGTGCTTCAAGATCCACCACCAAGAGACGCTTGAAAGACATGGGTTTCAACTGCCGCATACCTCGTGTCAAGCCACTGTTGACCAAGAAACAGCGCGAAAAGCGTCTCACTTGGGCTAAGGAAAAAAAGAGCTGGACTGCTGCTGAGTGGTCCAAAGTCATGTTTTCTGACGAAAGCAAATTTTGCATTTCTTTTGGAAATCGAGGTCCCAGAGTCTGGAGGAAGACAGGAGAGGCACAGGATCCACGTTGCCTGAAGTCTAGTGTAAAGTTTCCACCATCAGTGATGGTTTGGGGTGCCATGTCATCTGCTGGTGTCGGTCCACTCTGTTTCCTGAGATCCAGGGTCAACGCAGCCGTCTACCAGCAAGTTTTAGAGCACTTCATGCTTCCTGCTGCTGACATGCTCTATGGAGATGGAGATTTCAGGTTCCAACAGGACTTGGCGCCTGCACACAGCGCAAAATCTACCCGTGCCTGGTTTACGGACCATGGTATTTCTGTTCTAAATTGGCCAGCCAACTCCCCTGACCTTAGCCCCATAGAAAATCTGTGGGGTATTGTGAAAAGGAAGATGCAGAATGCCAGACCCAACAACGCAGAAGAGTTGAAGGCCACTATCAGAGCAACCTGGGATCTCATAACACCTGAGCAGTGCCAGAAACTCATCGACTCCATGCCACGCCGCATTAATGCAGTAATTGAGGCAAAAGGAGCTCCAACCAAGTATTGAGTATTGTACGTGCTCATATTTTTCATTTTCATACTTTTCAGTTGGCCAACATTTCTAAAAAATCCCTTTTTTGTATTAGCCTTAAGTAATATTCTAATTTTGTGACACACGGAATTTTGGATTTTCATTTGTTGCCACTTCAAATCATCAAAATTAAATGAAATAAACATTTGAATGCATCAGTCTGTGTGCAATGAATACATATAATGTACAAGTTACACCTTTTGAATGCAATTACTGAAATAAATCAAGTTTTTCAAAATATTCTAATTTACTGGCTTTCACCTGTATATGGTATTTTTTCAATCTAGCGCAGACACATTTGTATCTCTTTAACACCATTTACACGATCATGAAACGTGATTAGTGTTTGCAGCTGGCTTTCACTTAGGATTTATTTAATTATTTTATAAGGCATTAACCCTTATGTGGCTCGCAAGGCTTGTCTATATTACATTGATATAACATGTTGTTCATGATGATTTAAAAAAAAAACACTCATTTACATCACTCATGTATGAATGGACAGAGTGATACTCAACGCGTTTCAAGGTCATGTGTTATTTCTCTTCATCAGAAGAAAGTGGTATGAATATTATATAATATCTACAATTCATAAAGAAAAGCAATAAGTAAAGAATATATGCATACATATAATTAGACAAAAGTTTTACATTAAGTACATTGTCTACTGACCATATAGAAGCAGGTGTCTTGGTATGTCACATCAAGAAATTTTGTATGAAAAATGGGGGGAGGGGACAAGGAGATATGGCTGTGCTAGCCTCACAGTGCCCAAGGAGGATGGAGATGGGCACGGCCAACCCAGCGACGGCCAAAAGGGGGGGCAAAACAGGGGAGAACCCCGACCAAAGACCAGGCAGTCCGCACAAGAATGAAGACGAATCTAACAATAAGTATACAAATAAATTAGTGGATGGTAATATATGCACATATAAATGATATGCATATACAAAATGTGTACAAAGCCCCAAAGCCACTCAAAGAGAAGGACAAAGGGAGGAAAAGGGGGAGAAGGAAATGAAGGGAAAAGGGGGGGGGGGAAATAGGAAGGGGGAGGGAAAAGGGGGGAATGGGGCGGTTTTGGGAGGGGAAAGGAAGGGAGGGAGAAGGAAAGAAGGGAAAAGAGGATGCATTTGTATTCAGTTTATGGGATTTGGGTTTGCCCCCTATTTTGGATGGGTCTTTTTAGGTTATCCTTTTATATGTTTGACTTTGGAGGCTTTGTATAGCTATTGGATGTTCTTGTGCATATTGATAGGTCTTTTGAACATGATATATGCACAGATTGTATACGCATTAGACATGCGTTTTTGATAACAACTCACCGTCTTCCACCTCCCACTATAGATATAACTTACTGACTAAAGATATCCATACTCTCAAAGGCGATCCTCCAAGCAACTCCTTCAGTGGAGATTGTTCCCCTGTAACATCAACTCTGAAGTAAGCTGATTTATACATTCTTCTACAGTGGAACCTTGGATTACGAGCATAATCCGTTCCAGGAGAATGCTTGTAATCCAAAGCACTCGCATATCAAAGTGAGTTTTCCCATAGAAGTCAATGAAAATGAAGATAATTCGTTCTGCATTGACTTCTATTGCATTCAATACCGCATGTGGCCAGAGGTGGGGGGCGCCGGAGAGCCTCGGAAATACTCGGTTACAGCCTGGCTGAACTCGGAAACCCTGGGAAAGGCACGGAAACACTTGAGAACTGAGTATTTACGAGTGTTCCCGAGTATTTCTAAGTGATTCCGAGTATTTCCGAAAGGCTCCGAACCGTTCCGAGTGTCGCTGGTGCCCCCGCACTTCTGGCCAGATGCGGTACTGCACACCACATTAGCTTGAATTCTGCTCATTTCACGAGACAACATTCGCAAACCGAGTCAGGATTTAAAAAAAAAAAGTTTCTCGTCTTTCAAAACGCTCGTTAACCGCGTTACTCGTTAACCAAGGTTCCACTGTATTTGTTTTATTCTCTCATTTTCAACTCTGATATTATAGATTATTAATGTGCATATTTATGTACATTGCCTTTTATATACCAATATTTTACTGTCTTTATTTGTAGACTAGACAGACTAACAACAAGTCCTTATCTTTTCCCTCCCCCCTTCCTATTCTTCTCCCCCTTTCTTCCCTTCCCATTTTCCTTTTCATTCCTTCTCTCCCTTTGCCTCCCTTTTTCCTTCGCTTTGAGTGGCTTTGGGGCTTTGTACACATTTTGTATATGCATGTCATTTATATGTGCATATATTACCATCCACTAATTTATTTGTATAGTTATTGTTAGATTTATGTCGTCTTCATTCTGGTGCGGACTGCCTGGTCTTTGGTCGGTGTTCTCCAATCTTTTGCCCCCCCTTTTGGAAGTGGCTGGGTTGGCCGTGCCCATCTCCATCCTCCTTGGGCGCTGTGAGGCTAGCACAGCCATATCTTCTTGTTCCCCCCCCCCCCTTTTTCATACAAAAATTCTTGATGATGAGAAATAACCATGACCTTGAAACGCGTTGAGTATCACTCTGTCTATTTATGTCCATGAGTGATGTAAATGAGTGTTTTTTTTTTATCTCATCATGAACAACATGTTATATCAATTGTAATTTTGTAAATTGTTGATACAGCAAAAGTTGTGTCTATTTTTAGATTTTGCATTATTAAATTTGTAACTTTTTATCTATCTATTTTTGCATACACTTTTTTCTGGAGTCATTGCCCTTAAAAGTCCCGCTAGAAGGTCTTCTGTTGTTTTCTGTGTCTTATATAGGGATGTGCCTCCTATTTCCCACTAGAATTGAACTAATTTATCTACTATACCAAATCTGGTTCCAGATGCCCTTGGACCTGTACTCAGGTTAAAATACAGATTTAGAGATATTTTCAGCTGGACTAAATCTTTATTATCAAACAGAGGAGCTAACCTGGGCTGCCCAGTTACAAACCAGACTGTTGGAATTCCTGTTTCCAACTTACATTAAAAAGTAACTAATTAATTAAAAAAAATAATAACTAAAAAATAATAAAAAAAAATTAATTAAAAAAAAAAAAAAAAAAAGCAATTAAAAGTAAAAGTAAGTTGGCTGTATATGTAATTTTTATACTTACATTTGTTATATGTATTTTTTTTTTTAACAGACGGAGCATCAACAACTCAAAATCATGTCACCTCACTGTTCCTACAGTGTGTACGCGAATACCCGGCTGTCCCTGCAGTCATCGACTCTCCACCAGACATTCCCTCCTCTGTTCCTGCAGTGCACGTGGATACCCCTGTAGTGATTGGCTCACCGCCAAACACTCACTCAACATTCTCTTCCAGTGACAGCAGAACCTCCACGTGAAAGCTTGCCATTGATGTCTCCTAGCAAAAGAAACAGGACTAAGAAGGATGCCACATCTGAAAATCCTGTCAAATGGATTCATTCTGCATTCTTTTTTTCTCTTGCAGGGACAACAGGACCTCCACGTGAAGACCTGGCATTGGTGTCTGCTAGCCAAAAAAGAAAGAGGATTTAGAAGGACGCCACATCTGAAAATCCTGCTACAAGGATTAGAAAAGATTTTTCTACAGAGGGTCAGCCGACAACATGCGATCAAGGCTCCACATCATCAGCTGAGAGGAACGCCTTTTACAAGCTAATCAGTAAGACCGGGTTCACACCTATGCAAATTAGATGCGGGTTTCCCCACATCCAATCCGCATAGCTGGAGAATGCGACTGGCTCCCTATGGAGCCGGTTCACATATCTCCGTTGCGGCTGCGGAGCGCACTGCACAAAAACGCTGTGCGTCTTTGGCTCCATTTCAGGGCTGAATTTAGGCATAGTTTTGGCCCTGATTCGTCCCTGAAACGGGGAAAAGGGACGCACAGCGCTCCTGTGCGATCCGCAGCAGGTTATAGTGTGAACACGGCCTAAGACATTTTACTCTTTTTCTATTACCAATAGTACTTCTACAGACAGGTGTTTTCTTTGCATATATTTATGAGTCAAAAAACAAACAAAAATTGTCCAGTGCTCTGGGTGTCACAATGACAATAGCAATTGTGACACCCAGAGCAATGGACAATTTTTGTTTGTTTTTTGCTACTAATCTGTATCCACCAGTTACGATTAGTCTAGCTGCACTGGTTCCCTTCCTGCTCCCCCCCCCTCACTTTTTACATGATACATGTTATGTACCACAGAGCATGCTGATCATATTATATGTTGTTTTTCATATGCCCCAAGTGACCCCCCCCCCCCAGGTGTACACTCATTGGCGCTGGGTTATTATCGTTGCTATATTTATGAGTCTATTATAGGATAAGTTCACCTTTTGGAACATTTTACATGTTCCACCTCTATTTAGGGTGGAACATGCAACATGTTCAAGCTCCTACTGCCTCTCCACCTGATAAACCCCCCCCCTCCCACTCAGTGTGACAGCGGGCAGGGCATCTATCTTCTCCACAAATCCAATGTCACAATTAAAAAACAGTGCCTTCTTGTGGGGCTCCACCCATAAGGCTACATCATTCATTCACAGTTTGCTGTGAATAAGTGAACTACAAGTACCATTACCCATCGCAGCAGACGGCTTGTGGTTTTGAATAAACTGCAAGGGCACTAATGAGAAAGTCATATGGAGGTACAGGCTAAAAGCTGCAGGGCTTGTTTGCAAAAGAGAAAAATTTTGCGAGCTACCCAACGTATTCATCAAAAAAATTTAATTTAATTAAAAAAGATAGATATATATATGTTCCCCATTGAAAACGTCAGCGTGTGACGAAACGCGTCTGGGAGGGATGTGCTGACGTCACCACGTTTGCCCTGTGAGGACGGGAGTGTGTTTGAGTGCCGGCCGGCTCCATTTCTTGCTGTTTTAACTTCTTCTTATGTAAGTGTTACTCTACAATTGAATAAACCGGACCATACAGTATTATACTATTGGTGTTTTTTACTTCTTATGCACTGCTGAGCTTGGGCTTGATTGGCCAGGACGTGTCTACGCCGCTCCAGATAGGAGCCTATCTGTGCTCTATTCCATCTGCCTACTCTATGAGGATGTCTGGTAAGCAGAATATCCCCCAGGTTCGCTGGTGTAATCCTATCTTATTTACACGCTGGGTTGTGTGTTATTTTGCCTTTATGAATCTGTTATCTGGTAAGCAGCTTGTGCATGTGATGTGCTGCCTGTAAAGGGTTCTTTTTGTTTCTTCCTTGTTCACGTATTTTTGGTATATAAATTTTTTTTCTTTTGCCAATAATTTTGGGTGATTGGGTACAGTCTTGTCATTACCTGAATCTGTCTGACAGATTTTGGGTGTTGCTAAATTTCACCTTTACTTAATTCACCCTGCTTCACTTCCTTGCATGATTGCATGACACTCACTCACCATCCTTAGTTGCAGCGTCAACTTTGGATGATTTATGATATCAATGATTAGTTTTGTGTTGAGTGTTGCACTTTTTTTCATATTTTGAGTGTTTTTATAAAATTATCAGTATTACGCTATGCTTGTGTTATATATTTTTGGATAAATACCTCTATGGACTGGGCACATGGAACGAGTGCGATTATCTTGATCCATCCAGGATATCTGTTTAAAGGCCCAGGCTGGGTTTAAGCCATCTGTTCATATTTGGCTTACGTCTGGTAAGCGCAACAATTTGATGTTTTTCCAGTTCCACTGTCATTTTACCTTATTGGATGAACTTCCATGCTATTTACATATAACAGTTCTACTTCCCTCACCTGTTGTGGACATTTATATGGGACTACAAGGACTATACTAAGATTACATATTTAATATTTTAGCGCGTTTTTTTGTATATTGTTTTGTTTTGGTGTGCCTCACTTATAACCGCAGCTTTATTTTTCTTTTTCCAAGCGCAGTTTTTTCTTTTAGATATATATATATATATATATACATATACACCAGACCAGCTGCTAACACTGATCACAAAGCCGCACATCCACTATCTCCTGATCAGCTGCTAAAACCTCATTAGAGCCCGAGTGCCTTCACTGTCTTTGCCCCTCCCCTACGCGTGTCAACACAGGGTCACGCGTCTTCCTCAGGGGGATCTCAGAGAGCGAGAGATATTGGATGTGCGGGTTTGTGAGAAACACATACAGCCTACATGTTTGTTACAGTGCGGTGCGCTGGAAGCACCTATATGTAAGTACCCTGTACGTTTTTATTAAACATTTGCAAGTTTAAAAACAATTCAACTATTGGAGTCTTTTCTCTGCATATACCCTGTTGCTGACAACTGAGGAGGAGATTGCAGGAGGAGCATAGGAGCCAGCTGATCTGGATTTATCTCATTGAGCCCTGGGGTGGCTCACAGGCATATTTTGACCCAACTTAGCTGGGGGGTCACACTCCTAGAGGTGAGCCTACACCCATCTGGGGGGATCACGAGTGAGGTGACCTGGCGGTGGTTGGACGTTATTATTTCCATATATGTGATCAAGTTATTCATCAATCACTTGTGGGAGATTTGTTCTGCACATTTATATGGACTTTGTTGCACTTTATCTATTGCATGAATTTTGATGTATGCACGTTTTTTCAATTATCTGTTGATGTATATGATTAGGGACTGAGTATTCTGATTTATGTGCAGATTTTTTGCTGATGATACAGCGCAACACTTTGTAAGAAAGCACTGCAGGGCTTGTTTGCAGACGCCTAACATTGCAGCCTGATCCACTGATCATGGTTGTAATGCTTTCCAGGCTCCTGCAGTGGACTATATTACCATTTTTGCACATTTAACACTGTGTCATTTGGGTGTGGAGTTTATATGCATATTTTGCACAGTTGTATATGAATTCTATTTTTATTGTTTATTGAGCATATTGTGACACCATAGGTGTGTGCAGCCTATTGAATTAGGATGTGCACCCCAAAGCTCACCACACACAAGCCTTTCTATGCAGCCTCAACTGCACGGGACAGTGAATGAATGGGAAGTGCTCTGTGCTGAGCGGCTTCCTTTTCATACACAAACTGAAGCATAGTAAACACATTTGACTATGCTTCAGTTATGAATGAGCACAGAGAGTGAGTGTGTTCATTTAGAAAAGGAAGGTGCTGGTAAATAACCTATTTACTAGCCCCTTCCCCCATTCTCCAACATGAGACACTTCCTGTAGCAGCTGGGGGGAGAGGAAAGGAGGGAAGCCAGCAACACTGCAGGGGGGGGGGGGACAAGGGGGAGGCATGGGTAGTAGGGGGAATTGGCACATAGTGAACCCCTTTAAACTGAGAAAATGTACAGTTTTAGGAAACAAATTAGGTAATTTTGAAATTGATGGCAACACATGGTAGCATCCTCTCCAGGGTGGATTTGATTTAAATCAAGTCATGATTTAAATCACTAATAAAAAGGTTGATTTAAATCATAATTTTTATAGAGCAATTGCCATCTCAGTCCCATACACTTTAAAGGGACGGCTGGATTCCTGCTAGCAGGTGCTGCCACAATGGATCTGAAATGACAGGTGCTCTTTAAATGACTTATTCTTGCTGGTAGTTAGAATCTTTAATATTTGCAAACAAAATTAAGGTTTCCTATTTAGAATAATAAGCTGTCAGTTTAGTAAAACCGCAATATCAGAACCGATTCAATCATACAGTTTTTAGTGTACATAGATTTGCAAAACAATGGAATAAAGGAATATTTCTAAACTTTGTTTTATCTCATGGTTACTGTGAAATTGTGTGAATGCATCAATGCAGTGCATGTTATCTCAGTTTGCAGAGCTTGGATTCAATGAATTTACCAAAAATTTAAATATTGCAGAATATACAGCCTCATGCTACATAACTAAGCTCTATTTCATGCTGAATAAACTAAATTATTATTGTATCTTAAATAGAAAACTATCTTTAGATAGATTTTTACTCCAAAAGCATCTTATTAAAATAAATTGGATAAAAAAATCAGATTTAAATGAAAAAAATCTGATTTAAAGCGGAGTTCCACTCAAAAATGAAACTTCTGCTTATCCATCTCCTCCTTCCTCCAGCGCCACATTTGGCACCTTTCAGGGTGGTGGGGGGAACAGTACCTGTTTTTGACAGGTACCGTTCCTCACTTCCGGGAGACAGGGCCACGGTGCCACCTGTCTGAAGTTCGGCCCCCTCCTCCTTCCTCCGCCACCGGACCAATTGGAAAGTGTAGCACCCTTTGCCCATGCACAGTAGGCAATCGGCTGTAAAGCTGAAAGGCTTCACGGCTGGTTCCCTTACCAGGAATGGCAGCGGCTCCTTCACCTAACAGCCGATCAGAAGATCGGCTGGAGTGCCGACATCGCCGGTTCCCTGGACAGGTAAGTGTCCATACATTAAAAGTCAGCAGCTGCAGTATTTGTAGCTGCTGACTTATTTTTTATTGGGGGGGGGGGGGGCTGGACCTCCTCTTTCAATTAAAAAAAAATCAAATGTAAAAAAAAAATCAAATTTTTTAGATTTTTAGAAAGAAAATCCATTTTATCCACCCTGATTCTCTCTTTAAACAACACTCTGTGAACATCTGGTAACTGAGGAGACCATTTGCTGGAGTTTTTGGGAGACGAATATTGTCCCATTTAAAGTCTGCACTGCAGACAGGCCAGTTAAGCACCCGGACTCTCCTACTACTAAGCCATGTTATTGTCATTGATTTAGAATACGGTTTAGCATTCTCCAGCTTAAATATGCAAGGCCTTCCCTGAAAAGACATTGTCTGGATGGGAGTATATGCTGATCTTTCAGCATTAATGGTGCCTTTCCAGATGTTCATGCTATCCATTCCATACGCATGAATGCACAACCATACCATTGGAGAGGCAGGCTTTTGAACTGAGCACTGATAATGAGCCCCTCTTCTCATTAGTCCGGAGGACGCGGTGCCCCTGGTTGCCAAAAAGAATGTCAAATTTAAATTCATCAGACCACAAAACAATTTTGCACTTTGCAACAGACCATTTTAATTGAACTTTCATTTTAAAATGGCGGCATTTCTGGATCATGTTCAGATACGGCTTTTCTTTGCATGATAGAGCTTTACCTCGCATTTTTGGATGACACAGCGAACTGTGTTCACTCACAGTAATTTTTGGAAGTATTCCTGAGCCCATGCAATAATGTCCATCACAGAACCATGCCTGTTTTGAAAGCATTGCTGTCTAAGGGACAGAAGATCCTATGCATCCAATATTGCGTTTTGGCCTTGTCCCTTGCGCACAAAAACTTCTCCAGATTCTTGGAATCTTCTGATGATATTATATACTGTAGATGATGATATATTTAAAGTCTTTGCAATTTTATGTTGAAGAACATTATTTTGAAATTGATCGACAATTTTCAGATGCAGCTTTTCACAGACTGGTGAACCTCTGCCATCTTTACTCCTGAAGCACTCAACCTAATAAGTTACAAAATGTTCTTCCTGCTCTTCCTTGTTAGTAACACTTTACCAGCTTTTTGTTGCTCTTTCCCAACTTTTTAAAGACATGTAGCTGCCATCAATTTCAAAGTTGCCTTATTTTTTTCCTAAAATTATACATTTTCTCAGTTTAAACATTTGATATGTTTTCTATTTTCTATTGTGAATAAAATATGGATTTATGAGATTTTCAAATCATTGCATTCTGTTTTTATGTAGATTTTACAAAACGTCACAACGTTTTTGGAATTGGGGTTGCACTGTGTGTGTGTCACGATAAAGGTTGATATATGATCATAGGCCCCTAGATCATAATTTTTCAGTTATGGATCAGCCACTATAGGTTGCTCTTTGAATTTTATGAAGATGTCTTATACCTGTGAATTTATCTTTCATCAATTTTGTCAAATAAAACGTTTTGGCTTTTAATATATACACAGCAATCAGCCATAACATTATCGCTGTTAAGGCATGGACTCTACTACCTCTGTAGGTATGCTGTGGTATCCGACATCAAGCCATCAGCAACAGATCCTTTAACCTCCCTGGCGGTATGATGTCAGATTTTTTTATGCTGAAAGAGGTACAATTGTTTTGCATGGAAATTTGGCGTTTTATATTGTAGGCCTGTAATTCTTAGGAATAACTTACTTAAATCTGTCCAAACCAGAGTCTAGTAGACATCCCGGGTATGATAAAAATTGAAACACAAAATCATAAATTATAATATAATAAATAACTATAAATAATAACATGTAATAATATAATAATAATACATTTTATTCAATAATTTTTAATTTATTCAAATCAAAAACACTGAATTTTTTTTGTCCAAACAAGGGTGCAATATTACTAGTCATATTGCTTCAGTAAGCATCCCGGGTATGATACATTTTGAAACATGGGACTGCACAAAGTCCGATGTCATAATCTGGAAAATAGAACCTGGTTTCCTTCCACTGTCATCACGATTTGAGCAACAAACCGCACATATCCTTGACGGTGCTGACTTTTTTTCAGATGGTGGGATGTGGTCCATGAAGTGACGACCATTCATGCGTTCTGGGTTGACAACGCCAGCAGCACGACGTCCATATTCACAGCCGTTGGTGTTTGGTGATGCAGAAAGATCAGTTCGGCAACTTTCCAAACAAAGTTAGCATGGATCATAGGCTTGTCACTCTTTTTTCTTAGCAAAATGTAGGCATTCCACAAGCATTGCTCAAGAAGATGCCTGAAGATCTTCTTGTAATACTTTTTTTTTTTGTTTTCTTATTGCTGGATAAAATGTCATTGCCTGGTTGGCTCTGTCAACACCTCCCATGGTGTTGTTGTAGTCTATCACTACCTGTGGCTTTATGATGTCTTTCCCACCTTTTGTGTGTACCATGACAGTGGAGGTGTTATGGATTGTACTCATTAGGCACACATCTTTTTGCGATCATTTTGCCTTTCTGCCAGGCAACCATTTCTCCTGTCCTGAGCTTCTTATTGCCAAAGATTGGCGGCATGTCACACCGGTTAGTCCTAACGGTTCCATAGGCATCCGTTTTGTTCTGTAGAAGGAACTCATAAAGTTCAGGAGATGTGCAAATGTTGTCTATAGTTACACAATAGCCCTGATTTAGCAATGGCTCAATCAGTGAAAGAACAGAAGATGTTGCCATTTCATAAATACTATATTTTGGATTGAATTTGGTTCCTTTCGCAGTGTATAGGACAGAATTCCAAATGTAACCAGTGCTCGATTCACATAGCATGAAGGATTTTATGCCAAATCGTGCTCTCTTTGATGCCATGTATTATATCCAGCTGAGCCTTCCCTTGTAGGCCATTAGACTTTCACCTATGCTGATGTCTCTATCTGGCACATAGTTCTGTTGGAAATTCTTCTGAATCATTTGATATACCTCCCAAATCTTCTTGAGTTTTAGTGCTGGATGAGTAGTTTCATCAAATTCTTCATTATTTTCAAAGTGCAAATACTTCATTATCAGGGAAAATTTGTACTCCGACATGACCGTGACAAAGAATGGAGTGGTTATCAATTTATTGGTTGTCCAATACCACTTCTGCAAGGGTTTCCCCACCACTCACTGAAGAATTATTAGGCCCAGCAATTTCCAAATGTCCTCTTTGGTCACTGGTTCCCACTTTCTGCTCCTTAAAAACCTCTGATGCGTGGCAGCTTGTTGCTACTGGTACCGGTTTGTCTCCGTAACTATTTTTTCAATAACCTCATCGGTCAAAAAAAGTTGGAGGTATACCAAGGGGTTGTCATCTTTAACATCCACTTTGATACCAGCTGCTCCAGTAAATGGGAATGTTGGTGGCGCTGCATGATCCGTACCGCAGTCAATAGAGCACCAAGTCTGCACATCACTGAGCTCAGTTGCAGGATTGTCGCTGAAATCGCTTTCTGTGTCTGATGACGAATTTCCCCATGAACCGCTATCACTCAATTCTGCAAGTGATTCTGTATCGCTATCGCTGTTTTCCAGCAGGTCATAAGCCACTTTTGAGGTAGAGGCACGCTTTTCTGATGCCATGGTCGTTCTCCAGTTTCCAGGCAGAAAATACAGTAAAATTGCAGGTAAGGGCACTGGACAAAGCACTAGGGGGCAAACTGAGGTCAAATTATTCGATACAGTAATGTAATCCAATAAGATTACAATGTATTGTGTGTGTTGTGATTTATACATTTTGAATTTGGCGCCGGTTCCACCCCCCTGCGTCGCGACGCTCGCAGGGAAATGAAGCCGGAACACACAGAGCATCGGTCTGAAGATCCGGCCGCCGGACACAGTGGGAGTACATTGCAGCATCACGGGGACAAGGTAAGTCAGCTCTTCCAGAATCCAGCAATGCAATCCCAAGTGTGGCTCAGGGTTACCGCTAATGGTACTGAAATTTCACCCCGAGCCACATTTGGGAATACTGCCAAAGAGGTTAAAGCGGGGTTCCACCCAAATTTTGAACATTATCTCTATGCATTCTCTTCCTTGCCTAGATGCTGACATGCTGTGTAAAAAAATTTAAATCGCCGTAATTACCTTTTTTTTTCTAATCTTCTTAGCACTTCCTGGTTTTCCTCCCATGGGAGTAGGCGTGTTTTTAGCCTCTCCCAGACCTCCCACAGTCCCCTGGGAGCTAGTCTCAGGCTTCCCAGCATGCATTGTGCAACAGCGTCATCACAACATCTCGGTGAATGCTGGGAGCACAGAATTCACCGCATCCAGGAAATACATGCTTGTGGGCTTCAAATGCCCACAATGAAGATGGAAACCGCCTTCAGTGAATTTTATAAGTTATTCTTTACAACGAAATCGGACACAGGCGGACTTATTACACAGAACATGTGAGTAGATAATCATGAGAAGAAAAGTTTGTGAATGAACTCCAAAAAAAAAAAAAACGATAGATAGGTGGACCCCCGCTTTAAGTCCTGTAAGTTGTGGGGTGGGGCCTCCATGGATCTGACTTGTTTTTCCAGCACATTCCACAGATGCTCGAATGAATTGAGATCTGGAGAATTTAGATGCTCACACTTGTTGTGTTCCCCAAACCATTCTTGAATTCATCAGGCCAGGCCACATTCATCTATTGCTCCGTGGTCCAGTTCTGATGCTGACGTGCGCATTGTAGGCGTTTGACTTAGGACAATTGTCAGCATGGGCATGCTGATTGGTTTGTGGCTACGGGGCCCCATTCACAACAAACTGCGATGCAGTGTGTGTTCTATCAGAATCAACATTAACTTTTTCAGCAATTTGAGCTCTTCGGTAGCTCTTCTTTTGATTCAGACTACATGAGCCAGCCGTTGCTCCTCACGTGCATCAAAGAGCCTTGGCCCTGTTTCCGGTTCACATTTTTCTTCCCTGGACTTTTGGTAGGTCCTGACCACTGACCAAAGTTTCGAACCATTGCAATTTGGCCATTGTTAAAGTCTCTAAAATCTTTACGCTTGCCTATTTTTTCTGCTTTTAACACAACGTCAAGGATAACATGTTCACTTACTGCCTAATATATCCCACCCACTTTCAGATGTCATTGTAATAACATAATCACTGTTATTCGCTTTCACCTGTCAGTGGTCATAATGTTATGGCTGATTGGTGTATGTGTTCATTGCTATTTGAGGGACAACATCAGTGAGCCTAGGTTCATACTAATGTGATGCAGGAAACGCTGCGATCTGTGTGAGTTTCCCGCACTGCATTCCAATTGCACTGCCTTTGTGATTCACTGCGGGTGTCAATACAACGTTAACTATACTCCAAATGCAGGTTGCGTACAAAACAACCATGCGATCCGGTTGCGGTGTGGCTCCAAAAAAGGTGCATGTATGTCTTGCAATTTGAACCCACCGCACTGAATCGCATGTGAATTGCACAAGAATGTGGTGCAGTTCCTGTGCGATTCACATGCAGTTCATAGTGTGAACCAGGGCTAAAGGTCCCATTTTTTGGCATGTTATTGCACTGTGCATTTGAAGTAATTTGTGCCAGCAGTAGAGCAGTTTGTCCCCCAACATTGTTGGTTGCTAGGATGCTGGTGGCCTTGAGGCTGCCAGTATCCCAGCAACCAATAATAATTGGACACATAGGGGGAGATTTACTAAAACTGTAGCACTCAGAATCTGGTGCAGCTGAGCATAGTAGCCAATCAACTTCTAACTTCAGCTTGTTCAATTAAGCTTTGACAATAAAACCTGGAAGCTGATTGGTTTCATTGCAAAGCTGAACCAGATTTTGCACTCTCCTGTTTCAGTACATGTCCACCACAACGTAATCAGTTGCTAGGACTTTGGTGGCCACCAGTGTCCCAACAACCAATGACACTTAGCCACTCATCATTGGTTGTGAGGACTCTGGTGGCCGCAGTGTCCCAGCAACCAGACACTTAGCCACACAACGTCATTGGTTGCTAGGCCTCTGATGGCCGCCTGTGTCCCAGCAACCAATGACACTTAGCCACACGTCATTGGTTGCTAGGACTCTGATGGTCGCCAGTGTCCCAGAAACCAATGACTTTTATCCACACAACTTCATTGGTTGCTAGGACTCTGGTGGCCGCCAGTCCCCCAGCTACCAATGACACTTAGCCACACAATATCATTGGTTGCTAGGACTCTGGGGGCCGCAGTGTCCCAGCAACCAATGACAGTTAGCCACACAATGTCATTGGTTGCTAGGACTCTGGTGGTCACCAGTGTCCCAGCAACCAATGACACTTAGTCACGCATCATTGGTTACTAGGACTCTGATTTCCGCCAGTGTCCCAGCAACCAATGACACTTAGACACACAACGTCATTGGTTGCTAGGAGTTTGGTGCTCGCCAGTCCCCCAGCAACCAATGACACTTAGCCACAAAACATCATTGGTTGCTAGGACATTGGTGGCCGCCAGTGTCCCAGCAACCAATGACACTTAGCCACACATCATTGGTTGCTAGGACTCTGATGGCCGCCAGTGTCCCAGCAAACAATGACACTTAGCCACACATCATTTGTTGCTAGGACTCTGGGTGGCCGCCAGTGTCCCAGCAACCAATAACACTTAGACACACAACGTCATTGGTTGCTAGGACTTTGGTGCTTGCCAGTGTCCCAGCAACCAATGACACTTAGCTACAAATCATTGGTTGCTAGGACTCTGATGGCCGTCAGTGTCCCAGCAATCAATGACACTTAGCCACACATCATTGGTTGCTAGGACTCTGATGGCCGCCAGTCCCCCAGCAACCAATGACACTTAGCCAAACAACATCATTGGTTGCTAGGACTTTGGTGGCCGCCAGTGTCCCAGCAACCAATGACACTTAGCCACACAATGTCATTGGTTGCTAGGACTTTGGTGGTTGCCAGTGTCCCAGCAACCAATAACACTTAGACACACAACATCATTGGTTGCTAGGACTCTGGTGGCCTCCAGTGTCCCAGCAACCAATGACACTTAGCCACACAACTTCATTGGTTGCTGGGACTCTGGGTGGCCACCAGTGTCCCAGCAACCAATAACACTTAGACACACAACTTCATTGGTTGTTAGGACTCTGGGGGCTGCCAGTGTCCCAGCAACCAGACACTTAGCCACACGATGTCATTGGTTGCTAGGCCTCTAAAGGTCGCCTGTGTCCCAGCAACCAATGACACTTAGCCACATGTCATTGGTTGCTAGGATTCTGGTGGCTGTCAGTGTCCCAGCAACCAATGACACTTAGCCACACAACATCATTGGTTGCTAGGACTTTGGTGGCCGCCAGTGTCCCAGAAACCAATGACACTTAGCCACACAACTTCATTGGTTGCTAGGACTCTGGTGGCTGCCAGTGTCCCAGCAACCAATGACACTTAGCCACACAACTTCATTGGTTGCTAGGACTCTGGTGGCCGCCAGTGTCCAAGCAACCAATGACACTTAGCCACACTGTCATTGGTTGCTAGGACTTTGGTGGTCGCCAGTGTCCCAGCAACCAATGACACTTAGCCACACAACATCATTGGTTGCTAGGACTCTGGGGGCCGCAGTGTCCCAGCAACCAATGACAGTTAGCCACACAATGTCATTGGTTGCTAGGACTCTGGTGGCCGCCATTGGCCCAGCAACCAATGGCACTTAGCCACACAACATTGGTTGCTAGGACTTTGGTGGCCGCCAGTCCCCCAGCAACCAATGACACTTAGCCACACAATGTCATTGGTTGCTAGGACTCTGGTGGTCACCAGTGTCCCAGCAACCAATGACACTTAGTCACGCATCATTGGTTACTAGGACTCTGATTGCCGCCAGTGTCCCAGTAACCAATGACACTTAGACACACAACGTCATTGGTTGCTAGGAGTTTGGTGCTCGCCAGTCCCCCAGCAACCAATGACACTTAGCCACACAACATCATTCGTTGCTAGGACTTTGGTGGCTGCCAGTGTCCCAGCAACCAATGACAGCCACACATCATCGGTTGCTAGGACTCTGGTTGCCGCCAGTGTCCCAGCAACCAATGACACTTAGCCACACAACATCATTGGTTGCTAGGAGTTTGGTGCTCGCCAGTCCCCCAGCAACCAATGACACTTAGCCACACAACATCATTGGTTGCTAGGACTCTGATGGCCGCCAGTGTCCCAGCAACCAATGACACTTAGCCACACATCATCGGTTGCTAGGACTCTGGGTGGCCGCCAGTGTTCCAGCAACCAATAACACTTATGCCGCGTACACACGGTCGGACTTTCCGGCATACTTGGTCCGGCGGACCAGAGTGTGCCGGACAATCCGCCCGTGTGTGGGCGCCGGCGGACTTTTCCGGCGGACTTTTTCCCAAAAGCCCGCCGGACCTAGATTTGAAAAAAGTTTTAAATCTTTCCGCCGGACTCAGTTTGGGGCGGAAAGTCCGCTCGTGTGTGTGCTGGTCCGACGGAAAGCCCGCTCGTGTGTATGCTGGTCCGACGGACCAGATACAACACGAGGGCAGGGTATTGCATCTCGCGCTCGCTGCAATAGGAAAAACTAATTTTCCTATTGCGGCGAGCGCGGTGCATACCAGGCCCTTAGGTCTGGTATGGATTATAAAGGGGAACCCCCTACGCCGAAAAAACGGCGTGGGGTCCCCCCTAAAATCCATACCAGACCCCGATCCGAGCACGCAGCCTGGCCGGTCAGGAAAGGGGGTGGGGACGAGCGAGCGCCCCCCCCCTCCTGAACCGTACCAGGCCGCATGCCCTCAACATGGGGGGTGGGTGCTTTGGGGGAGGGGGGCGCCCTGCGCCCCCCCCCCAAAGCACCTTGTCCCCATGTTGATGAGGACAAGGGCCTCTTCCCGACAACCCTGGCCGTTGGTTGTCGGGGTCTGCGGGCGGGGGCTTATCGGAATCTGGGAGCCCCCTTTAATAAGGGGGCCCCCAGATCCCGGCCCCCCACCCTATGTAAATGAGTATGGGGTACATGGTACCCCTACCCATTCACCTAGGAAAAAAGTGTAAGTAATAAAACACACTACACAGGTTTTTAAAATATTTTATTAAACAGCTCCGGGGGGATCTTCCTCCGGCTTCGGGGGTCTTCTTCCGGCTTCGGGGATCCCTCCGCTTCATCTTCTCCCGGCGTCCGGTTGGTTCTTCTCCGCTCTCTTCTCTCCAGTTCTTCGGCCGGCTCCTCTGCTGTCTTCAGGTAGCTCTCTTGCCAGCAGAGGTCCGGACTTCTGGGCTTCTTCTCTTCCCCAGATGTTGACACGACGCTCTCTCCGGCTGGACTGCTCTCCAAGGGCTGCGTTGTGACTTATATAGGCGGAGACCCCGCCCCCTTTTGATGTCACAGTCCCTGGGCATGCTGGGACTGTGACGTTTTAGGGGGCGTGGTCAACATCACCCAGTGACCACGCCCCCTAAACGTCACAGTCCCAGCATGCCCAGGGACTGTGACATCAAAAGGGGGCGGGGTCTCCGCCTATATAAGTCACAACGCAGCCCTCGGAGAGCAGTCCAGCCGGAGAGAGCGTCGTGTCAACATCTGGGGAAGAGAAGAAGCCCAGAAGTCCGGACCTCTGCTGGCAAGAGAGCTACCTGAAGACAGCAGAGGAGCCGGCCGAAGAACTGGAGAGAAGAGAGCGGAGAAGAACCAACCGGACGCCGGGAGAAGATGAAGCGGAGGGACCCCCGAAGCCGGAAGAAGACCCCCGAAGCCGGAGGAAGATCCCCCCAGAGCTGTTTAATAAAATATTTTAAAAACCTGTGTAGTGTGTTTTATTACTTACACTTTTTTCCTAGGTGAATGGGTAGGGGTACCATGTACCCCATACTCATTTACATAGGGTGGGGGGCCGGGATCTGGGGGCCCCCTTATTAAAGGGGGCTCCCAGATTCCGATAAGCCCCCGCCCGCAGACCCCGACAACCAACGGCCAGGGTTGTCGGGAAGAGGCCCTTGTCCTCATCAACATGGGGACAAGGTGCTTTGGGGGGGGGGGGCGCAGGGCGCCCCCCTCCCCCAAAGCACCCACCCCCCATGTTGAGGGCATGCGGCCTGGTACGGTTCAGGAGGGGGGGGGGCGCTCGCTCGTCCCCACCCCCTTTCCTGACCGGCCAGGCTGCGTGCTCGGATCGGGGTCTGGTATGGATTTTAGGGGGGGCCCACGCCGTTTTTTCGGCGTAGGGGTTCCCCTTTATAATCCATACCAGACCTAAGGGCCTGGTATGCCCCGCGACGGGGCTCGCAAGGTGTCAATCTCGCCGATAAAAGCAGCAAGATTGACATCCTTTTCTAGTCCCGTCGCACCTGATTCACGTTCAAAATGAACGGACTTGTCCGTGTGTGGGCAAGTCCGTTCATTCTGAAAGTCCGCCGGAACTCCGGCGAAAGTCCGTCGGAAAGACGGGTGGACTTAGCCCGCCGCAAAGTCCGGGCGTGTGTGGGCAAGTCCGTCCGTTTTAAAGTCCGGCGCACCTGGCGGACAAAGTCCGTCGGAAAGTGTGCCGGACCAAGTAGGATAGAAAGTCCGACCGTGTGTATGCGGCATTAGACACACAATGTCATTGGTTACTAGGACTTTGTTGCTCGCTAGTCCCCCAGCAACCAATGACACTTAGCCACACATCATTGGTTGCTAGGACTTTGGTGGCCGCCAGTGTCCCAGCAACCAATGACACTTAGCTACACATCATTGGTTGCTAGGACTCTGATGGCCGCCAGTGTCCCAGCAATCAATGACACTTAGACACACAAGTCATTGGTTACTAGGACTTTGGTGCTCGCCAGACCCCCAGCAACCAATGACACTTAGCCACACAACATCATTGGTTTCTAGGACTTTGGTGGCTGCCAGTGTCCCAGCAACCAATGACACTTAGCCACACATCATTGGTTGCTAGGACTCTGATGGCCGCCAGTGTCCCAGCAACCAATGACACTTAGCCACACAATGTCATTGGTTGCTAGGACTTTGGTGGTAGCCAGTGTCCCAGCAACCAATAACACTTAGCCACACAACATCATTGGTTGCTAGGACTCTGGTGGCCGCAGTGTTCCAGCAACCAATGTCACTTAGCCACACAACTTCATTGGTTGCTGGGACTCTGGGTGGCCACCAGTGTCCCAGCAACCAATAACACTTAGACACACAACTTCATTGGTTGTTAGGACTCTGGGGGCTGCCAGTGTCCCAGCAACCAGACACTTAGCCACATAATGTTATTGGTTGCTAGGCCTCTAAAGGTCGCCTGTGTCCCAGCAACCAATGACACTTAGCCACATGTTATTGGTTGCTAGGATTCTGGTGGCTGTCATTGTCCCAGCAACCAATGACACTTAGCCACACAACATCATTGGTTGCTAGGACTTTGTTGGCCGCCACTGTCCGAGAAACCAAAGACACATAGCCACACAACTTCATTGGTTGCTAGGACTCTGGTGACCGCCAGTGTCCCAGCAACCAATGACACTTAGCCACACAACATCATTGGTTGCTAGGACTCTGGGGGCCGCAGTGTCCCAGCAACCAATGACAGTTAGCCACACAATGTCATTGGTTGCTAGGACTCTGGTGGCCACCATTGGCCCAGCAACCAATGGCACTTAGCCACACAACATTGGTTGCTAGGACTTTGGTGGCCGCCAGTCCCCCAGCAACCAATGACACTTAGCCACACAATGTCATTGGTTGCTAGGACTCTGGTGGTCACCAGTGTCCCAGCAACCAATGACACTTAGTCACGCATCATTGGTTACTAGGACTCTGATTGCCGCCAGTGTCCCAGTAACCAATGACACTTAGACACACAACGTCATTGGTTGCTAGGAGTTTGGTGCTCGCCAGTCCCCCAGCAACCAATGACACTTAGCCACACAACATCATTGGTTTCTAGGACTTTGGTGGCTGCCAGTGTCCCAGCAACCAATGACACTTAGCCACACATCATTGGTTGCTAGGACTCTGATGGCCGCCAGTGTCCCAGCAACCAATGACACTTAGCCACACAATGTCATTGGTTGCTAGGACTTTGGTGGTAGCCAGTGTCCCAGCAACCAATAACACTTAGCCACACAACATCATTGGTTGCTAGGACTCTGGTGGCCGCAGTGTTCCAGCAACCAATGTCACTTAGCCACACAACTTCATTGGTTGCTGGGACTCTGGGTGGCCACCAGTGTCCCAGCAACCAATAACACTTAGACACACAACTTCATTGGTTGTTAGGACTCTGGGGGCTGCCAGTGTCCCAGCAACCAGACACTTAGCCACATAATGTTATTGGTTGCTAGGCCTCTAAAGGTCGCCTGTGTCCCAGCAACCAATGACACTTAGCCACATGTTATTGGTTGCTAGGATTCTGGTGGCTGTCATTGTCCCAGCAACCAATGACACTTAGCCACACAACATCATTGGTTGCTAGGACTTTGTTGGCCGCCACTGTCCGAGAAACCAAAGACACATAGCCACACAACTTCATTGGTTGCTAGGACTCTGGTGACCGCCAGTGTCCCAGCAACCAATGACACTTAGCCACACAACATCATTGGTTGCTAGGACTCTGGGGGCCGCAGTGTCCCAGCAACCAATGACAGTTAGCCACACAATGTCATTGGTTGCTAGGACTCTGGTGGCCACCATTGGCCCAGCAACCAATGGCACTTAGCCACACAACATTGGTTGCTAGGACTTTGGTGGCCGCCAGTCCCCCAGCAACCAATGACACTTAGCCACACAATGTCATTGGTTGCTAGGACTCTGGTGGTCACCAGTGTCCCAGCAACCAATGACACTTAGTCACGCATCATTGGTTACTAGGACTCTGATTGCCGCCAGTGTCCCAGTAACCAATGACACTTAGACACACAACGTCATTGGTTGCTAGGAGTTTGGTGCTCGCCAGTCCCCCAGCAACCAATGACACTTAGCCACACAACATCATTCGTTGCTAGGACTTTGGTGGCTGCCAGTGTCCCAGCAACCAATGACAGCCACACATCATTGGTTGCTAGGACTCTGATTGCCGCCAGTGTCCCAGCAACCAATGACACTTAGACACACAACGTCATTGGTTGCTAGGAGTTAGGTGCTCGCCAGTCCCCCAGCAACCAATGACACTTAGCCACACAACATCATTGGTTGCTAGGACTTTGATGGCCGCCAGTGTCCCAGCAACCAATGACACTTAGCCACACATCATTTGTTGCTAGGACTCTGGGTGGCCGCCAGTGTTCCAGCAACCAATAACACTTAGACACACAATGTCATTGGTTGGTAGGACTTTGTTGTTCGCCAGTCCCCCAGCAACCAATGACACTTAGCCACACATCATTGGTTGCTAGGACTTTGGTGGCCGCCAGTGTCCCAGCAACAAATGACACTTAGCTACACATCATTGGTTGCTAGGACTCTGATGGCCGCCAGTGTCCCAGCAATCAATGACACTTAGCCACACAATGTCATTGGTTGCTAGGACTTTGGTGGTAGCCAGTGTCCCAGCAACCAATAACACTTAGCCACACAACATCATTGGTTGCTAGGACTCTGGTGGCCGCAGTGTCCCAGCAACCAATGACACTTAGCCACACAACTTCATTGGTTGCTGGGACTCTGGGTGGCCACCAGTGTCCCAGCAACCAATAACACTTAGACACACAACTTCATTGGTTGTTAGGACTCTGGGGGCTGCCAGTGTCCCAGCAACCAGACACTTAGCCACACAATGTTATTGGTTGCTAGGCCTCTAAAGGTCGCCTGTGTCCCAGCAACCAATGACACTTAGCCACATGTCATTGGTTGCTAGGATTCTGGTGGCTGTCATTGTCCCAGCAACCAATGACACTTAGCCACACAACATCATTGGTTGCTAGGACTTTGGTGGCCGCCAGTGTCCCAGAAACCAAAGACACTTAGCCACACAACTTCATTGGTTGCTAGGACTCTGGTGGCCGCCAGTGTCTCAGCAACCAATGACACTTAGCCACACAACTTCATTGGTTGCTACGACTCTGGTGGCCGCCAGTGTCCAAGCAACCAATGACATTTAGCCACACGTCATTGGTTGCTAGGACTTTGGTGGTCGCCAGTGTCCCTGCAACCAAAGAAGTTCAGCTGCATGATTGAGACATGTGAACAACACAGCCTTTGCGACAATTTAATGTACAGGTTTCTGACATATATTTGAATTGGTCGGATTTACTGACATTTGTCCTATGGTGGTGTTTATGAATTCGAGAGAGTTTTCCTGGACAGGAGTCTAAAGATGATGGTGCAGTAGCAGAGCGATGCAAGGAGAACTTTGGCTTCCAGGAAGACAACTCTGGGCTCCATAAAGTGGTCTTTTTATTATCATTCAGGGACAATTATTGGACAGGTATGGGGACGTTCTTCCCGATAATAATACACAATAGGGCTGATTTACTAAAGGCAAATACTTTGCAAGAGCAGTTGCCTTCTGCAAGGGCATTTGTTCCAGAACTTAGTAAATAAGGGGGAGCTCTGCTGACTTCCATCATCCAATCACGTGCAAGAAATATTGCAGGTTTTTTTTTTAAATATTTCCATGCATGTGATTGGATATTTTTTGCAAAGTGAATCATCACCTCATTTACTAAGCCCTGGAGCAAAATCTCTTGCAGAATGCAACTTCTCTGGCAAAGTGCACAGGCTATTTAGTAAATCCGCCCCCCCCCCCCCCATTGAATGTGAATTCATCCCTGCTACTGGTAATTCATCACTCACACTCTCAGACACCCCTGACAAAAACAAGAGGGCGGGACTCACATCCCCGCCCACTTTCCCTACCGACCAATAACACGGATTCCACAACAGCTGCTTATGACGTCACCTCAAGTTAGTCTAGGGACCTTTAGTAGAGGAGCGTCCATCAATGGCCGAATTACCAATAGCTTCATCGATTCCTGACTACTTGTGGGCGGGCTGTCCTTAAACCCAATAATGACGTCATCTAGAAATTGGCTCCCCTATCGAAACAATAAGATCCGCCCCGGGTTCCCGCAACCTTTCTAGCCCCGCCCCGTTTACCCGCAGCCAATCGGGGAGATAGAGGGGTGGGGGCTCTGGAACCGTCCGCCAATCCGAAGCAGCGGAGGGCCGGGCTGAGCGGTGTGCGTGTGTCCTGTGAAGTGAGTGCGGGTCGAGGAGCTGAAGTGGGGGGACCGGTGTCTTGTCGAATTCAGTCCCCTATCATATAGTGTCCTCCCTGTACTGCGCAGGCGCAGTACGGAGGACAAAGGAGACGCCGAAAGTCTCCGAAGTTCAACAGCTGATCGTCAGCTGTACACGGCGCCTGCGCATTTATTCTTACCCTATGTCCAGGATCATTCCCCACTATCCAAGTGGACATAGAGTTAGAATAAATATTTGCCGAGCGCAGCGAGGCCGTGCCCGAAGCGTGGCGAGCGAAGCGAGCCCGCGAGGGGCCCTCTTACACTGCCATCGCTAACAGGTGCCCGAGCGCCGTGTACAGCTGATGGTCAGCTGATCAGCTTCGGACATTTTCGGCATCTCCTGCTCCTCCGTACTGCGCAGGCGCTGCGCCTGCGCAGTACGGGGCGGACACTATTTGATACAAGGACACTATATGGCAGAACACCGGCTGCTTAGTGGCTGTGTGTCTGCGTCACACGAAAATGCACTCGGATGCTGTCAGTAAGTACAGGCCGCGGCCGGCTCCCCTCCACCCGCTGCCTGTCATTGTAGGGGGACGTTGTAGTATGTAGCTCCGAGTCCTGAGTCTTACAATGGGGGGAGAGGTTGTGTGGCTGCTGCGTAATAATAGCGGCCGCCATGGCCGTCTGCCGCTTCTCCCCTCCCCCCCTGTGTGGGATATGAAGCTGGCATCCTCACCCTCCTCCACCCCAATGACTGCCTCAGGGTACCTCCTGGGGGAGGGGAGAGACAAGTGGCAGATGTTAGTGCGCCTCCTGGTGGCGGGGTGCGGAAAGGCAGCTGCTGTCAGATTTCTGCTTCAGGTGTATGGGATAGTACTGGTATTATGTATGATATACGTGCTATATGGTGTCTATGGAGGTCAGTCTGCTCTGATTTATATACTGCAACAAGGAGCTAATTCAGTAGGACAGTGTAAATGGTGCCGATATACAGGGGGGCCACGTTAATGGTGCTACTCCTACGGGGGGGGGGGGTCACATAAATGGTGCTAATCTACGGGGGGGTCACGTAAATGGTGCTGATATACAGGGGGCCATGTAAATGGTGCTAATCTACAAGGGGGGGACATGTAAATGGTGCCGATATACAGGGGGCCACGTAAATGGTGCCGATATACAGGGGGCCACGTAAATGGTGCCGATATACAGGGGGCCACGTAAATGATGCCGATATACAGGGGGCCACGTAAATGATGCCGATATACAGGGGGCCACGTAAATGATGCCGATATACAGGGGGCCACGTAAATGGTGCTAATCTACAGGGGGGGCACGTAAATGGTGCTAATCTACAAGGGGCACGTAAATGGTGGTAATCTACAGGGGGGCACGTAAATGGTGGTAATCTACAGGGGGGGCACGTAAATGGTGGTAATCTACAGGGGGGACACGTAAATGGTGGTAATCTATGGGGGGCACGTAAATGGTGGTAATCTACAGGGGGGACACGTAAATGGTGGTAATCTACAGGGGGGACACGTAAATGGTGGTAATCTACAGGGGGGACACGTAAATGGTGGTAATCTATGGGGGGCATGTAAATGGTGCTAATCTACCGGGGGGCCACGTAAATGGTGCTAATCTACGGGGGGCCACGTAAATGGTGCCGATATACAGGGGGGCCACATAAATGGTACTGCTATACAGGGGTCCACATAAATAGTGTTAATCTACATGGGGGAGGCACGTAAATGGTGCCGATATACAGGGGGCCACGTAAAGGGTGCTGATATACAGGGGGCCACGTAAATGGTGCTGATATACAGGGGCCACGTAAATGGTGCTAATCTACAAGGGGGGACATGTAAATGGTGCCGATATACAGGGGGCCACGTAAATGGTGCCGATATACAGGGGGCCACGTAAATGATGCCGATATACAGGGGGCCACGTAAATGATGCCGATATACAGGGGGCCACGTAAATGATGCCGATATACAGGGGGCCACGTAAATGATGCCGATATACAGGGGGCCACGTAAATGATGCCGATATACAGGGGGCCACGTAAATGGTGCTAATCTATGGGGGGGGCACGTAAATGGTGCTAATCTACAGGGGGGGCACGTAAATGGTGCTAATCTACAAGGGGGCACGTAAATGGTGCTAATCTACAAGGGGGCACGTAAATGGTGGTAATCTACAGGGGGGCACGTAAATGGTGGTAATCTACAGGGGGGACACGTAAATGGTGGTAATCTACAGGGGGGACACGTAAATGGTGGTAATCTACAGGGGGGACACGTAAATGGTGGTAATCTATGGGGGGCATGTAAATGGTGCTAATCTACCGGGGGGCCACGTAAATGGTGCTAATCTACGGGGGGCCACGTAAATGGTGCCGATATACAGGGGGGCCACATAAATGGTACTGCTATACAGGGGTCCACATAAATGGTGCTAATCTACATGGGGGAGGCACGTAAATGGTGCCGATATACAGGGGGCCACGTAAATGGTGCCGATATACAGGGGGCCACGTAAATGGTGCTGATATACAGGGGGCCACGTAAATGGTGCTGATATACAGGGGCCACGTAAATGGTGCTAATCTACAAGGGGGGAACTGTAAATGGTGCCGATATACAGGGGGCCACGTAAATGGTGCCGATATACAGGGGGCCACGTAAATGGTGCCGATATACAGGGGGCCACGTAAATGGTGCCGATATACAGGGGGCCACGTAAATGGTGCCGATATACAGGGGGCCACGTAAATGGTGCCGATATACAGGGGGCCACGTAAATGGTGCCGATATACAGGGGGCCACGTAAATGGTGCCGATATACAGGGGGCCACGTAAATGGTGCCGATATACAGGGGGCCACGTAAATGGTGCCGATATACAGGGGGCCACGTAAATGATGCCGATATACAGGGGGCCACGTAAATGGTGCCGATATACAGGGGGCCACGTAAATGGTGCTAATCTATGGGGGGGGACGTAAATGGTGCTAATCTACAGGGGGGGCACGTAAATGGTGCTAATCTATCAGGGGGCATGCTAATGGTGCTAATCTACAGGGGGGGCACGTAAATGGTGGTAATCTACGGGGGGGGCACGTAAATGGTGCTAATCTACAGGGGGGACACGTAAATGGTGGTAATCTATGGGGGAGCATGTAAATGGTGCTAATCTACGGGGGGGGCACATAAATGGTGCTAATCTACAAGGGGGACATGTAAATGGTGCCGATATACAGGGGGCCACGTAAATGGTGCCGATATACAGGGGGCCACGTAAATGGTGCCGATATACAGGGGGCCACGTAAATGGTGCCGATATACAGGGGGCCACGTAAATGGTGCCGATATACAGGGGGCCACGTAAATGATGCCGATATACAGGGGGCCACGTAAATGATGCCGATATACAGGGGGCCACGTAAATGATGCCGATATACAGGGGGCCACGTAGGGCTGGGAGATTTTCTTTAAAAAAAAATCTTCAATTCTCTTAAAAAAAACTCGATTCACGATTCGAATCGAGTTTTTTTTTTTTTTTGGAAACCGCGCCGGTCCCGAGGCGCTGCGGGCATGAGCTTTTAGGCGAGGCCGCGGCTTCGGCCTAGTCCGCAGCGTCCGGCCTAGCGGACTAGGCCAAAGCCGCGGCCTCGCCTAAAAACTCCTTGCCCGCAGCTCGTTAGGGCCCGGCGCGGTGTCCGCGCCGGTCCGGAGGCGCTGCGGGCATGAGTTTTTAGGCGAGGCCGCGGCTTCGGCCTAGTCCGCGGCGTCCGGCCGTAGCCGCGGACTAGGCCAAAGCCGCGGCCTCGCCTAAAAACTCATGCCCGCAGCGCCTCGGGACCGGCGCGGTGAAAAAAAGAAAAATCTAAAAAAATCGATTTGCTTAAATTTTGAATCGATTTGACCTCTCAACTCGATTCAAGATTTAAATCGATTTTTTTTCCCAGCCCTAGGGCCACGTAAATGATGCCGATATACAGGGGGCCACGTAAATGATGCCGATATACAGGGGGCCACGTAAATGATGCCGATATACAGGGGGCCACGTAAATGATGCCGATATACAGGGGGCCACGTAAATGGTGCTAATCTACAAGGGGGGCACGTAAATGGTGCTAATCTACAGGGGGGGCACATAAATGGTGGTAATCTACGGGGGGGCACATAAATGGTGGTAATCTACGGGGGGGGGGCACGTAAATGGTGCTAATCTACAGGGGGGGCACATAAATGGTGGTAATCTACGGGGGGGCACATAAATGGTGGTAATCTACGGGGGGGGGGCACGTAAATGGTGCTAATCTATGGGGGGCATGTAAATGGTGCTAATCTACCGGGGGGCCACGTAAATTGTGCTAATCTACGGGGGGCCACGTAAATGGTGCTGATATACAGGGGGCCACATAAATGGTACTGCTATACAGGGGTCCACATAAATGGTGCTAATCTACATGGCGGAGGCACGTAAATGGTGCCGATATACAGGGGGCCATGTAAATGGTGCTGATATACAGGGGGCCACGTAAATGGTGCTGATATACAGGGGCCACGTAAATGGTGCTAAAACAGAAGACTGAAATAGATGGAGAGCAGGTTGCACAGAAGAGACACTGACATACTGCTCTCCTGAAAGAGCATCTGTGAAGTCTGCCAGTGGGGTGAGAGTCTTGTCCACAGCCTCCAGGACCTCCTAGGTCTTGCCATGTTGGCAAGAGGTGTCTAGCCTTTAGGTCAGAAGAGAGGACATGGGTGATGGCAGCTTGCTGCTCAAGTATCCTTCTCACCGTAGCCTGCCTAGATCCCCACCTTGTCGGACACACTGTCTTGAGCTTGTGGTCTGGTAAACAGAGTTGTTTTTGTGCCAGAGAAAGCTCCCTCTTCCTCCTCCAACTGTAGCTAAAACACCTCACAAGCTTTTTGCACAAACCCATAGCATGCTCAATTTGTGGGTCCTTCATTGCATTCTCTATTGCGAGACCAAGCCTATGGCCAAAACACTGCAGTCGTGTCCAGTGATTTATGGATATGGCCTTTACTATGTTGGTTCCATTGTCTGTCTGTAGTTATGCATACAAGATTTTCCTCCTCCAATTTCCAGTTTATGAGAGCATCCTTTAATCCCTGCGCCAAAGCTTCACCAGTGTGGTCCTCAGGGAAAAACCCAGTTTGTAGGCATCGACTTTTCATCTCAAAATTATCAGTATTGAAATGGATCGTTAAGCTCATGTATGGTTCCATTGCTCTGCTGGACCATAAATCTGAAGTTGCTGCAAAATTAAAGTGGGGTTCCACCCAAAAAAACAAACATATCTAAAAAATTCTAAAAAAAAAAAACAAAAAAACATTTGGATATATATATTTTTTTTTTTTACTTACCTCTAAATGCCTGTTGCTAGGGGGTCCCTCGTAGTCTGCCCCTTCCTCTGCCTGGGCTGGTGACATCACTTCCCCCTGGCACAGGAAGGGCTCGGCTCTTCTCCCTCCCTCCTGTCAATCATCTGGGACCCATTGCAGGTCCCAGGTGATTGAGCGGCCAATCACGGCGCTCGGCGCCGCTCGCGCATGCGCAGTGGGTGCCAGGCTGTGAAGCCACAGCCCGGCGCCCACAGTTGAAATGCCGGCGCCGACGAGCGGAGGGGGGGGACGAGCGGGGCTTCGATCCCCCGCACCGCTGGACCCAGGGACAGGTGAGTGTCCAATTAAAAGTCAGCAGCTGCAGTATTTGTAGCTGCTGACTTTTATTTATTTTTTTTTTTTTAATGGCCCCCCTGGGTGGAACTCCTCTTTAAGTACACTGCGCAATTCTGTTTCAACATTTTCATGACATTTGTTGTACAGAGCAGGGATTCCAACGTGTGAAAAATAATTACAAGAGGGCACGTGATAGCGCTTATCAAGGGTACGAATTCATTTTTTAAATCCGTCTTTTTCAACAGTGGTCATGGGAGCCATATCTTTAGCCAGGTGAAATGTGATTGCGTCCGTTATTTCTTTGTACCTGGGAGAGGTTGTTGGGTACGGTGTTGCATTGAATATTGTTGATTTAAAGTGGTGTTCCGGCCAAAATTATACTTTTTAAATAAAAATACCCCTATAATACACAAGCTTAATGTATTCCAGTAAAGTTAGTCTGTAAACTAAGGTCTGTTTTTGTTAGTTTATAGCAGTAGTTTGTTATTTTATAAACTTACAACAGGCCGTGGCCATCTTAAGTCTTGGCATCTGAAGCCAGACTGTATTTCTTCCTGGATCTCATCCTTGCAGATCTCGCACATGCTCAGTGCAGCACAAGCAGTGTAATAGGTTCCAGGTCAGGTTTCCATAGCAACATCAGTGTCAGAGGAAGTTGCTGCCCCTTCCCAGAAGGCATTGCAAACAGGAAATGATGCGATGGGCCACGGCCAGGGAGGAGGAAGTGAAAAATGAATATAGCAGATATACAGTAGGTGCTGAGAAAAAAAATAAAAAAATATCCAATTCATTTACAGTGCAGAGTTTAGTGAGGGATGCTGAAGAGTTGTAAAAGTGGGTGGAACTCCACTTTAATTGATGTTTGTTTTGTCTGGTTGCAGGTACTTTGTGATTTTTTTTTTTTTTTTTTTTTTTTTTTTTTCCTGTATCGCATCATACAGTTGTACGTGGTTACGTTTCAGGTGATTAAACAGATTGGTGGTTTTAGCCTGTGGTGCAGAAACAATGGCTAAACATTGCTTGCAGAATATGGTTTTCTGAGCATTATCATCTGGCTTGAACCCGAAATAAGCCCACACTTCAGAATAAGATCCTTTTTTCGGTACAAAAACAAGGTCCGTGTTTTTATCAGACTGACTTGCGCATTGCTCTGCCTCTGCGGCCTCTGCCTCACTCATTATTCTACTCTTCTAGCTCTCTCTTAGTATTCAACTGGGTGCGGTGGACACATGTACCTAAAAAGAAAACAAAACGAGAACGCTCACTGTCATTTAAAAGGCAATAAAACAGTGTGTTTTTATAAGTCAGCCAATAAACCTGGCGACGTGATTTTTTTTTTTTGTGGAAAAACAACATTTTTATGAATAAAAAATCAAAACACTAAAAAGGTAGCCCATTTTTTGTTGTATGATGTTGCGCCGTTGCCAAGTAAATAGATACCTCACATGTCACACTTTAATATTGCGACACTCGTGGTATGGTGACAAACTTCGGTACTTCAAAACCTCCATAGGCGACGCTGTGACGTGACTGGCTAATTTTTTTTCTTTTTTTTACAGAGTACCTGTTTAGACTTACAGAGGATGTCTAGTGCTAGAATTATTGTTCTTGCTCTAACGTTTGCGGTGATACCTCACAATGTGTGGTTAAGACGTTGTTTATACGGCGAGGCTTACGTATGCGTTCACTTCTGCGGGGATGGGGGCAATTTTTTTTTTAAATTATTTGTTTTATTACTTTAACAAATTATATATAATATATATGTTGAGAGAGAGATTTTATATATATATATATAGAGAGAGAGAGAAAGATTTTATATATATATTATTGAAAGAGAGAGATATTTTATATATATTCAGAGAGGGAGAGACATTTTATATATAATATTATATATAAAATCATTTTATATATAATATATTAAATGTCTCTCCCTCTCTCAATATATACCGTATTTATCGGCGTATAACACGTACTTTTTTCCCCTTTAAAATCAGGGGAAAATCGTGGGTGCATGTTATACGCCGATCCCCGCTAATTGTGATCTATCGGAGCGATCGGCGCGATCGCAGCCGACATTCACATAGCGTGTAGTTTTAAATATGGCGCCGCGGAGTTCGGAGGGACATTGACAGATCACAGTGACTGGGCGGAGCCGAGATACACATAGTCAAGTGTTTTCGGCTCTTTCCGGCGCCGTTCAGTCACGCCCAGTCCCGCCATTGGACCCGTGTTATGTCCATCATAGGGCGGGACTGTGAGCGGCGCCGGAAAGAGCTGAGTACACTCGACTATGTGTATCTCGGCGGCGCTCGTTCAGCTCCGCCGAGTCCCTCCGAACTCCGCGGCGCCATATTTAAAACTACATCCTATGTGTATGTCGGCGGCGATCTGTCCAAGCATGTAATGGACACTGGGGGCAAGGCTGCACTGACACTTACAAGGCTGCAGATGGACACTGATGAGGCTGCATTGATGGGTATTTTAATGTAAGTTTTATTTTATTTTTTTTTTCCTTAAACTTCCCTCCTAAACTTGGGGTGCGTGTTATACGCCGATAAATACGGTATATATACAATGTCTCTCCCTCTCTCAATATATATATAAAATGTCTCTCCCTCCCTGATTCTAAAAAAAAGTAAAGCTGCTCACGTTTGCTCACTGCTGCTGCATGCAGCTGCAGTCACGCTTGTCCCCGGACTTCTGTGAAGAAGATTACTTACCTGACCAATCACATTCTTCTGCTGAGTGACGTCAGAACGCTGGCTCTGGCTTTCCCTCCGCTCTAACATAGGGACAACATTGATCAGTGTGCGGCGGCGCAGCGGGTGCTTTTTAGCTCGATCGTCAGAATCGCACAAATCCAAAATTGCGATCGTGGCGTGCGGAGAATCGCGATAACGATTCTCCGCGATTAATCATGCAGCACTAGTGGGTATATAGTGCAGACTGGGGTGAAAGATGGCTCTTCCTTAGCTGCTACATCTTTTCTATCTAAGATAAGTCTGTGCATTTTGGGTGAATATTGGGATTTTTCTGTGCAGCATTCTTGGCTTGTGCTTTAGTTTAAGCAGGTAAAGCCCTCTTTATACTTGGTGGATAGAATTTTTAAGCCTAAGAAGACTTGTAATGTGGTATGTGTAATTTCGAGTTTTAAAACTTTTATACACCCTGACCTGGTAGCAGTTCTCAGGTCCACCCTCTTACAGGGGAGCCCAGCACTGCTTTTTAAGTTACTTTTATATAATGAAAACCTTGTGCTCAGTTATTATAGATATCAGACTGCTGCAATGTACAAATTCTCAATACTGGAATTAAACCGTAATCTAAAAGTGCACTTTCACTTTAAAGATCAAACTAAATTATAAATTCGTACCAGTAATTGAAAGACTTTTCAAACTATGTACATGATTCATAAAAGTGAAAAACCAATTAAATTCTGTATTTTATACTTGTCATTGACTATACAAATCAATACACATAATTGATAATTATGGTGATAATTATAGGTGCAAAAAACATTTTCAATACAAATGTATTTATTATAAAAATGTTTATATTAATTAAAAAATGTTACGTTCATATTAAGTATCGGGGTGGATAAAAATCAATAATTCAATAAAATCAGATTTTTTTTTTTTCAATTAAATGCTTTTGGTGTAAAAATCTATCTAAAGATAGTTTTTTCTATTTAAAATGCATTAATAATTTAGTTTATTCAGCATGACATGGAGCTTAATTATGTAGCATGAGGCTGTATATATTCTGCAATATTTACATTTTTGGTAAACTCATTCAATGAATCCAAGCTCTGCAAGCTAAGCTAGCATGCACTGCATTGATGCATTCACACAATTTCACAGTAACCATGAGATAAAACAAAGTTCAGGAATATTCCTTTATTCCATTGTTTTGCAAATCTGTACACTAAAAACTGTATGATTGAATCGGTTCTGATATCGCTGTTTTACTAACCTGACAGCTTATTATTCTAAATGGGAAACCACTTATTTTGTTTGCAAATATTAAAGATGCTAACTACCAGCAAGAGTAAGTCCTTACATTTAAAGAGCACCTATCATTTTCAGATCCATCATGGCAGCACCTGTTAGCGGCATCCACTCGCCTGCTGCCACCACGTCCCTCACCTTGTTGTGTCACTGCCGCATCACTAGCTGCCCCATTAAAGTGAATGAGACTGTCGGTGAGTCAACAGCGGGTCAGAGGAAGATCTGCATAACTATGATTTTAATCGAGTCGATTTAAATCGAGCCTTTTTACTAGTGATTTAAATCATGATTTAAGAGCAATTTCAGAGACCTCTGTGTGGGTTCCTGCACAGATCTCTATTCAAATTGCCCCACAAAGTCTCCAAAAGTAGTGCAGGAACTACTTTTGGGAATCAGTGCAGCGCCGCAAAGTCGGCGTCACACCGATTCAGACTGTGCCGTTGCTGGCGATTTGACATGTCAAAGCGTCCCGATGTGAACGTGGGCTTAAAGTGGTTGTTAAGCCACTCTAACCTGTATACACCATGAGCACTGCCTCCTATTGTAGTATCCCCATCTGTGATTTAGTTGGTCATGTGATCGCAATCTCGGCTCTTAAATTAGGTATTAACAGCATTTAAGTTTATAAATCATTCACAGAGGGGGACACTGCAATAGGAGGAAGTGCTGATGGTGTATACTGGTTAGTGTTATGAGAGCAGCAGTAGGGGGGAGGGGCGGCTCACACAGAGAGGGAAGGGGGGAGGAGGACACAGGAGCAGAGAGGAGAGCAGATAGCAGGCTGCTGATGATGGAGGCACGTAAACTGACCACGGTGTCTGGTCTCAGCAGCCATGATACACCGTGGTCAATTTACAGAGGGGTGGGCAGAAACTGGCAGGATCAGCCAGGTTTTTTTTAGCTGTTACAGCGGGCAAAATGTCACAAGACAAGCACTGTGTCATATAACATGCTTTAAAGGAGCAGGATCCATGTTTTTTATTTTTTTTAATTTTTTTTTGGGGGGGGGGGGGTTAAACGCTTTAATCATAATTTAAATCAAATTCACCCTATTACGTATATACAGTGTCTCACAAAAGTGGGTACACCCCTCACATTTTGTAAATATTTTATTATGTTTTTTCATGTCACAACACTTAAGAAATGACACTTTGCTACAATGTAAGTGCCGGTTCACACAGGGGCGACTTGTCAGGCGACCTAGCCGCCTGACAAGTCGCCTCCCGTTCTGTACAATGGAACTGTTCTAGTTGGAGCGACGCAAGTCACTCCGACTTAGAAAAAGGTTCCTGTACTTCTTTGGGGGCGACTTGAGGCGACTTGCATAGACTTCTATACAGAAGTCATTTTGCAAGTCGTCGTGTGCAGGTCGCCTCCGTGAGGCGACCTGCAAGTCGTGCCGCCCCTGTGTGAACCGGGGTTAAAGTAGTGAGTGTACAGCTTGTATAACAGTGTATATTTGCTATCCCCTCCAAAATAACTCAACACACAGCCATTAATGTCTAAACCGCTGGCAACAAAAGTGAGTACACCCCTAAGCGAAAATGTCCAAATTGGCCCCAAAGTGTCAATATTTTGTGTGGCCACCATTATTTTCCAGCACTGCCTTAACCCTCTTGGGCATGGAATTCCCCAGAGCTTCACAGGTTGCCACCAGAATCCTCTTCCACTCCTCCCCCACAGATGCTCAATAGGGTTTAGGTCTGGAGACATGCTTGGCCAGTCCATCACCTTTACCCTCAGCTTCTTTAGCAAGGCAGTGGTCATCTTGGAGGTGTGTTTGGGGTCGTTATCATGTTGGAATACTGCCCATGGCCCAGTCTCCGAAGAGAGGGGATCATGCTCTGATTTAGTATGTCACAGTACATGTTGGCATTCATGGTTCCCTCATTGAACTGCAGCTCCCCAGTGCCGGCAGCAACAAAAATGAGTACACCCCTAAGTGAAAATGTCCAAATTGGGCCCAAAGTGTAAATATTTTGTGTGGCCACCATTATTTTCCAGCACTGCCTTAACCCTCTTGGGCATGGAGTTCACCAGAGCTTCACAGGTTGCCAATGGAGTCCTCTGCCCCTCCTCCATGATGACATTTGAGCATGCCCCACAGATGCTCAATAGGGTTTAGGTCTGGAGACATGCTTGACCAGTCCATCACCTTTACCCCCAGCTTCTTTAGCAAGCTTGTGTGTTGCATGACCACGCAGTTATCAAAGTGTGACGATGCTAAAAGCTGAAAATTGGCCTGGGCAGGAAGGGGGTAAAAATGCCCAGTAGGCAAGTGGTTAAAGGGACAGCACACTTTATTGTTAAGATTACTGCTTCCTGAATGGACCTTTTTAAATTCTAAGCAGGAGGAAATTGTTTCTGTCTTTTCGCTCCTTCAGACCAGTTATCTCAGATCTAGGGCCCTCCATATTGTATCAGATCCTCAGGGACACCTAGCCAGGTTACTTTTGAGATCCCAGTCTCAGGTTTAGAGGAAGAAGAAGATTTGACTCTTCCATGAGAGGGCATATCTGAGCAAATTGAAGGTTTCATGTCTGCAGTCTGTACGAGATGTAACATATGGGGGTTTACCAGGGTGAAATGCTAGGAATTTCCTGTCCATCAATCTCTTAATCCTGTGTTTTTTGCTTGTTTTTTGATATGGGACATGGCACACTCTCAGGTTCTAAAGACATGGATCTATCATTTGAGAATTCTGGCCTAAGTCAGATGGACAGAAGAACTCAATCTTTGCTTAGAAGAGCTTGAGATGCTTCCGCGTTTTGTCTAGGCGCTGCTTTGACTTTCATCTGTTTAGCGCTGCTACCAACTGTTTCTTTCATCTAGTTGGCAATAAATCTGAGCATATGGGATTTGAGTCTTAACAGTCTTCCCCCTTGGTACCGCACCTGACCATAACCATGCATCTGTTGCTTTTGGATGCTTAAGCAGTAGATTTTTCTAGTTTTTGCTGCAGTCAAATCGACTAATCCCACAGCAAGAGCAGCAACACTCATCATTTTTGCTAAAAGGGCAATATTGCTTAAAGCCTGGCAAGGAACCCCATTTTGTTCTGGCTAAAACTGTTTTGATTTTTTCTTTTTTGGAAAGGGAATAGAATTTCCTTCTAAAGATGAAGGGTCCCCCCCCCCCCCCCCCCAAAAAAAAGAAAAATATATATATATTCTATATATGGGCCAGCAGAACAATTCTCAAGTGTTTTATTATTATAATTATTATTATTTTATTTTTTCTGTTCAAGCCAGTACACTGAAAAGAAGTCTTTTGACCAAAAAAAGAGGTCTACTTCCAAGTGAGCGCCCCCCCCCCCCCCCCCAAACAATCAATTTATGCCAGGCCAGGGGTAGAGGTAATGGGAGGACATTTAAAATAGCCCTTTTATGTCTTGGGTCATATAAAAAGGGTATTGTTTGGACTTTTATTGTCTTCCGCCCCAATATTTTTATTTTATCATAAATCTTCCAGGAGACCGAGGGAAAGCAGAAGCTCTTGAGCATCATATTGCAGCTGAATGAGGAACGGGTCATTCTGCAGGTTCCAGAGAACAGGCTATTGCGGGGGTTAGAATCCCACATTATCCTTTTCCAAACACCCTTATGGGGAATTTAGAATGATTTTTAATTTCGAAGAAATTTCTCATGGGCTCACTGGCTCCCACTGCTGCCTCAGCCAATGAGCAGTGAGAGTTTCTGGAGAGTGGAGGCTCTCATGCACATCGCTGGATCGCGATGGGGCTCTGGTAAGTATTAGGGGGAGCAGCACAGAGAAGTGTTGTTTTTTTTTTTTTTTTTTTTTTTTTTTACCTTTTATGCATAGAATGCATAGAGGTAAAAAAAACTTGAGCCTGTAGAACCATTTTAACCTCTTTTTTTTTGGTTTGAGTTTCCAGTTGAAGGCTTGCCTAGAAGACTCCTAGAAAGACTTAAAGAAGAACTCCATTTATCTTCACCCTTTACATAGTATGTTTGGGCCAAGCTGGCCAAAACGAAGGCTGTCCCTCACTAACCTGTGAGGCCCCTGGATGTGCGGTATAAACTGTATGTAGCAGGGGCCACATACAGCATACCGAACATGCCGCACTGTGTTTCGGGTGCAAGCCAAGACTTTGTCTCATACCCAGAACACAGAGTAGTCTACCGCAGCGTTGCCCAGCCGCACACAGCAAGCAATGTATTCTGTCAATGAATAAAAAGCTTTCTCTGATTGGCAGATGTTGTGACATCAGCCGCCTCTCTGACTTGGACCAAATGAACAAGTTCTTCTTTAACTGTAGTTTTCATACATCTCTGAATGTGGTTGCTTAGAGCCCTTGCACACTGGGGCGGTTTGCAGGCGCTATTGCGCTAATAATAGCGCCTGCAAACCGCCCCGAAAGTGCCGCTGCTTTCATTCCAGTGTGAAAGCCCCGAGGGCTTTCACACTGGAGCGATGCGCTGGCAGGACGGTAAAAAAAGTCCTGCTAGCCGCATCTTCGGAGCGGTGAAGGAGCGCTCCTTTACCGCTCCTGCCCATTGGAATCAATGGGACGGCGCGGCTATACCGCCGGCAAAGCGCCTCTGCAGAGGCGCTTTGCGGTGGTATTTAACCCTTTCTCGCTAGCGGTCGCATACCGACGGTAAAACGCTGATAATAATAGCAGCGTTTTACCGCCGACGCCGCCCCCCGCCCCAGTGTGCAAGGGCTCTTAGAGAAACATGTTGGTTATGTCTGATTTCATATAAATGCATAAAATCTAAGCGTTTACCAAGAACCGCTCACATTTTTGTTTTGTTTTTGTCGTAACATATCAATTGGTTGTTTTTTGCTTACTGGGGAGTCCCAAGGTCTTGGTCTTTGTTTAAATTAATTTTCAATGATAGGAAACTGAAATTGGCCGCGTATTTTCCGCCCTGTCATAAGATTTCCTGTTTCCGTCAGTTTTGCATCTGGTTTGCAATATGTGTGGTTAAGACCCCTTTCACACTGAGGCGCTTTGCAGGCGCTATAGCGTAAAAAAATAGCGACTGCAAAGCGCCCTGAAACAGCGGCTGCGCTGGCAGGGCATCAGAAAAAGTCCTGCCAGCAGCTTCTTTGTAGTGCATTAGGAGCGGTGAACTCACCGCTCCTAAAGCGCCCCTGCCCATTGAAATTAATGGGCAGCACCGCCGGCAAAGCGCTTTGTAGCAGCGCTTTGCGGGCGGTTTTAACCCTTTTCCGGTCGCTAGCGGAGTTTAAAAGCGCCCCACTAGTGGCCGAATAGCGTCACAAAAACGACGGTAAAGCGCCGCTAAAAATAGCGGCGTTTTACCGCCGGAACCCTGGGCGGCTCAGTGTGATAGGGCTCTAAGTTTGCAAACCCAATTTGAATTTCCTGTTGGATTATTTAATGTAATGCAGGGCACTAGACAGTCTAGTGCATTACCTGATATTGTGTTAACGCAGCACAGTGTGAACCTGGCTTTAAAGTGGAACTAAACCACTGATTGAATCCTCGTGCATGGCTGTATTAGACTCATACAGGTCCTTGTTGGCAGCATGATCATGTTGTCTGTACTACTGAATGTGAACTTGTACAGATATAAACCCACCCATGTCAGTATGAGTGGAGATGCATGCATTCTGTGCTGCCACTTATTCACTATTGAAGTAACCACCCCCGTTAAATGAGTCACTCATGTGACGCAGGTGCAGAATGATCTTAGCCTTTAGTCATTCATAATAACTGAAGGTGGTGGTCATTCTGCTCTGTGGCTGCAAGGATGACTTATTCAAGGGAAGATGTAAGCATCAATAGTGTATAAGCAGCGGCAATGCTACAGAATGACCTCAGCCTTCAGTTATTTAGAACGGCTGAAGGCCAAGGTGCGTCTGCGCCCCCTCTGCTGCTGTTGCTGCCTACACATTGTTAACGTTTGATCCAGAAGTTTCTGGTGGGGGGACAGGGTTCTGAACTTCTGCTAAAACTAGATGCCTGCAACCCCCTCCCCTCCTAATATGGTTTGGGGGTGGGAGGAGGAGAAAGGGGTGGAACTTCCCCTTTTGGGTGAAGTTCACCTTTTGAATATTATCTATTGGGCCCCCAACATCTCCCCTTGCCCTACAAAGTAGCTAATCAAGCACATATTGTGCTTGGTTAGCTGCTTCCCTGCTGTAACAGCCAGGGAGCGACGGCTCTAAAATAAGAAGTGACAAAATCATTGTCTGCTTTAGCCATGAACTTGTAACGACCACTTGCTGACGTGATGTTTTTATATGTATGTCGGTCAGCAAGTGGTTAATAAAGGTTGGGGAAAAATATATATTTGCTTCTATAAAAATTGGCTCTACTATAAGGGAGTGTTTAATTGCTGTGGGAAAAACTGGCAGCTCTTCCTTCAGATGATGATTTCACAATCTCTGTGGATTTTTTTTTTTTTTTTTTTAAAACTGAACTCTGGAAACAAAAAAGTCCCCCCTCGCAGTGCTCTCACACAGTAAAGGTTGACTTCTGGTTTATATCTAGGGGGCCCATGAAAAGCACTTCCTCGATCCTCATCTCATGCAGGCTCCTGCTTGCTTCTAGCCTGGCCCCGGCTGCCTCTTATTCCCTGCACTCCAGCGGTCTAAGGTCCTCTGACATCATTAAGGCTGATTCAGGGCTCATAGCCCTGATTTGGATATGAGGATGTTGAGGATGAGGTAAGTAAGAGTGCTTTTCACGTCCATTGGACTAAGCTAGCACATTTTTAGTTTTCCAGATTTTCGCTTGAGTTGTCCTTTTTGTCTTCTGCAAAGTGGAAGTAATTGAAGTAATTTTTCAAAATGCACTTCAACAAAAGAGACAAGGGGATCCATTGAAATGAATGTTCTTTTAAAATTGTTTTCCTGTGGTTAAATACATTCATTTTACTGCTGAAAAAACAAATGTGCGCCCTCTTACCCTGGCCTTTTATACCCAGCAAAGTTCTAAGGATTTTTTAATTTTTTTTGTTAATAAAGTCACATCAATGTGATTCTTTGGAAGTGAGGCAAGGCTGCTTATGGCAGTATTAAACCCAAAACCTAAAATGTAATATATTGCAGATTACCAATCGTTACATTAGTTTTATTTTCTTTTTTTTTTTGTCCCCTCTGGTTCACCTGGTGATCTGGCCTGTAACGCACCTCCTGTATTAGTGAGACACAACTCTGGATAAATGAGCACGAGAGGCACAGCAGACAGCAGCATTGTCCGTCGTGGTGTAGGATAGTGTTAAAAGTATTAGCAGATTTAAATACAGTAACAAATTAAAGCCAAACTCCAGCTCAAACTTTATAATCTGTAACCGCAAACTTTTTTTTTCTTTTTGTTTTATTTTTTTCCTTTTGGGATAAAGGTTTACATGAATAAATAAGAGCTGATCGTTTTAACCACTTGCCGACCGCAATATACATACATGCATACATACATACATACATACATACATACATACATACATACATAGCAGTTTGCAAGTGGCTTACTGGGGTTATGGCTGAAGCTACTCCAGGTACTTTTTTTTTTCCACCCGGCGGTTGGCTTTCTTATGAAACCATTAGCTCATTAGCCACTGAATCTCTATCAGAAGCAGTAGGAGGGGACATCTTGCCGCTTACTGGTTTCGCCATGCCAGAGAAATGATCTGAAAGTGCGACCGGCTGGTAGAGCTGCACGATTCTGAATAAAATGAGAATCGCGATTCTCACGGCGTAACATCTTTCACATTATACAAAAAAAATTGGGCTAACTTTTACTGTTTCATTTTTTTATTTTTTTTTCAATTCATTAACCACTTCAGCCCAGGGAGATTTGGCTGCTCAATGACCAGGCCATTTTTTTCCAGATACAGCACTGCGTCATTTTAACTGACAATTGCGCTGTCGTCAACAAAATTGACGTCCTTTTTTCCCACAAATAGAGCTTTCTTCTGATGGTATTTGATCACCTCTGCGGTTCTTATTTTTTACGCTATAAACAAAAGAAGAACGACAATTCTGAAAAAAACACTATTTTTTGCTATAATAAATATCCCAATTTTTAAAAAAAAATAAATACATTTTTTCCTCAGTTTTTAGGATGATATGTATTCTACATATTTTTGGTAAAAAATCGCAATAAGCGTATATTGATTGGTTTGCGCAAAAGTTATAGTGTCTACAAAATAGGGGAAAGATTTATGGCATTTTTATTGGACATTTTTGACACTTTTTTTTTTAAAACCATTGACAATTATACAGTGATCAGTGCTATAAAAATGCACTGAATACTGTATAAATGTCACTGGCAGGGAAGGGGTTAACTGTTCCCTAGGTTTGTTCTAACTGTAGGGGGAGGGGACTGACTAGGGAAGGAAAGAGATTGGTGTTCATACTTTGTATGAACACACAATCTGTCTCCTCTCCCTTGAGAGAACCGGGATTTGTGTGTTTACACTCACAGATAGATCTCTGTTCTCGCTCTCACGAGTGATCACGGATGCCTTGCGGTCATCGCGCCCGCTGGGCACTCACATTGGCTTTGGGCATATATATATATATATATATATATATATATATATATATATATATATATATATATATATATATATATATATATATATATATATATATATATATATATATATATATATATATATATATATATATATATATATATATATATATATATATATATATATATATATATATATATATTTATTATATATATATATATTTTTTTTTTCAAAATGGTTAATTTTTTTTTTTATAGTGCAAAAAATAAAAAACGCAGATGTGATCAAATACCACCAAAAGAAAGCTCTATATGTGTGGAAAAAGGCAGTATCGCAAAAAATGACTTCTTTAGAAAATTGACCTCTAATACCTGAAGTATAATGGTTTCTGTTGTGCTTGGTTGCAGTTATAAACAGAAGTGGGTAGTATGTTTGTTTAGGATTGTCCATGGTTGGTGCTAGCTGTCTACAGTGTTTGCTTATGTAAATTTAGAGTAGTTGGGCTCAGTGCTCGGAAACTGTATTTGTCTGGTAAAGTTAAGGTTAACCTGAGATCTAGTGCTAAACTTTTTTTTTTTTTTTTCCCCCAGATGAAGGTACTATTGTGCAGTTAACATTTTGCTACCTGTCTTTTAAAAATGGCAGTACTTCTGAATAAAAAGCATACAAGCCAGTATTACCAGATCACATTATTATTTTGTGTGGTCTAATTTTGAGTCTCTGGAGAACCTTGGCTGTTTCATATAATTGGAGACTACAGAGAATCTGTTTTTCGTTCCACTTGCTGCTCTCCTTGACATAAGGCCTCATATACACGGCTGCTGGTAAACAGATGTTTAGGAGCAGTTGGGCATTTTTTTCAACTGCTCCTAAACTCTCCTCTGTTATCTTATCAGTACATGTACACAGGGTTGTTTACAGTCGTTTCTGGGCAGTTGAGTTTGGAGGCTTTTTTTGGAATGCAAAAAAAGGGTTCAGAAGCTGAGTTACCCCTGCTGGTCCCCCTGTATTCGCTATGCACCAGGCGATTGCTAATAAATTTCACACGCCTGTAAATGATAGCAGGGCGATCTGGTAAAGGGTTAATAGAGGGGTCAATGTTAAGCAAATGCCAATATTTAGAGATGATATTCTTTCCTTAGAATGTTGATTGCTATAACACATAATAATGCCTAATCGATCGGGTTGTTTCGAGTTTTTGCGAGTTGTGTAGTACTAAATGTTGGTTTCGAGAGGACTTTTTTTTTTTTTTTTTTTTGTATCCTTTTTCAAACTGGTGGTAGAACAGCCATGAGCAAGAAGTCTTTCTCTAAGTTTGTCCGCGTCCTCTTTAAAAGTATCTATCATCATTGGAGCAATTTTTCCTAGTACGCAAATATTGGCTGTAGAGAATTTAATTTACAAGAGGTTTGGGGTGAAAATGAAGGCATTGCCCGTGGTGGGTTTATGGTATAATCCGCTAGACAATTGTCCGTCATGTTCCTTGGATATTGTAATATCCAAGAAGGAAATTGAGAAACTATAGTGAACTTGAGGTTAACCACTTAAGGACCGGGCCTATTTTTCAGATTTGGTGTTTACAAATTAAAATCTATTTTTTTTTTTTTTTTGCTAGAAAATTACTTAGAACCCCCCAAACATTGTATATATTTTTTTCTCTCACCCTAGAGAATAAAATGGTGGTCGTTGCAATACTTTCTGTCACACCGTATTTGCGCAGCGTTCTTACAAGCGCACTCTTTTTTTTGGGGGGAAAAAATACACTTTTTTTTATTTAAAAAGTAAGACAACAGTAAAGTTAGCCCAATTTTTTTTAATATTGTAAAAGATAATGTTATGCCGCGTAAATTGATACCCAACATGTCAAGCTTCAAAATTGCGCCCGCTCGTGGAATGGCGACAAACTTTTACCCTTAAAAATCTCGATAGGCGATGTTTAAAAATTAACAGGTTACCAGTTTTGAGTTAGAGGAGGTCTAGAGCTAGAATTATTGCTCTTAATCTAATGGTCACGGCGATACCTCACCTTATTTATTTTACTTTTTATTTTTTATTTTGACACTGTCCTTTTTAATAAAAAAAAAAATTTGGATCACTTTTATTCCTATTACAAGAAATGTAAACATCCCTTGTAATAGAAAAAAAGCATGATAGGAACTCTTAAATATGAGATCTGAGGTCTTTTTGACCCCAGATATCATATTTACACTAAAATGCAAAAAAACATTAAAAAAAAAACACCTCCTTTTTAAGAGCATTGGGCAGAAGTGATGTTTTGACATCGCTTCCGCCAGTCAATGCTATGGAGCCGAGTGGAAGCCATCTTCCCCTCACTCGGCAGCCAGCCAAGCAGGGGAAAGGACACGAGCATCTCCGCCACTACCGGTTGAGACCACCGGAGCGCAACGGGAGGGGGGCCCCCTTCCGCCACCGATTAAAAGTGATCTTGCGGCAAATGCGCCGCAGAGACCACTTTTATCTAAGAGAGGACCGCCCGTTGAAGAATAGGACACCAGGGTTATGGCAGCTAGCTGCTACCATAACGATACCCCTCTTCAAAGTGCCACCATATAATGACGGTGGGCGGTCCATAAGTGGTTAAAGTCGTTGAAGTTCATTGCCTGTATGCATTGTTGTCTATCCTGGGGCCTCCCAGATGACCAAAATGTCATCAATCTATCGAAACCATAAACTAATATATGGGTTAAAAGAAAAACTTATCAAGTTTTTTTTTTTTTTATTTTTTTTTTTTTTAGTGAAACTTCACTCTCCTAATCAACATAATTTTTAATTCTTGTGCTGCTACATTAGTAAATAGATAGAAAGTAGATCATAATTTTTTTGTTTTATAAACTTTTTTTTTTTTTTTTTTTTTTTTTTTACATTTCTTGCATTACTTCCTGATTTCTTGCCTAGGCAAATGATGACATACATCCCAAGAGTCTTCAGGAGGGGAGGAGAGAAGGGGTTTTCTGAGCTAAGCACACTCTCCTGCCTGCATGCTTGAGTTGAGGATGGATTCCAGGAAGTAGATGCTACATGAATCATTTGCCCTTACTCAAGATGGCCAGGGCCAGAAATGCTGGGGGGTTGTTTTTCAAAGTGATTTCTCAACAAAATAAACCATGGAGACATGGGAGGATGGGAGAGTTTGCTTTGAATATTAAAAACAAATTAAATGGTGTTTTTGGTTTGTGGTGCTTAGATGCAGTGAAGATCCCCTTTAAGTTGTACGTTTTTGGAAAATGAAGTAATAAAATAAAATGCGTGTGGTGTTTTTTCTTAACTTTACATACTGTCACCAGCGCAGTATAGCATCATGATATAACTGGTGAGGAGGTGATCAGGGATGCTGACTGATGATAGCATGTTATAAAAAAAAAAAAAAAAAAGTAAAACGTTTTCTTGAAATTTTATATTTAATATTTTAAATATTTTTAACTTAACATTATTACTCTTAGTATTTTTTTAAATGATCAGGGATTTTTCTTTATTTATTTTAAATCACTATAACGGGACCAATCACAGCAGCCCTTTACCATTTGATCTGCTGTGTCCAATCACAGCTGATCACATTGTATACAGACTTGCTGGTTATCAGCAGTACTTTCCTCGCTCGCTGTCACAGCGCGAGGAAAGGAGAGGCGGTAACCGGCAAATCTGACATACACTGATAATCACTGCCGCCTCATCAGCGCACATCAGTGAAGAAGAAAAGTTACTTATTTGCAAAATTTATTTTCATAATTTTCAGTATTTTTTTTTTGTTTAGTAAAAAATAAAAATCCCAGATGTGATTAACCACTTTAATACCAGGCACTTAGACACCTTCCTGCCCAGGCCAATTTTCAGCTTTCAGCGCTGTCGCAATTTGAATGACAATTGCGCGGTCATGCTACACTGTACCCAAACAAATTTGTTATCATTTTGTTCCCACAAAATTTGATCACCTCTGTGGTTTTTATTTTTTGCGCAACAAATATAAAAAGACCCAAAATTTTGAAAAAAAAAAACAAGTTTTTCTTTGTTTCTGTTAAAATGTTTTGAAAATAAGTACATTTTTTTTTCTTCTTCAATGACGGGCACTGATATGGCTGCACTGACAGGCACTGATACGGCGGCACCGATGAGGTGGCACTGATGGGCACTGATAGGTGGCACTGGACACTGAGAGGTGGCACTGGTATGCGGCACTGATAGGCACTCGTAGGTGGCACTGATGGGTATTTATGGGTGGCACTGATGGGTACTTATGGGTGGCACTGATAGGTGGGCACTGACGGGTGGCACTGATGACACTGATTGGTGGCACTGATGACACTAATGGGTGGCCTTGCTGGGCATCACTGAAATATAATGGTGCCAATCAGTGCCCATTTGTGGGCACTGGCACAGATTGGGCACAGACATGTGGATGGCCATGGGGTACATACCTGGCCATCCACATGTTGCCCCCTACCCTGGTGGTCCTGGCGGCTTCCCTGGTGGTCTAGTGCGGGCATCTGAGGGGGAGCTGCGCTGATAAACAATCAGCGCAGACCCCCCCTGTCAGGAGAGCCGCCGATCGGCTCTCCTCTACTCGCGTCTGTCTGATCCTATTGACATCGTGATCAGCCGTGATTGGACACGGCGGAGGCTCTTTACCAAGATCAGTGGAGCAGTGTCAGACTGACACACCGCTCCACCGATCGCCGCGATGCGTGCCCCCACGGGCACGCAGCGGCATGTTATCCTGCTGGATGTCATATGATGCCCAGTCAGGATAACTGAACCACCGCCTGGCCGTCAATCTGTTATAGGCCGGGCGGGAAGTGGTTAAATACCACCAAAATAAGCTCTATCTGTTTAAAAAAATGCTAAAAATTCATGTGCAAAGCACTGAAGTTTTTTTTTTTTTCTTCACATATTGGCACCTCCGTGTATTCTATGTAAACCCGTGTTGTGCATCTGTCACGATTCACATCAGGGCTACATAAGAGAAGGGATTTTGTTGTTGAAAAAAAAGCTTTGTTAGTTAAAATAAACTGGCTCCTAACTTTTTTAGGCTGGCTCCTAGATTCAAAGCAAATTTGTCAAGCCCTGGTTTACTTGCCTTCAAAGCAAGTGGCATTTCTCTCTGCTGTCTAGTTCCTATGCTATCAGCATGAGTCACTGCTTACAAGTTTTCTTGACACCAAGATAAAAATGGTGACCCGAGGAATCTCTAGATTGACAGCCTCAACTCCTGATCCTGAGTGCTGTGTGAAGGGGGGTGTCCCTTCTCTCCAATCGGCTTTAAGAGCTCCTGTGCAGTGTGTAAGATTGTGTGTCCTAGTTGTACCCCATCACCTGCCAGCTGTCTAAAGATGATCCAACTTGGTAAAAGGATCATTAAAGCGGTAGTAAACCCACTGTCTTTTTTTTTTTTTTTTCCCTACACCTGTAAGGGAAAAGGCATAATGAGCTAGTATGCACCACATACCAGCTCATTATGAGATACTTACCTTAGAACGAGGTGCCAACATCTCACCCGGTCCACGCCGAGGGAGCTGACATTTCTCCTCGGCGTGCCTTCCGGGTATCGCGGCTCCGGCGCTGTGAGTGTCTAGAGCCGCGATGTCCTCATTCCCGCGCATGCGTGCGGGAGACTTTTTTTTTTCCGGCAAAGTCCGGCGGCTGCCGGGCTTTCAGCCGAGAATCCCCTGTGTGCATGCGCCGCTGCAGTCAGTTGCGAGGGGAATATCTCCTAAACCGTACAGGTTTAGGAGATTTTTTTTTACCTACAGGTAAGCCTTATAGGCTTACCTGTAGGTAAAAGTAAAAAAAAAAAAAGTATACAACCGCTTTAACAGAGTGTGTGGGTTTTTTTTTTTTTTTTTTTTTTTTTCGTGAGTGTAAGACCCCTTTCACATTGGGGCGGTTTGCAGGCGTTATTACGCTAAAAATACCGCCTGCAAACCGCCCCTAAACAGCCTCCACTGTTTGTTCAGTGTGAAAGCCCGAGGGCTTTTACACTGAAGCGGTGCGCTGGCAGGACGGTAAAAAAAGTCCTGCGAGCCGCATCTTTGGAGCGGTGAAGGAGCGGTGTGTTCACCGCTCCTAAACCGCTCCTGCCCATTGAAATCAATGGGACAGCACGGCTATACTGCGGTAATACCGCGGCTATAGCCGCGCTGTACGAGCGGGTTTAACCCTTTTCCGGCCGCCAGCGGGGGTTAAAACCGCACCGCTAGCAGCCGAATACAGCCGCAAAAACGACCGTAAAACGGCGCTAAAAATAGCGCTGTTTTACCGCCGACGCCCCCACCGCCCCAGTGTGAAAGGGGCCTTAAGCCTCATACACACACGGTACAATTGTTGGCAGGGGATTGTCTGTTGACAGACTAAGGTCCTAAAATCTTACCATTAGTATGCTCCTTTTGACAATTGTTGTCCAACTTTCGGCCAACAAATGTTGGATGGCAGGCTAGTAAATTTTCGGCGGACAATGGTTTGACATCAGTTTTTCGTATGGTCAGTACACAAATCCATCACACAAAAGTCGAAAGTACAAACACGCAAGCTCGGAATCAATGCTCACCAAAGGCAAAAATAGCAGAAGGGTCCCAAAGGTTGGCTCTCAAGAGCTGAAATTCCTTGTAGTACGTAACTACGTTCGTGTTTGCATGACAATTGTGTACTGTTAGTATGCAATACAAGATCCTGGCACATGCCCTTAAGACAAAAATCACACGCTCGGTTGGCCAACAATTGTACCGTGTGTACGAGGCTTTAGGGTATGGATCTGTGGTGGTGTAGTCCATGATGGGATTTGTGAAAGTGTGCTGGTTAAGAGAAAATTTAGCTACATAAAAAGGCAAATCAGATGACTGAAGAAAAGTGCTGCCTATGAAATATTCTGTAAACTGTAATGCAATACTTTTGAATTGTAAAAAACGTGGCTGACGTGTGTGTGTCCTTTTTTATTTATTTATTTTTTTAAAAAATTTATTAAATAAAAGTGAAATAAAAATTAACATGAAGTCTTCATTAAAAGTTACTTTTTGTTTTAATACCATTTAATCAGTTGTTGATTCTTTTTTCATTGTAATATCAAAACCCACCTTTTTTGTCCCTTATTCATTATAAGAGCCTGAATGCACAGCTGCCTTTCCCTTGTTCCATTAGACCATAATGCATTAAGGTAACTTTTTTATCTCTGATCTTGGCACTCACTGGTAGGTGTTGGAAGTGGCTGATGAAAGTGGTTAATGGCCTTTCTTATTCTTTGGTGGTAGTCTTCCTTTAAGGCCCCTTTCACACTGGGGCGGTGGGGGCGTCGGCGGTACAACAGCGCTATTTTTAGCGCTGCTGTACCGTCGTTCTTGCAGCGGCATTCGGCCGCTAGCGGTGCGGTTTTACCCCCCGCTGGCGGCCGAAAAAGGGCTAAAATCCCTCGTACAGCGCGGCTATAGCCGCGGTATTGCCGCGGTATAGCCGCGCTGTCCCATTGATTTCAATGGGCAGGAGCGGTGAATACACCGCTCCTTCCCCGCTCCAAAAAAGCGGTTTGCAGGACTTTTTTCACCGCCCTGCCTGCGCACCGCTTCAGTGTGAAAGCCCTTGGGCTTTCACACTAAACAAACAGCGGAGGCTGTTTAGGGGCGGTTTTCAGGCGGTATTTTTAGCGCAATACCGCCGGAAAACCGCTCCAGTGTGAAAGGGGCCTTAGTGAACCTGTAAGATTAGAAAAATGGTAACTGCCTTTATAGACTTGTTATAAAAAAGGGCAATCATTCTGATCCTGGCTTCCCTGCCTATTGAATTACTGATCAGGAACAAGTATGCACCCTTTGAAGTCTGAATTCCTGTCTTGCGTGCTTGCTCCTGGACACATATCCATTAGGTAGTACGGACTGGACACCATTTTTAAAAAATGTAGGAGTCAGGTCTAAAGTGTTGGGAACCAGCAACTTTGCAGCATTAATCAAATTTAAACAGTTCTCTTCCACAACAACCATGTTTTTAGTGTTAGATTGGAATCCCTGTCAACTTTTTATTGCCATTTTCATCCCCGTTGGGTAGAATCGCCCTCTACAACCAACCTGATGGGGCCCCCTGCATTCAGTGTCTCCCCATGCACTTTAATCTTCTGAGAGTACCTGTTTCACACTGCCCATACAGTTTCAGTAATACCCATCAAGCCCCAACTGTACAGTTCGAGAGCCCCAGTCTTTCCTAGGCGTCATCTCTTCTCCCGTTGCCCAGCCCGTAGTCAAAGACCAAAGATAAAACTACTTTGTCTGCTCTCCACAGTCTGGTGCTACAGTCACTTGGGAGAAGAAGGCCTTTTATTGTGCACCCGTCTGTACAGAAATGCAGTTAAAGCAGTTATAAACCCCATTCATGAAATTTGAACCAAGTACATATATCTGTAGTGTTTTGTTTCCCTCCAAAGCTCTAAGTGTTGTTTCTTTCTGGTGCTTCGTTCCTCTGTTATCAGCATGAGTCACTTCTGACAAGTTCGACACATGAGCTAAAAATTTGGGTCAGGGAGGGAGCTTAGGGGGAGATAAGCACGGAGCTTGTCTATTCAGAATACAGCTCAGCATGTTCCTTCTTTCCTCTGCCTATGTAAAGGGGGGGGGGGGTGTGTTCTTTCCTCCAATCAGCTCTCATACAGTCTAAGTGCAGACTCCCCACCCACCCCTATATACTTCTGAAAGATGAAAAAATATTAACACGATCTGCACTTTTCAAAGGGTGTAGAAAGGAAAAGACAGCTGATATACAAGTAAAACTTATGTAGGAGGATTTGTTTCATTTCTGTGTATCGTCTGAGGCTATTTACTTCACTGGGTATGTGTGAGGGTTTAAAACCACTTTAAACACTTCAGTACCGGCGTATTGTCATATGAGGTCCACAGATGGGATCTCCCATCCTGGGTGGGCGTCATATGACGTCCTGGGATTCCCGGCCGCCTAGGGGGCGCACGCGCCGCCTTGCTCGGGACCCGGTGCGTGTGCCCGGCGGCCGCGATGTCCGCCGGGCACCCGCGATTGCCCGTTAACCGGGCCGGCATGTGGATCTGTGTGTGTAAACACACAGATCCACAGCCTGTCAGCTCTGAGGAGAGCGATCTGTGTTCCTAGAACGGAGGAACACTGACCGGTCTCCTCCCCTTGAGCGTCCCCTCCCCCTACAGTTAGTAATCACTCCCTAGGAAACATATTAACCCCTCCCCGCCCCCTAGTGGTTAACCCCTTCACTGCCTGTCACATTTACACAGTAATCAATGCAATTTTATAGCATTGATCGCTGTATAAATGTGAATGGTCCCAAAAATGTGTCCGATGTGTCCGCCATAATGTCGCAGTCACGAAGAAAAATCGCGATCGCCGCTAAAAAAATAAATACTTTTTTTTTTTTAAAAATGCCATAAATCTATCCCCTATTTTGTAGACGCTATAACTTTTGCGCAAACCAATCAATATACGCTTATTGGGATTTTTTTTTTTTTTTTACCAAAAATATGTAGAAGAATACATATCGGCCGAAACTGAGGAAAAAATTTGTTTTTTTTTAAAAAAAATTGGGATATTTATTATAGCAAAAAGTAAAAAATATTGTGTTTTTTTTTCAAAATTGTCGCTCTTCTTTTGTTTATAGCGCAAAAAATAAAAACCGCAGAGGCGATCAAATACCACCAAAAGAAAGCTCTATTTGTGGTGAAAAAAGGACGTCAATTTTTTTTGGGTACAACGTCGCACGACCGCGCAATTGACGTTTTTGATGCTGAAAGCGGTACAATTGTTTTGCATGCAAATTTGGCATTTTATATTGTAGGCCTGTAATTTTTAGAAATAACTCACTTAAATCTGTCCAAACCAGAGTCTAGTAGACATCCCGGGTATGATAAAGTTTGAAACACAAAATAATAAATTATATAATAAACTATAAATAATAACACATTTTATTGAATACATTTTAGTCAATAATATAATCAAATCAAAAACACTGAAATTTATTTTGTCCAAACAAGGGTGCAATATTACTGGTTATATTGCCTCAGTTAACATCCCGGGTATGATACATTTTGAAACATGGGACTGCACAAAGTCCAACGTCAGAATCAGGACAATAGAACCTGTTTTCCTTTCAGATTTTCCTTCCACTGTCATCAAGCTTTGAGCAACAAACCATGCACATCCTTGTGGGGTGCTGACTTTTTTTCAGTTGGTGGGATGTGGTCCATGAAATGACGACCAGTCAGGCATTTGGGGTGACAATGCTAGCAGCATGACATCCAGCTCTATTCACAGCCGTTGGTGTTTGGTGGTTCAGAAAGATCAGTTCGGCAACTTTCCAAAGTCAGCATAAACCACAGGCTTGTCACTTTTTTTAAAGCAGAATGTAGGCAGTCCACAAGCATTGCTCAAGAAGATGCCTAAAGATCTTCTTGTAATACTTTTTTGTTGTTTTCTCATTGCTGGATAAAATATCATTGCCTGGTCAGCTCTGTCAACACCTCCCATGGTATTTTTGTAGTCTATCACTACCTGTGGCTTAATGATGTCTTTCCCACCTTTTGTGTGTACCATGACAGTGGAGGTGTTATGGATTGTACTCATTAGGCACACATCTTTTTTGTCACACCATCACAGTGCCATCATTTTGCCTTTCTGCCAGGCAACCATTTCTCCTCTCTTGAGCTTCTTATTGCCAAAGATTATCGGCATGTCATGCCGGTTAGCTCTAATGGTTCCATAGGCACCCATTTTGTTCTGTCAAAGGAACGCATAAAGTTCAAGTGTAAAAGTTGTCTTTAGTTACACAATAGCCCTGATTTAGCAATGGCTCAATCAGTGAAGGAACAGAAGATGTTTCCATTCCATAATTACTGTATTTTGGGTTGAATTTGGTTCCTTTCCCAGTGTATAGGACAGAATTCCAAATGTAACCAGTGCTCGATTCACATAGCATGAAGGATTTTATGTCAAATCGTGCTCTCTTTGATGCCATGTATTGTATCCAGCTGAGCCTTCCCTTGTAGGCCATTAGACTTTCCTCTATGCTGATGTCTCTATCTGGCACATAGTTCTGTTGGAAATTCTTCTGAATCATTTGATATACCTCCCAAATCTTCTTGAGTTTTGGTGCTGGATGAGTAGTTTCATCACATTCTTTATTATTTTCAAAGTGCAAATACTTCATTATCAGGGAAAATTTGTACTCTGACATGACCATGCCAAAGAATGGAGTGGCTAGTAATTTATTGTTGTCCAATACCACTTCTGCAGGGGTTTCCCCACCACTCCCTGAAGAATTATTAGGCCCAGAAATTTCCAAATGTCCTCTTTGGTCACTGGTTCCCACTTTTTGCTCCTTTTGAAAACCTCTGATGCGTAGCAGCTTGTTGCTTCTGGTACCGGTTTGTCTCCGTAACTATTTTTTCAATAACCTCATCGGTCAAAAATAGTTGGAGGTATACCAAGGGGTTGTCATCTTCAACATCCACTTTGATACCAGCTGCTCCAGTAAATGGGAATCTGGGGGGCACTGCGTGATCCGCACTGCAGTCAATAGGGCACCAAGTCGCAGGATCGTCTCTTAAATCACTTTCTGTGTCTGATGATGAATTTCCCCACAAATCGATATCACTCAATTCTGCAAGAATCGACTCTGGTGAGGACACCGCTGGATGCATGGACACGTAAGTGCCCTAATAATAAACGTTAGCAGCTACAGTATTTGTATGATCATAATCATAATGATCATAAACCCCGCCCCACCTCCCTACATTTGAAACCCCTTAAAGAGGTGGGAGGGACATTGGCTGTATGTTTGGGGTCCTTGTCCTGCTGCAGAAGAAATTTGGGGCCAGTCACACTCCTGCCTGATGGTATGGCATGATGGATAATAATGTGCCTGTATTTCTCAGCATTGAGGACACCATTGATTCTGACCAAATCTCCAACTCCATTTGCTGAAATGCTTAGAAGGAAACCATGCTTCACTGTTGCCTGCAGACACTCCTGCCAAATATTGCACATTTTCGACTCATGAGTCATTACATTTTTCTGCACCCCAATTCCTATGTTTTCGTGAATAAATGAATCGCTTAGCATTGTTTTCACGTCAGAGGTATGACTCTTTGTCCACAATTCTTCCATGAGGACCACTTTTGGCCAGCCTTCTCCAGACAGTATATGGGTGTAGCTGGGTCCCACTGGTTTCCACCAGTTCTGTGCTGATGGCACTGCTGGACATTTTCCAGTGTCCAAGGAAAGTAAGCTTGTGTCTTTCATTAGCTGCAATAAAGTTGTTGTAAACCCTCTCATTTACCCAGTGAAGTGAATAGCCTCAGATGCTAAACAAAGATTAAACAAATCCTCCTTCATACTTGTTTGTCTGCAGTCTTCCAGCACTACACAGGAAAAAGATTTGAGGTACTTATTTCAGATGATTGCAAACAGTGTAAACTGTACAAAAGTGAATAGAATTCATCACTAGAGAGATCACCAGCAGAGGGAAGGGGTCCTGATTCCCCAATATACAGTGGATATAAAAAAGTCTGCACACCCCTGTTAAAATGTCAGGTTTCTGTGATGTAAAAAAAATTGAGACAAGGATAAATCATTTCAGAACTTTTCCACCTTTTTAATGTGACCTATAAACTGTACAACTCAGTTGAAAACCAAACTGCCATCTTTTAGGGGGGAAGGGGAGTAAAAATAAAAAACTAAAATAATGTGGTTGCATAAATGTGCACACCCTCTTATAACCAGGGCTGTAGCTGTGTTCAGAATAAAGCAATCACATTCAAACTCATGCTAAATAGGAGTCAGTACACATCTGCCATCATTCAAAGTGCCTCTGATTAACCCCAAATAAAGTTCAGCTGTTCTAGTAGGTCTTTCTTGACATTTTTTTTTAGTCGCATCCTACAGCAAAAGCCATGGTCCAAAGCATCAGATGGCTCTCATTGTTAAAAGATGTCAGTCAGGAGAAGAGTACAAAAGGATTTTCAAGGCATTACATATACCATGGAACACAGTGACGATCGTCCTAATCAAGTGGAGGAAATATGGCACAACAGTGACATTATCAAGAACTGGACATCCCTCCAAAATTGATGAAAAGGCTAGAAGAAAACTGGTCAGGGAGGCTGCCAAAAGGCCTATAGCAACATTTAGGCTATGTTTCCACTATTGCATCCCCAAAGTCGCGCGATTTACAATGCGATTTATGTTGCGATTTGATGCGCCTTTTAAAACGACTTTGATGTTCTGCGATTTAGCCAGAGATGTAATTCCTTATCCTGCTTAGTTACTTCCCCTTCCTGTCTTCCACACTCATGTGCATCAATATAGGAAGTGATGTATTTGGAAGGAGCAGAGATCATGTGCTTCCATAGACTTCCGTGGAAGTCGCAGCAAAGTCGCGGTGTCAGACATGTACATGCGACTGCATTGCGACTTAATACCTTTCTATGGAGAACAAGTCGCACCGAAGACGGAACAAAGTAGTGCAAGAACCTTTTTTGGAGACGCTGCGACTTGAGTCGCACTAATGAGAACGGGGACCATTGAAATACATGGGTTTTGACTTATCATGCGATTTGACATGTGTCAAGTCGCAAAACAAGTCGCAGTAGTGGAAACAGAGCCTAAAGGTACTGCAGGAATATCTGGCAAGTACTGGCTGTGTTGTACGTGTGACCACAATCTCCTGTACTCTTCATATGTCTGGGCTATGGGATAGAGTGGCAAGACGGAAGCCTTTTCTTACAAAGAAAAATATCCAAGCCTGGCAAAATTTTGCAAAAACGCATCTGAAGTCTCCCAAAAGCATGTGGGAAACTGTGTTGTGGTCTGATGAAACCAAGTTTGAACTTTTTGACCATAATTCCAAAAGATATGTTTGGCCCAAAAACAACATTGCACATCACCAAAAGAACACCATACCCACAGTGAAGCATGGTGGTGGCAACATCATGCTTTGAGGCTGTTTTTCTTCAGCTGGATCAGGGGCCAGCATGACAATAACCCAAAGCATATCCAAATCAACAAAGAAATGGCTTCACCAGAAGAAGATTAAAGTTTTGGAATGGCCCAGACCTGAATCTGATTGAAAGATGCCCTTGCAATCTGACAGATTTGGAGTGCTTTTGCAAAGAAGAGTGGGCATATATTGCCAAGTCAAGATGTGCCATGCTGATACTCCTACCCAAGAAGACTGAGTGCTGTAAAAAATTAAAAGGTGCTTCAACAAAGTATTAGTTTAAAGGTGTGCACACTTATGCAACCATATTATTTTTTACTTCCCTCCACCTAAAAGATTTCAGTTTGATTTTTAACTCAGTTGTACAGTTTATTGGTCACATAAAAAGGTGGAAAAAGTTCTGAAATGATTTATCTTTGTCTCATTTTTTTACATCACAGAAACCTGACATTTTAACAGGGGTGTGTAGACTTTTTATATCCACTGTAGATCTTTTGTGAGACCTTTTAGAATACTGTGTCCAGTTCTGGAGACCTCACTTACAAAAAGATATTCATGAGATAGAACAGGTCCAGAGACTGGTAACAAAAATGGTGAAAGGTCTGGGGGATAAAACATACTGTGCCTTGAAAAGGTATTCATACCCCTTGAAATTTTTCACATTTTGTCATGTTACAACCAAAAACGTAAATGTATTTTATTGGGATTTTATGTGATAGACCAACACAAAGTGGCACATAATTGTTAAGTGGAAGGAAAATGATAAATGGTTATCAATTTTTTTTAACAAATATCTGAAAAGTGTAAGGTGCATTTGTATTCAGCCCTTCTGAGTCAATACTTTATAGAACCACCTGTTTCTGCAATTACAGCTGCAAGTCTTTTATGGGTATGTCTCTGCACATGGCTTTGCACATCTAGAGATTTAAAATTTTGCCCAAATTTTTACCCTTGCAAAATAACTCAAGCTCTGTCAGATTGGATGGAGAGCGTTTGTGAACAGCAATTTTCAAGTTTTGCCACAGATTCTTAATTGGATTTAGGTCTAGACTTTGACTAGGCCATTCTAACACATTAATATGCTTTGATCTAAATCAGGGGTGCCCAACCTTTTTGAAGAGCGAGGGCCACTTTAGCGACTAACCGGTTGTGGGCCACAATGAGCGGAGCGGGCAAATTACAGGTCTGTGTCCACTCTGCATATGCAGAGCAAACACAGACACGGCCCTCTCCACTTTATGGACCCTCCAGTCCTATCCACCCAGATGGAAGGGGACGGATCCCATTCTGTTTTTTTAAGTGGATCGGATTGGAGATAGACGGGTGTAAAGGGACACAAATCCATCTATATTTGCCGCTCTATAGAGGTGAAAGGAGGGTCTGATTGGGTCCGCCTGAAAAACGGACAGGCGGACCCGATTGGACCGATCGTGTGAAAGAGGCTTAAGGCTGCTTTCACACTGATGCACTGCTGTTTTAGCTGCACTTCAACTGACCTTAATATTCACTTCCAACTCAGCATTCCTACAGGTATCGCTGGCTGCTGTTATCTTTCCCCCAGGCGGAATGGTTTGCGGCTGCTGCTGTCCCCCAGGCGGGTATGGCTAGCGGCTGCTGCTGGCTGTCCTCCAGTGCTGGTTATGCTGGTGCTGCTGGCAGGTACTGCTGGTGGGTACTGCTGGCTGGTACTGTTGCAGGCCCTGCTGGTGGGTAGCCCTGGTGGATGGTACAGCTGGTGAGTGTCCCTGGTGGATGGTATGGCTGGCACTGCTGGTGGGTATCCCTGGTGGATGGTACAGATGGCGGGTATCCCTGGTGGATGGCACTGCTGGTGGATATCCCTGGTAGGTACTGCTGGCACTACTGTTGGGTATCTGGTGGGTGATACGGCTGGCGGGTATCCCTGGTGGATGGTATGGCTAGCGGGTATCCCTGGTGGATGGTATGGCTGGCGGGTATCCCTGGTGGATGGTACGGCTGGTGGGTATCCCTGGTGGATGGTACAGCTGGCAGGTATCCCTGGTGGGTACTGCTGGTGGGTATACCTGGTGGGTACTGCTGGCACTACTGGCGAGTATCCCTGGTGGATGGTACTGGCACTGTTGGTGGGTATCCCCAGTGGCTGCTGTCCCAGATCCCAGTCTTCCGACCTGCCATCAACAAGCATCAATGCGACAGGAGTGCTGGGGGAAGCATGCGGCTACAGTGGAGAGCAGAGCCGATGCTTCCTGTATTGCTCTTGTCACAGGCGGAGTACATTTCGATATCACTCCGCCTGTGACAGGAGCCGGCAATATACAGGAAGCATCGGCTCTGCTTCCTCTAGCGCTGGCTCCTTTCTTCACACTGTTCTGATACTCGAGGATGGCGGTCAGAAACCCGTGATCTGGGCTTGCCGACATCCCAGAGCAGGAGATGGAGGACCACATCAAAGGGCGGGCCAGCGCTTGGGTACCCCTGATCTAAACCATTCCATTGTAGCTCTGGCTGTATGTTTGGGGCCGTTTGTCCTGCTGGAAGGTGAACCTCCGCCCCAGTCTCAAGTCTTTTGCAGACTCTTAACAGGTTTTTTTCTAAGATTGCCTTGTATTTGGCTTCATCCATCTTCCCATCAACTCTGACCAGCTTTCCTGTTCCTGCTGAAGAAAATGATGCTGCCATCACCATGTTTCACGTTGGGGATGGTGTGTACAGGGTGATGTGCAGTGTTAGTTTTCCACCACCAGGGTGGATTTGATTTAAACCATGATTTAAATCACTAGTAAAAAGGATTGATTTAAATCAACTCGATTTTAAATCAGAATTTTTAAAGAGCAAATGTCATCTCTGTCCCGCATCGGCTTCTCCTCTAACCTGCTATTGACTCACCGACAGTCCCATTCACTTTAATGGGACGGCTGGTGATGCGACAGTGATGCAACAAGGTGAGGGATGTGGCGACAGCAGGTGAGTGGATGCCCGCTAACAGGCGCTGCCATGATGGATCTGAAATGACAGGTGCTCTTTAAATGTAAGGACTAATTCTTGCTGGTAGTTGGAATCTTTAATATTTGCAAACAAAATGAAGGTTTCCTATTTTGAATAAAAAGATGTCAGGATAGTAAAACAGGGATGCTTGGTATATTTATTTTTTTTTATAACCTAACAATGCTTTAAACTTCTCCACAACTTCATCCCTGGCTTGTCTGGTGTGTTCCTTGGCCTTCATGATTCTGTTTGTTCACTAAGGTTCTCTGACAAACCTCTGAGGGCTTCACAAAACAGCTTTATTTATACTGAGATTAAATTACACACAGGTTGACTCTTTTAGGTGACTTCTGAAGGCAATTGGTTCCACTAGATTTTAGTTAGGAGTATCGGGGTAAAGGGGGCTGAATACAAATACACGCCACACTTTTCAAATATTTGTAAAAAAATTATGAAAACCATTTATCATTTTCCTTCCACTTCACAATTATGTGCCACTTTGTGTTGGTCTATCACATAAAATCTCAATAAAACACATTTACGTTTTTGGTTGCAACATGACAAAATGTGGAAAATTTCAAGGGGTGTGAATACTTTTTCAAGGCACTGTAAAGCGCAACTTCAGGAACTTAATGTTACTAAACCCACAACGGTAAAATCAGTCTGTATATGTAGCAAAGAATGCTTGATATACTCACTGTGGAACCTAAAGGGTTAATCCTCTGCATTGTGTAAAGTCAGTTTGATCCTGTCTTCTCTGATCCTCCCCTTCGTCCATTGTCCCAATCCATCTCCTGATAGTAGAGGGCCTTTGGAGTCACTCTGGGGGTGAATAAGGTTCAGGGGGGCAGTTTTTTCATTATGAAACCAAAATCAAGAACACTGGGACATGACATCAAACTAACTGGAGAAAAGTTCAAAACTAATCTTAGTATTTTTTTTACTAAAAGGATATTTGGTGCTTAGAATAAACTTCCTCTCAGGAACCGTAAACCAGGCCGAGACAGAAAATGCAGTTAAAATCACACCGTTTAATGTAATAGCAAAAATAACAGTTCAGGAACGTAGTCAAAAACAGAAGCCATGGTTTGGAAGCCAGAGTGGGTAATCAGATGAGCCAGGGTCAGGGAACCAGAAGTCAGCGTTGTCAGGAGCAGGAATCAGAAGAGAAGTCAGTCAGGCCAAGTCATACACTGGAGATGTTGACCATGTGAGGGCATGAGCAAAGCTGTTCAAATATTCAAAAGGGGCTGGCTGTAGGCTGGACTAATTAGGCAGATAATGGTAACCAGGTGAGTGACTGTGGAAACAATGAGTGGCTGGTAATTAACTACTTGCCCACTGGGCACTTAAACCCCCTTCCTAACCAGACCAATTTTCAGCTTTCAGTGCTCTCACATTTTGAATAATTACTCAGTTATGCAATACTGTACCTTATGATATTTTTGTCCTTTTTTTCACACAAATAGAGCTTTCTTTTGGTGGTATTTAATCACCACTGGGTTTTTTATTATTTTGCGCTATAAAAAAAATACCGAAAATGTTGTAAAAGAAATTAATTTTTCTTTGTTTCGGTTATAAAATTTTGCAAATTGGTAATTTTTCTTCATAAATTTTGGCCAAAATTTTATACTGCTACATATCTTTGGTAAAAATAACCCAAATCCGTCTATATTATTTGGTCTTTGTGAACGTTATAGAGTCTACAAGCTATGGTGCCAATCACTGAAAATTGATCACGCCTGATGTACTGAAGGCCTGTCTCATTTCTTGAGACACCAACAAGCCAAGACAGTACAAATACCCCCCAAATGACCCGTTTTCGAAAGTAGACATTCCAAAGTATTTAGTAAGAGGCATGGTGAGTTTTATGAAGTTGTATTTTTTTCCCACAATTCTTTGCAAAATAAAGATTTTTTTATATACAAAATTGTCATATTAACAGGTTATTTCTCTCACATGGCATATGCATACTTGCAACTACACCCCAAAACACATTCTGCAACTCCTCTTGAGACTTTTACACAGCGTGGCCACATACAGAGGCCCAACATGCAGGGAGCACCATCAGGCCTTTTAGGAGCATAAATTACACATTTAATTTATTGACTACCTCTTACACTTTTGAAGGCCCTGGAGCACCAGGACAGTGGAAACGCCCAAAAATGACCCAATTTTTGAAAGTAAACACCCCAACGTATATTCTATGAGGCATAATAAGTCTTTTGAACATGTGATTTTTTTTCCACAAGTTTTTGGAAAATGTGGAAAGAAAATGAAAACGCATTTTTTTTTATTTTTTTACACAAAGTTGTCCATGTATAAGATATTTCCAACACATAGCATATCTATAGCAAAAATGACACCCCATTCTGCTACTCCTCCTGAGTATGGCGATACCACATGTGTGAAACTTTTACACAGCCTGGCCACATACAGAGGCCCAACATGCAGGGAGCACCATCACGCGTTTTAGGGGCATAAATTTCAAATCTAATTTGATTACCTAAAACACTTTTGTGAGGCACTGTAGTGGCATTGATGTGGCATGGATGAGAACTGATGTGGCATGGATGAGCACTGATGTGGCATGGATGAGCACTGATGTGGCATGGAATGGCACGGATGAGCATGAATGAGCCATTGATGTGCCAGAATGAGGATGGAATGGCCAGGATGAGTGAGCCATGGATGGGGATGGATGAGCCAGAATGGGGATTGATGAGCCAGAATGAGGATGGATGAGCACAGATCAGCGCTGTGGGTACTTCAGATCCAGCCCACAAGGGCTGCTGGACCTGCTCCCTCCTCTCCTTACACACTACTGATCGGTGAGAGGGAAGGAACTGAACTAGACATGCGCCGGTTTGTTGACAAGTGATCACTCCGTCATTGGATGGAGCGATCACGTGGTAAAGAGCCACTGCCACTGGCCCTTTACCACAATCCGTGATGCGACGGGTACGTAAGACCCCACGGTCACATGCATTCATAAGTACGTGCGGGAATCGGGATTCTGGGTGGACATCATTGTACGCCCTCCCAGAATTAGTCAACCGTGCTGCAGCCGTCATTTGGCTATGGCCCGGTGGACAAGTGGTTAACCAATGGCTGAACAGCCTCTGCACTGAAAGAAAAAGCTGTTAGTATATAGCAGGAGCCCAGCCCTGACATTACCCCCTCCTCCACGACCCCTCCCCCTCAGGGGGGCACCAGGCTTGCGGGAAAAATGTCTATGGAAAGGAGGAGGGCAGGAGCATGTATGTCCGAGGATGAGACCCAAGAGTGTTCTTAAGGCCCGTAACCCCTCCACTTTAGATAGATTGTATTTCGTATTCCTTGTGGTTGTCAACTTAAACTGGGCGAGGGTGTGGTACCAAGATGGTAGAGCGGTTGCACACCAAAGGCTTTAATAAGGAAACATGGAATATGTTGGAAATATGCATGTTTGAAGGATGATCTAATCTGTCACTGGTTTAAACTTACGGAGTATGCGGAAAGGCCCAATATACCGAGGCGCCAGTTTTAGTGATGGAACACAGAGTCTGAGGTTATGAGAAGACAGCCAGACCCTTTCCCAAATTTGGTAGGAGGGCACAGGTAGGCATTGGTAGTCAGCATGGAGTCCGTACCTCTTACTGGCGCATTGCAAGAATTCTTGGACCTGTACTCAAGTGGAGCGAAGTTCCCGAAGATGTTCCTCTAACGCAGGAATTCCTTGCGGAAAAAAAATGTGTCAGGCAACATGGATGGCTGGAACTCATAGTTTGCCATAAATGGAGATAATCAGGAGGCGGCATTGATGGTGCTATTGTGAGCAAATAGCAAATACCTCTGCCCAAGGTAACAGGTCCAACTAGTTGTTATGGTGGTTAAAAATATAGCAATGTAGGAATTGCTCCAAGGCTTGGTTGACACGTTCTGCAACCCCATTGGACTGCGGGTGATATGCTGACTTTGCACAAAAGCCTTGCCAAAACCTGTACAAAAACTGGCTACCCCTATCCGAAATGATGATAACTTTAGGTAACTCATGTAACCAAAAGATCTCCCAAGCAAAAAATGATGCCAGTTCTTTGGACATAGGCAATTTCTTTAGCAGAATACAATGCAACATTTTCGAAAAACAGTCAACCATCATAAGAATAACTGTGTTGCCCTGGGAGTTGGGTAAATCCACAATAAAATCAATAGACAAGTTGGTCCAAGGCCTCTCTCCACTGGGTATAGGTTTTAGGAGACCCACTTGAAGGTGTTGGGGTGTTTTATTCTGAGCACACATGGGACAAGCGGCTACAAAGGTGGTTAAATTAGCGCAGGGACTAGGCCCTCAGAATTGTTGAGGCATAGACCATATGAGTTGATTCTTCCCTGGGTGCTCTGCTGCTTTAGGAGAATTGTAGATCTGGAGCAAAGCGGTGCAGAGATTCTCGGGGACAAAGCAGCGGTCATGAGGATGGAGAATGGATCTGAGAGGCCAGAATTCTCTCACCTAAAGGTAAAGTGAGAATAGTGCAAATAGTGGCCAAAATGTGGTCTGGAGGTTTTACAGGAGAAGGAACAGGCTCCATCTTGGAAGAGGAGGGAAACTGCTGTGACAATGCATCAGCCCTTATATTCTTCGTACCTGGTCGGAATGAGACTATGTAATTGAAGCTTGAGAGAAAAAGGGTCACCGTGCCCTTCTGGGAGATAAACGTTTTGCCTCAGACAAAATGAGAGGTTCTTATGGTCAGTTAAAATGAGGACTGGCACCGAAGTACCCTTGAGGAGATTCTTCCATTCCTTAAGTTCTTTGTCCCCAATCTTGTAATTGCATTCTACAGAAGACAATTTTTTAGAAAAGAAGCCACAGGGATGCAAAGAGGTCTCAGAGGTAGGACGTTGAGGCAGAAGAGCGCCTACTCCAGTCTCAGACACCTTAACTTCAAGAATGAAGGGTAACATCGGATCAGGATGTGCCAGCACAGGAGCTGTAGCAAAGTGGTCTTGAGGGATCCAAATAGGGCTGAAACAACTAATCGATTAATCGACAACTAATTGATTATGAAATTAATCGATTACTATTTTCATAATCGATTAATCAGATAGCCGATTAGTTGGCCTGCATACAGAATGCATTCTTTGTTTACATATCAGGAAATACAGTGCAGCACACATACAGCTCAGTACACCATCTATACATGTCAGTAAGTGCCTGAGAACTTGTGAATGTATGAGGAGCAATGCCTCATGGGACATATAGTCCCGGGCAGGAAGTGAGTGGTTCTAAAGGCAGAAATTTTCTTTACCTTTCTATTGGCGCGCTCTATACTGTACTTAACGCACAGCAAAAAGCAGTGTCGAAACAGATCAAAAGCAAACTGCATAAGGTGTGTACCGAGCCTTATGCTGGCAACATGGATCAACTTTCAGATGAGAATATTCATATGAAAAATCTTTGTACATTTGCTGAATGAAAGAATGTTGTTTGAAATGTTCACTTGCATTTAACATTCTGTTTTAAAATGAAATTTCTGAACGAAAACAACATACACTGTCTGAAAATTCCTTTGACCGAGAAGTTTTCTAAATTTTCCCGCCACTGTGGTTTAAAACGAACGTCGATTTGACCCCACTAACGATTCGAAAATCAAACGAACGTTCTTAAAATTACATTTTTTTTTTAAGGAAGACATTGTTTTTGTATGGCCAGCATATAATATATTAGTTATTAGTTAGTTCTGTTTGAAAATCTGCAAAACAGTCTTTAACAATCTTTTTTCTTTAAAAAAAGATCTCTGAGTCTGATGATATTTACCAGATTCAACCTCTAATAGTATATACAGTATATCTCCTCTAATAGTATATACAGTATATCTCCTCTAATAGTATATACAGTATATATCCTCTAATAGTATATACAGTATATCTCGTCTACTAGCATATACGGTATATCTCCTCTAATAGTATATACGGTATATCTCCTCTCATAGTATATATGGTATATCTCCTCTAATAGTATATACAGTATATCTCCTCTAATAGTATATACAGTATATCTCCTCTAATAGTATATACAGTATATCTCTTCTGTCTGTTATTTTCAGAGTGGATTAGAGATTTTGCTCTCTAACTATATAGTTGGTAATTTATACTTACCACTGCCTAGAGATATTTAACCACTTCAGCCCTGGAAGGATTTACCCCCTACCTGACCAGAGCACTTTTTACAATTTGGCACTGCGTCGCTTTAACTGCTAATTGCGCGGTCATGCAATGCTGTACCCAAGCAAAATTTGCGTCCTTTTCTTCCCACAAATAGAGCTTTCTTTTGATGGTATTTGATCACCTCTGCCGTTTTTATTTTTTGCGCTATACACGGAAAAAGACCGAAAATTTAAAAAAAAAATGATATTTTCTACTTTTTGTTCTAAATAAAATCCAATAAACTCAATTTTAGTCATACATTTAGGCCAAAATGTATTTGGCCACATGTCTTTGGTAAAAAAAATGTCAATAAGTGTATATTTATTGGTTTGCGCAAAAGTTATAGCGCCTACAAACTAGGGTACATTTTCTGGAATTTACACAGCCTTTAATTTATGACTGCCTATGTCGTTTCTTGAGGTGCTAAAATGGCAGGGCAGTACAAAACCCCCACAAATGACCCCATTTTGGAAAGTAGACACCCCAAGGAAATTGCTGAGAGGCATGTTGAGCCCATTGAATATTCATTTTTTTGTCCCAAGTGATTGAATAATGACAAAAAAAAAAAAAAAATTACAAAAAGTTGTCACTAAATGATATATTGCTCACACAGGCCATGGGCATATGTGGAATTGCACCCCAAAATACATTTAGCTGCTTTTCCTGAGTATGGGGATACCACATGTGTGGGACTTTTTGGGAGCCTAGCCGCGTACGGGACCCCGAAAACCAATCACTGCCTTCAGGATTTCTAAGGGCGTACATTTTTGATTTTACTCCTCACTACCTATTACAGTTTTGAAGGCCATAAAATGCCCAAATGGCATAAAACCCCCCCAAATGACCCCATTTTGGAAAGTAGACACCCCAAGCTATTTATATTTTGACACAAGTTGCGGGAAAGTGACACATTTTTTTTTTTTTTTGCACAAAGTTGTCACTAAATGATATATTGCTCACACCTGCCATGGGCATATGTAGAATTGCACCCCAAAATACATTTAGCTACTTCTCCTGAGTACGGGGATACCACATGTGTGGGACTTTTTGGGAGCCAATCACCGCCTTCAGAATTTCTAAGGGTGTATATTTTTGATTTCACTCTTCACTGCCTATCACAGTTTCGGAGGCCATGGAATGCCCAGGTGGCACAACCCCCCCCCCCCCCAAATGACCCCATTTTGGAAAGTAGACACCCCAAGCTATTTGCTGAGAGGCATGGTGAGTATTTTGCAGCTCTCATTTGTTTTTGAAAATAAAGAAAGACAAGAAAAAAATTCTTGCAAAATACTCACTATACCTCTCAGCAAATAGCTTGGGATGTCTACTTTCCAAAATGGGGTCATTTGGGTTTTTTTTTTTTTTGCCACCTGGGCATTCCATGGCCTCCAAAACTGTGATAGGCAGTGAAGAGTGAAATTAAAAATTTACGGCCTTAGAAAGCCTGAAGGCAGTGCCTGGTTTTCGGGGTCCGGTACGCGGCTAGGCTCCCAAAAAGTCTCACACATGTGGTATCCCCGTACTCAGGAGAAGCAACAGAATGTATTTTGGGGTGTAATTTCACATATTCCCATGGCATGTTTGAGCAATATATCATTTAGTGACAACTTTGTGCAAAAAAAAATAAAAATTTGTCTCTTTCCCGCAACTTGTGTCACAATATAAAATATTCCATGGACTCGACATGACTCTCAGCAAATAGCTTGGGGTGTCTACTTTCCAAAATGGGGTCATTTGAGGGGAGGGGGGGTTTGAACTGTCCTGGCATTTTATGCACAACATTTAGAAGCTTATGTCACACATCACCCACTCTTCTAACCACTTGAAGACAAAGCCCTTTCTGACACTTTTTGATTACATGAAAAAATTATTTTTTTTGCAAGAAAATTACTTTGAACCCCCACACATTATATATATTTTTTAAAGCAAATGCCCTACAGATTAAAATGGTGGGTGTTTCATTTTTTTTTTCACACAGTATTTGCGCAGCGATTTTTCAAACGCGTTTTTTGGGGAAAAAACACACTTTTATAAATTTTAATGCACTAAAACACACTATATTGCCCTAAATGTTTGATGAAATAAAAAAGATGATACCAAACATGACATGCTTTAAAATTGCGCACAAACGTGCAGTGGCGACAAACTAAATACATTTTTAAAAGCCTTTACAGGTTACCACTTTAGATTTACAGAGGAGGTCTACTGCTAAAATTACTGCCCTCGATCTGACCTTCGCGGTGATACCTCACATGCATGGTGCAATTGCTGTTTACATTTGACGCCAGACTGACGCTTGTGTTCGCCTTAGCGCGAGAGCAGGGGGGACAGGGGTGCTTTTTTTTTTTTTTTTTTTCTTTATTATTTTTTTGCTTTTTTATCTTATTTTTAAACTGTTCCTTTCATTTTTTTTTTTTTAATCATTTTTATTGTTATCTCAGGGAATGTAAATATCCCCTATCATAGCAATAGGTAGTGACAGGTACTCTTTTTTGAAAAAATTGGGGTCTATTAGACCCTAGATTTCTCCTCTGCCCTCAAAGCATCTGACCACACCAAGATCAGTGTGATAAAATGCTTTCCCAATTTCCCAATGGCGCTGTTTACATCCGGTGAAATCTAAGTCATAAAATGCTCGTAGCTTCCGGTTTCTTAGGCCATAGAGATGTTTGGAGCCACTCTGGTCTCTGATCAGCTCTATGGTCAGCTAGCTGAATCACCGGCTGCATTCTCAGGTTCCCTGTTGAGACAGGAGAGCCAGAGAAAAACACGGAAGACGGTGGGGGGGGGGGCATTCCCTCCCACTGCTTGTAAAAGCAGTCTAGAGGCTAATTAGCCGCTAGGATTGCTTTTACATGAAAGCCGACCGCTGGCTGAAAAGAATGATACCAAGATGATACCTAAACCTGCAGGCATCATTCTGGTATAACCATTCAAAGTCGTGAATTGCTTACCTGAAGACAAAAAAATGGTAACAATAAAGCACAGTAAACGGTAAAGTATAAAAAATTGCATACCTGAAAAGCAAACATGATAAAACATAATAACAATAAAACATTGCAGAATAGAATACAGTAAAAAAGAGCAGAACAATAGAGAGAGAATAGAGAGAGAGAGAACAATAAAACGACAACTATTTTTTTTTTATTTTATATTTTTGTATGTGGTTTTTTTTTTGTTTTTTTTTTTTACATTTTTTTTTGTAACTGTAACTTTTATAACTGTAACCGGTTCCAGGTTCGGGTCTCTCAAAATGCAATGGCATCTTGGGAGACCCTGTGAAAGTGTGCCTAGTCTGTGCAATGCTGTACCCTACGCTAATACTCAACTAGTGAATGGTAGCGTTCAAAACTATCACCAATGCAAAAACCAGGATTGTCAGGACAGGGGGGACAATAATAGCGGGTGTCACGCCTATATCCGCGCTTGCTGCAGACACGACATCTTTTTTGGGGGGGTTCGTTGGGTAGGGGTACTCGGGAGGACATAAAGAAAATGCCTCTCATGCAGCCGACTGCATTTGGTTGGGGATGTGAATGGGGGAAGTACGGGCGGTGGGTTCCCAATTAGGATTGGCAAATGCAGCAGGAAGGGCATTATGGGCACGACGGGCCTGTGTTTGTCTTTTTGGTGGCAGCGGGACACTACTTGTGCTTGCCACCTCTCCAGCTTGAACTGCACTTATGGGACTCGCCACGTCACCAAGTGTTACTGCAGTGCTGGTTTGACTACGACCGGGGTGTACTAGCCCGCTGGCGCTTGCCAGTTCACCAAAACGCTACCAAAAAAACTGTTAGCGATCGCAGGGATCAGGCCTGACTCTGCGAATGCTGCAGTTATGCGTTTAGTGTTTTGTAAGTGACAGTGATCGATCGATACTGCACTTGGGTGTGCTGGGCTGGGCCTGGGCGGAGGGGCAAAACGCAGGTGCTAGCAGGTATCTGGGCTGATCCCACTAACACTGCGTTTGTGGGAACTCCTAAACTGCTGGGGACGCTAGTATAGATCTGATCGGATCAGATATTGATCCGTTCAGATACTATACCACTAAAGGAGGTGTACGGTGCGTGCGTGGGTGTTAGCGGTACTGGCGCTAACCTGACGCTGCCTGGGGCTGGTGCTTGCCAGTTCACCAAAACGCTACCAAAAAAACTGTTAGCGATCGCAGGGATCAGGCCTGACTCTGCGAACGCTGCAGTTATGCGTTTAGTGTTTTGTAAGTGACAGTGATCGATCGATACTGCACTTGGGTGGGCTGGGCGGAGGGACAAAACGCAGGTGCTAGCAGGTATCTGGGCTGATCCCGCTAACACTGCGTTTTTGGGAACCCTAAACTGCTGGGGAGGCTAGTATAGATCTGATCGGATCAGATATTGATGCGATCAGATACTATACCACTAAGGGAGGCGTATGCTGCGTGCGTGGGTGTTAGCGGTACTGGCGCTAATCTGACGCTGCCTGGGGCGACGCATATCACCGCCGGGCGATCAGGGGGCTAAACCTTTATTCGGTAATAAGCGGCGGGTGCCCTGACACTATAAAAAAATAAACAAACTAACCAGCGTCAACCGTAACGGTTATACGGTGATCAGTGGTGAAAGGGTTAACTAGGGGGCAATCAAGGGGTTAAAACATTTATTAGGTAGTATATGGGGGTCCCTGACGCTATAAAACGCTGACGGCGAACCTAAATATTTACCTCCCTAACTAGCGTCACCAGTGACACTAATACAGAATCAGAAAAATGATCGCTTAGCGACACTGGTGACGGGGGGTGATGAAGGGGTTAAAACTTTATTAGGGGGGTTAGGGGGGTACCCTAGACCTACAGGGGGCTAACCCTAACTGTCCTACCACTTCTAACTGTCACAAACTGACACCATGCAGTAATCAGAAAAAAAAAAAATACTGCTTGGTGTCAGTGTGACAGGGAGGGGGGGGGGGTGATCGGGGCGGGGGGGGGGGGTGGTTTGGTGTAATGTGTGCCTGGCATGTTCTACTGTGTGTGTTGGTGCACTCACATGTCTTCTCTCCTCGGCGCCGGAACGGAAACTGCCGAGCCGAGGAGAGATGACATCACATCCTCTGCCTGTGTGTACTATACACAGGCAGGGGAGGATTCCCATTAGCTGGGAGCGATCGCGAGGGGGGGCCACGATCGGATGGCCTCCCTCTCGCCTCTCAACGCTCCCAGACAAATGCCGACCGCTGCTGGCACGGGGGGGGGGGGTCCGATTGGACCCCCCGCCCGCGGGAGGCAGATCATGTACGGGTACGTGATTCTGCCTGCCCGTGCCATTCTGCCAACGTATATCGTCGTTAGGCGGTTGGCAAGTGGTTAAGAATAAATTGCCTTTTTTAAAACTTTACATATTAACTAAATTATACACCACACTTCTCTTTAAGGTTATTAATCGATTAATCGAAACAATAATCGGCCAACTAATCGAATATGAAAATAATCGTTAGTTGCAGCCCTAGATCCAAAGGATTTAATGGAGTCTGGGGACCAATTCTTTGGGTTGCTGTCCTTCTTGGTCATATCAGTCAGGGGTTTGACCAGAGAAGAGAAATTACAAATACATTTCTGATAATTGGCAAAGCCAAGAAAACATAGGTGTCATCTTTGGCGTTGGAACAACTTGTCAGAAGTGACACATGCTGATAACAGAGGAACAAAGCGCCAGAAATGACACTGCGAGCTTTGGAGAGAGACCAGTAAACGCTGCATGTGCTTTGTTCAGATTTCATGACTGAGGTTTACAACCACTTTGTTTCCTTGTCCAACCATTGCTTCTACAGTCCTCAACATTGCCTGTTTTCTTTGTGCTTTTTCAAAAAATCTTGAACAGCATGTCTTGAACCCCCAGTCTGCTTTGAAATCTTTGCCTGGGAGCGACCATGCTGATGCAGTAGAACTACCTTGTGTCTTGCTGCTGTGCTCAGCCTTGCGATGGTGTATGTGGCCTGTGACACAAAACTGTCTTCCGCAACCTCACCTTTACACTGGAGGCGCTTTTCAGGCACTTTAGTGCTAAAGATGGCACCTGTAAAGCACCTGAAAAAAGCCTCAGCTGCAAACCCAGTGTGAAAGCCCGACTGCTTTCACACTGGGGCGCTGCGCTGGCAGGGTGTCACAAAAAGTCCTGCAAGCAGTTTCTTTGCAGTACTATAGGAGCGGTAAATACACCGCTCCTATAGCGCCCCTGCCCATTGAATTCAATGGGCAGCGCTGCAAACTGCCGCCGCAGTGGCATTTTGCGGGCGATTTTAACGCTTCTTCAGCCGCTATCGGAGGTTAAAACCGCCCCGCTAGCGGCCGAATAGTGCCGCTAAAGCGGCGCTAAAAATAGCGCCGACTCCCGGGCGCTTTCAGTGTGAAAGGGCTCTAAGTAGCAGAGTTTTTCTGTTCCTTGGGGGCCTTTCACACTGGGGCGGTTTGCAGGCGCTAATAATAGCGCCTGCAAACCGACCCGAAAGTGCTGCTGCTTTGTCTCCAGTGTGAAAGCCCCGAGAGCTTTCACACTGGAGAGGTGTGCTGGCAGGACGGGAAAAAAAGTCCTGCCAGCAGCATCTTTGGAGCAGGGAAGGAGCAATGTATTCACCGCTCCTTCTCCGCTCCTGCTCATTGAAATCAATGGGACAGCGCGGCTATACCGCCGGCAAAGCGCCTCTGCAGAGGCGCTTTGCGGTGGTTTTTAAGCCTTTCTCGGCCGCTAGCGGGGGTGAAACCCCCCGCTAGTGGCCGAATACCGACGGTAAAGCGCCGCTAAGAATAGTGGCGCTTTACAGCCACCCCCGCCCCAGTGTGAAAGGGGCCTTACTCAGTTTTAACACTCCTACACAGCTGTTTCAGTTAATGTCTGTGGTTCAACCTACATATGAAATTGATGATAAATAGCACCTGCTTGGTATAATTGGCTAATCTTACACCTAACTAATCCTACATAATCCCGTAGTCAGGGGCGGACTGATAACTCATGGGGCCCCGTGCAATAGGATCTTATGGGGCCCCCAGGCAATCAGAGATTATGGGGCCACACAGTATACACACACACAGTATACAATCACACAGTATACACATACATGTACACACAGTATACACAGACAGATGTAAAAAAAACACTGATTTATACATACTGTCCCTGGTTTTACTGAGGCTGGCAACCCTGATGGGGCCCCCTAGTGGCCCAGGGCCCTCGGGCAGTGCCCGAGTGGCTCAATGGTCAGTCTGCCCCTGTAGTGTAAGAATTGATGCTGATTTGGAGTCAAAGGGTAGTCACACCAAATATTGATTTGATTGAGATTTTTCTTCTGTTCACTCACTTTGCCTTTCGTTAATTGAAAAAAATAGACAATTAAAATACATATTTTTGAAAGCATTCTTGCTTTACTCAATTAGATCTCACAATGAGCCGCTACCTAAGATCTTAATACTGCACCACAGAGAAAACCAATATGAATAGAGCAGCCACTTCAAAGAGAAAAGTATGATAAAACAGATCTACCAAACATAGGTTAAAAGGTAAATAGTGGCGCTAGGTAAAGCAACAACACATACATAAGTATTACACACCCAGTGAGTAATAATGTGTAAACATAGGAAAAAATAGTCCATATGCTATGATAATAAAAAAGCAGAGTGGTATCTCTGTGATAGAAATTCAGTTGTTATACGGTGTTGGATCAGTATATCAACTGAATTTCTATCACCGAGCTACCACTCTGCTTTTTTATTATCATAGCATATGGACTATTTTTTCCTGTTTACACATTACTACTCACAAAAGTGAGTACACCCCTCACATTTTTGTAAATATTTTATCTTTTCATGTGACAACACTGAAGAAATGACACTTTGCTATAATGTAAAGTAGTGACTGTACAGCTTGTATAACAGTGTAAATTTGCTGTTCCCTAGAAATAACTCAACACACAGCCATTAATGTCTAAACCGCTTGCAACAAAAGTGAGTACACCCCTAAGTGAAAAATGTCCAAATTGGGCCCAATTAGCCATTCCCCCCCCCCCCCCCCCTGGTGTCATGTGACTCATTGTTACAAGGTCTCAGGTGTGAATGAGGAGCTGGTGTGTTAAATTTGGTATTATAGCTCTCACACTCTCATACTGGTCACTGGAAGTTCAACATGGCACCTCATGGCAAAGAACTCTCTGAGGATCTGAAAAAAAAGAATTGTTGCTCTACATAAAGATGGCCTAGGCCAGGGATATGGAATTAGCGGACCTTCAGCTGTTGCAGAACTACAAGTCCCATGAGGCATAGCAAGACTCTGACAACCACAAGCATGACACCCAGAGGCATGATGGGACTTGAAGTTTTGCAACAGCTGGAGGTCCGCTAATTGCATATCTCTGTCCTAGGCTATAAGAAGATTGCCAAGACCCTGAAACTGAGTTGCAGCACGGTGGCCAAGACCATACAGCACTTTAACAGGACAGGTTCCACTCAGAACAGGCCTCGCCATGGTCGACCAAATAAGTTAAGTGCACATGCTCAACATCATATCCAGAGGTTGTCTTTGTGAAATAGATGTATGAGTGCTGTCAGCATTACTGCATTGTACAAAATTGAGCATAGGCATCTTTATGCACTGCAGGTACCTCTCAATAGTTTGTAGAAGGCATTTGCATTGCAGTGTAGAACAAGTCTTAAGTCTTGAAAGCAGATTTTGCTGTAGATACTCCACAGCTACAGAGGTCAACGAGGGCTTGGTTTAGAGATAATTTATTTCTTAACAGTGTAAATATGTGAATGTCCATAACCTGGACTGACTTAAAGCGGTTGTATAGTCAATTTTTTAACTTTTACCTGCAGGTAAGCCTATAATAAGGCTTACCTGTAGGTAAAAAAAATATCTCCAGGTTTAGGAGATATTCCCCTTGCTATGAGCCGCTGACTGCAGCGGCGCATGCGCACAGGGGATTCTTGGCTGAAGGCCCGGCAGATGCCGGACCTTGCCGGGAAAGAAATCTCCCGCGCATGCAATGGAGCCACTCACAGCGCTGGAGCCGCGATACTCAGAAGACACGCCAAGGCAACATGTCAGCTACCTCGGCGTGGACCAGGTAAGATACCGACGCCTCGTTCTAAGGTAAGTATTTCATAATGAGCTAGTGTGCGGTGCAGGGGTATCAAAAAAAAAAAAAAAAAAAGTGTCAGCGGGTATACAACGGCTTTAAATCAAGTGTGTAGGAATTCTGAGGATGAACAGCTCCAAGAAATGTTGTCTTCTCAGTGCACTACATTTTGCTGAATAAAATGGTGGAATCTCTATTGTTTTGACCGTCATTTTTTTTGTTGGGGGGGGTTAAGTAATTCTGACTTTACTCCAAATGTACCTACTGTATACCGCCCTTGTTCCAGACCAGTGACTTAAAATATTGAAATCAGAGGGATTCAGGAAACTAGCATTTCAGGTCCGCAGTGGCTTGCTCCAGCTCTCCCTCATTCCATTCTGTTTTTCTTGTATGAAGAGAAGCATTGTATCCATGGTAAATGCAGCCTGCAATTTAATATGGGTAGTGTATAATATAAATATATATATATATATATATATATATATATATATATATTAAATTTTTTTTATCTGATTTCAGATTTTCAGCTGAACTCTCATCTATCAACACTGGCAAATATTCACAAGATATATCACACGCTCAACAGGCTGGTAATAAAAAGGAATTAAGAATATTATTCAAAAATACGTTGTTTTTTTTTTTTTGTAGTTTGTGTCTAATTTATCAGATTCTCTGCAGCAGTTTAGTATTAAAGGATAAGTTCACCTTTTGGGAAAATTATTAAATGCACATATTTTTGCAGGAACAAAATATGCATAATTTTTATTAATGGGGTTGTAAACCCTCTGTGTTTTTCACCTTAATGCAATCTATGCATTAAGGTGAAAAACCACCTTTACTGCAGCAGCGCCCCCAAGCCCCCCTTATACTTGAGCCCTGTAATTCCCGGATGTAATGGGAACGAGCACACCAGCTCCGGCCGGTGTCTAGTGTCCTGATTGGATATATTGATAGCAGCGCAGCCAATGGCTCCCGTTGCTGTCAATCAATTCAGTGATGCAGGCGCCGGCGGTGGATCCGAGTCTTGCTGCCTGTGTCAACAGACGCAGCAGCAGAACACTGGAGCGCACTCGCACAGGTGTCCTGTAGGAGAGCGCTTCTCTGACGGGACACTCGAAAAGAGGAGGGGCCAGGAGCGCCGCCGAGGGACCCCAGAAGAGGAGGATCGGGGCCACTCTGTGCATAACCAAGTGCACAGCGGAGGTAAGTATGACATATTTGTTATTTAAAAGAAAAAAACCTGAAGCTTTACAACCCCTTTAAGGAGCCTGGAAAGCATTGCATTTGTGATCAGTTAGACAGGGTTCAATGCCAGTCTCCTGCAGACAAGCCCTGCGGCTTTCAGCCTGTACTTACATACAGGCTGACTGTTTTACAAGCTGCAGGGCTTGTGAATGAACTACGAAGCCGCTCATTAGCAACCTCACAGTCCATTCCAAACTACAAATCGTCAGCCGCAATGGTAGTTTGTGCATTCACAGGAAACTGAATAAATGATGCTCTGTGCACACGGCCACGTAATTTTCAAATGGTGACAGCAGGTGAGGGGAGATCAGATCCCCCCACCCCCCCTCGCTGTTAGGGGGGGGGGTCTGCAGCTGCTGAAACATGTTACATGAACCAAAAGGTGAACTCATCCTTTAAAATTAAAGTGTGCTGCAAATACACTTAAAGTAGAAGTCCATGTAAAATCTAAAATCCCTGCATCTATAGCCACCAGGAATCTAACACTAACCTCTCTATCCCTGTAAAGAAAAGATGAGTATACATACCTTTTTGGAAGCCGCTCCGACCCGAAGCGCAGGAAGCTCTGCAGAGGACATTGACGACCATGGCAGTGAAATGAATGGGAAGTGATGTCACCCATAGAGTTACTATGGGGCTTCTGTTGTCTTCCGTCTCCTCTGCACCTGCCTACACAGAGAGGCCGTGGCTGACAGCTCAGCGTGGGATCTGGTCGGAGCGGGTCAGATTGGCTTGCAAAAAGGTATGTATGCTCGTTTTTTTCTTTACAGGGATAGGTTAGTGTTAGAGCCCTGGTGTCTATAGATGCAGAGATTTTAGATTTTGCATTGACTTCCACTTTAAGCTGCAGTTCATTCTGTAAGTAGGATAAGGTTAGGTTAACTAGATGAAGTTTGTGCCATTTTCATCTGCTTATTAATGGCTGTTCAGTCTTTGTTACAGCAAGCTCCTGCATAGAGGCAAAGTGTCACATTGCTTTACTGCATGGATTTGCAAAAAAATGCACAACGCATACCCAAGATTCAAATTTGGAATACACATGGCTCTTGTATGTAGACAATATTTGCTTATTTGGAGTTCAGCTTTAAAGTGAACATTAGATCAATATTATAAAAGACCTGTTGCTGCAAAGGTACGTAGAATGCCAAATCTCTGTCTCATCAAGGCCCCTATAAAAAAAAATGCACAAAAGGGAGTACAAATTTAAAGTAAAAATATCTCCATTAACCCCTAGGTCTTAGAGAATAAATTTGGCATTCTGGATGAAATTTGCACTTACTACATGAATGTCAAAGGCTTGTGCAATATCATTCGGCTTTTTCATGAGTGCAAGCTTGCGGTAAAAAGGGCTGTTATGAATTTAACAGATTTTCTTCAGTTGTGTGCCTTGTCATGTAATGTTGAAAGGAAAATAGGCTCTCCTATATTGAAAGGTGAACTTTAACTTTATGCTTACCATTCTGCTATACTGAATAAAATATGTGACTTTTAATATGCAAGGTGCAACTACAGAAAGAATCGTGCAAAAACCATATGCTAAATGAATAAATACATCAGATGCACAATCTCTTTAAATATATCAAAGCATTAATATAGACATACTTTTGTAGTGAACAATACTACCGCTCATCAAATGATAAAAAGTGCAAACATTATAAATAGTGCAATAAAAAAGGCCAAAAATCATGTTAATAAGCTGTGAGGATGCTCCACCTCATAATGTGCAATCAGGTAGTGGAACACGAACTGGACACATCAGCTCCTTACCAAATTCATACGACCTCCCAAACATGAGGTTCTGAGTGCCTAATAGGAAAAGAGTCTATGCCTCAAGGATGTCACCTGATCCTTTAAAGTGCCTTCACTGAAATGCAGCCCGTATTCAAATATTACATGCACAATCCAAGGCACATAGGGGGAAATAATTAAACTATTCTGCTGTGTTATGTATAAATTGCACCGATGTTCCTTGTAAAAGAAGAGATATTGACAATTATATTTCAGGGGAATATCTGGGGTTGCCCTGAATATGTAAAAGTAGCTTTAGTAAAAATTACATAAGAATGGCAGGTGTATGTTTCACGGTATCTAGCTTGTGCCTATCTGATCTTTTAATTTTTTTTACTTTACTTTTTTTTTCTTCACAGAATTTGACTGAAGACGTGGGCCAAGACGATCACCAAACAGGTATCCTTTATTTTTACTTCAAGGGAGCAAAGAAAATAATTATATTAGAGTGGAGTAATTACTAGGTGTTAAGTTGAATTATGGGTTCTCATAAAAAAAAAAAAAATATATATATATATATATATATATATATATTTATATTATATATTTAATGCTTCAGCAATTAAAGTTTATTTAAAACCTCACCTTGTAAAAAAAACCCCATTCAGTTTAAAAATCGAAATGAAACGCATACGTTTGTGTATAGATGTAAAAAAACAAGAAACAAAAAAAAAACATTATCAACACTTTTTTGCACTTTTGTAAGTGATCACATTCCCTCTGTTCTCAGCTGCATAAGAGCTTGGTTAGGACAAACAGCAGCACACTGAATTTCCCAGCGAATGGCTGTACAGGGACGATGTGTCAGGACAAGTCTGATCATTGGAGGAGAACACACTGAGTTCCCAGCATAAATTGCAATGCGTGGTGCTGCACTGTTAAAGGTAAAATAATGAATGTGAAGGAGTGGAGTAAATAACAATCCTAAAGATGAATCCGATAGACATAAACACTGTCCTAGTTAGTACATAAGTACCTAAAATGTATAAATACGTGGTAAAGATATCTCTCAAAAAGGATAAATGCTCAAAAAAGAAAGGTGAAAGCAATCCTAAATCATGCTTAAAAAAAAAAAAAAAACTAAAGAAAATCACTACTTGCTGATAGTAACCATATAAATAATGTGACTAAATGGATAATAGACATAATATAGTCCATAAATTGATTAAATATAAAAGTCCTGGAATCAATCTAGTATAGATAATATCAAAAAGGATAAATGCTTTCACCGTGCACAAATAAAAATAAAGAAAAATGTGACAAGTGTCTCTTCATTCAGTGCAGTGACACCTCTGTGCTGATGATCAGGGCCGTAGATAATTTTTTGTTTGGGGGGGGGGGGGGGGGGGCAGCAGCAGGTAAGTCTTTTTAAATAACACAAATTGCACCAAATTCATATTCAAGTATGAAAATTGAACCTGATTTTAGTTTTGCCTTCTTCCAGTTTTTATGAACATTGCCCAGTGAGGTTGGCGATTGTCTAGTCTAAAGCCTGGTCAGTGGCTGAATGAAAAAAACCTGACAGATCGGTGTACTAACACACGCTGTGCTATTGTGTTCTGACAGGGGGATGCCGCCCCCCCCCCCCACCAGAACACAGTGGTCAGTGCTCTCAGCCATTGGACTGCCTATCACAGAGTGGTGCACTGTAATAGCCAATCTTACTGGGCAGGTGCAAAGGGCACCACCTTGTTGAAGGTAGCACACTAACCGATTTTTTGTTAACCCAGCATACCAGGCAAGAGAAGTGGTACTGTACAGAGTCCATGCATATAGAACATAACTCATAACTTTTGAGCTTGAGAATGAGGGACAAGACAGGGAGGCAGTGAGCTGCGGCACATGTGCTGCATTTTTCCAGCATTGCAGTGTGATTTGGAATTGCGGGAAGAATCATGGTGATTCTGCCCACGATCCCAAATCGCTACATGTGCCTAACAGGCTAACACAACAGCAATTATCGAAGACTCAGCCCAGCGCATCAATCACCAACTTTGCCAGCAGTTGCCACAATCTCAGATACCAGTAGAATGACTGGAAGAAATTCTGCAGCACTGTAGTTTTAAGCTAGCCTGATTGAGGACACAAGGGAAAGAGGGACACGCCTGGTGACCCAGGGTGGACTGGGTCAACGGACAGCAGCAGCACTTCAGAACTTCATCCACATTCATGTCCATGTGGCAGGCTGGAAGCTAACCGCACCCTTGAGGGTCAAGCTCCTCACTCAAGTGGCAGTCAAAGATGGGAAGTGGCACTGCAAGGAGGTGGAGCCAATGGAAATAGAGAGGATCGTGGGCAGGTAGGCGCCAGCCACTCCCACTCTGCTCAGAGCTGCCTCCTGTCCTGGTGGCTGCGGCTGGACAAGTCAAGAAGACATGATCTCATATAATGGAGCCTGGAGGCACCGAGGTGCGGAGGCGGAGCAGTGAGAGCCAGGACCCTCTTAACCACTTCCGGAACGCCCACCGTCATTATACGTCAGTACTTTAAAGAAGGATATCGTTGTTATGGCAGCAGCTAGCTGCCATAGCCCCGGTATCCTCGTCTTCAGTGAACAGTCCACTGCAAGATCACTTTTATCGGCGGCGGGAGAGGGCCGCGATCCGGTGCCCTCCGCCGCTTACCGGAGCCATCGGCGGAGGCGATCGCGTCTGTCTCCTGCCTGGGTATGGAGACGAGTGAGGAGAAGATGGCCCCCACCCGTCTCCATATCACTGCAGGGCGGAAGCGACGTCAAAACCTCACTTCCGCCCATAGCTCTTAAAGGGCCATTTTTTTTTTCATTTTTTTAAATGACAAAATTTTATTTAATTTTTATTTTTTTTTATTGCATTTTAATGTAAATATAAGATCTGAGGTCTTTTTGACCCCAGATCTCATATTTAAGAGGTCCTGTCATGCTTTTTTCTATTACAAGGGATGTTTACATTCCTTGTAATAGGAATAAAAGTGACACTTTTTTTTTTTAAGGGTAAAAGTTTGTTGCCATTCCACGAGCGAGCGCAATTTTGAAGTGTGACATGTTGGCTATCAATTTACTCGGCGTAACATTATCTTTCACAATATAAAAAAAAGTGCGCTTGTAAGACCTCTGCGCAAATACGGTGTGGCAGAAAGTATTGCAATGACCGCCATTTTATTCTCTTATTACTTAGAACCCCCAAAATGTATGTTTGGGGGTTCTAAGTAATTTTCTAGCAAAAAAAAACAAAAAACTGTTTTTAACTTGTAAACAACAAATCTCAGAAAGAGGCTCGGTCCTTAAGTGGTTAAAATTACATGGACCCTGGACAAACCTTTTAAAAATCAGTTTACTGCGGCAGATCAGGTAGTGATTGTGATTTGGTTGCCAGAGGTTACAGCACACATTACGGCTTACTGATTAGTTGCTAGAGGTTACTGCACATCATTTCTGCTTGCTGATTGGTTGCTAGAGGTTACTGCAGTGTGAAAAAATACCAGCCCTCCTGGGAGACATTTAAAAACAAATTCTGTTAAAGGGGTTGTAAGCCTACGTGTTTTTTCACCTTAATGCATCCGATGCATTAAGGTGAAAAAACATCTGGCAGTGACCGCCCCCCCAGCCCCCCGTTTTACTTACCTGAGCCCTAGAACTTGACCCACGGGGACGCGCTGTCTCTCTGCCTGGGGTTCTCAGCTCTTGATTGGATAGATCGATAGCAGCGCAGCCATTGGCTCCTGCTGCTGCCAATCAAATCCAATGATCCGGGGTCGGGGCCGAGTCCTGCATTTGGCCTCTATGGATGCTGAATGCTGGACTCGGGAGCGCGCCCACAAGGCAACCCCCCCCGGAGAGCGCTTCTCCCAGGGAGTTATCTGATGTAGGGAGGAGCCGCGAGAGCTGCCGAGGGACCCCAGAAGAGCAGGTTCAGGACCACTCTGTGCAAAATGAGCTGCACAGAGGAGGCAAGTATGATATGTTTGTTTTGAAAAAAAACCCTTACAATCACTTTAAGCATGCCGTAGAGAGTAGTGACAAGTCGCACCCTATTGCCGGCAATGCCCATGTTCAAATGCCGCACCAAATTTAGTTCCTGCGCTACTTTTGGTGATTTCAGGTGCGACTTGCATAGACCTCTGCGCAAGAAACCGCACAGATGTCTTCCAAGTCACACCTGAAGTCGTGCTCACATGCGGTTTTGAAATTGTGCGATTTCAGCTGAAGTTGCACAATTATAAAGCCGCAGTCAATGTGAACGGGGACTCAAAGAGGATGATTAAACAGAACCAGCCCTTGACCACCTGCCTCTAAATTAACATAGCTGCATCGTTGACTACACATTGCCGTGACATCGATGCTTAGCTTCACGGTGTCAAGTTTCCCATTGATGTCGCCGCAGCCACAAGCCAAATGCACAGATAATCAGAGACTGCGGATGGATTACAGGAGATAACCAGAGACTGTGGATGCAACTTACTACAGGAGATAACCAGAGACTGCAGACGGACTACAGAAGATAACCAGAGACTGCAGACGGATTACAGGAGATAACCAGAGACTGCAAATGCGACTTACTACAGGAAAAAGACAGAGATTGCGGATACGACTTACTATAGGAAATAACCAGAGATTACGGATGCGACTTACTACAGCAGATGATCAACTAGTCATTTTTAAAATTCTAACTTTCAGCAATGCACCCCCTGTATTCAGCAATTCAGGGGGTAAACAACACTGTAAAGGAGGGTTTAGCATAACAGTGAGCTACAGGCAGTGTAAATGGTCAGAAAGACCTACCTGGCCAGCCGGGCTCACCTCCCACTCTCTGGTCGAGGGTGGGGCTCTCAGCAGTCCAGGGGCGGCACTCTCAGCGCTCCCACTTTGTTTCTCTGCTCCTCCCAGCACATACAAGCTGCTTGGGGCGGGGCAGTGCAGGGTCAGAGCGTCAGTAGAGCTCCTGGCCCTGCCCCTCCCTGCTGACTCCCTGTTGACAGAGCCTCCCTTAGCCCAAGCTGAGCCTGACAGCCGGGACGGCGTGCGCCTGTGGTCGAGCGGTGTAACAGCAGGCCAGACACAGGCAGCACACAACAGCGTGTGTGTCAGTGCCGAGTGCAGCGATATTGGCACCACTAGTTAAAGTACACATAACTTTACTACTTGTTCTGCAATCTGCACTGATGCTCTGGGGGGGGTTCAACCCCCCAAACCCTCCCCTTATCTACGTGCCTGGTGCTGATTGGCCTCTCACCTTACTGCTGTAAGGTAACACCATAAGGGAATGATCTGGTGAAGTTCCAATGGCTTCAATTGACCCTCCTATAGTTAGCCCGGCTGGTGGCTCACTTGAGTGGATAGTTCTGGCTACCTCCTCTGGGTCCTCCTCTCTTTAGCCTGGTAAGTAGCTCTCTAAGTTGAATTTGGTTCTTCTATGATAGTCTTGTGGTCTGTGGGTCCTTACCCGTATAATTTATAGAAGAGAAGGTTTCCCAAATAGCGTAGTAACGTTTTGTAGGTTTATTAGATGAAAACAGCTTCTTTTACTCACATTGACACAAGCAACATACAGAATACAATCCACAAGCGGCGAGCTCGTATTCCCGCATCACTTCCGGTGTGCCTGTCAATCAATCCTGACATGTATCGTCATGTCCACGTGACTTCATCAGGGATTCAACTTCACCAGATCATTCACTTATGCTGTTACCTTACACTGAAAGAAAAGACACTTGTCACATTTTTCTTTAATTTTATTTGTGCACGGTGAAAGCATTTTATCACTTTTGATATTATTTATACTAGATTGATTCCATTACTTTTATATTCAATCAATTTATGGACTATTTTGTGTCTATTATCCATTTAGTCATGTTATTTATATGTTCACTGTCAGCATGTAGTGATTTCCTTTTTAGTTTATTTTTTTTTTCATGATTTAGGATTGTTTTCACCTTTCTTATTTATGCATTTTTGTGAGATATCTTTACCACATATTTATACATCTTACATACTTATGTACTGACTAGGACAGTGTTTTATATGTCTATTGTATTCATCTTTAGTGTTATTTACTTCACTCCTTCACATTCATTATTTACCTCTAACACACATTGCAATTTATTGTACATTCCATTAGCTACGTATTTAGCCTATCGGTGTTTGCGGCAGTTAGTTCTTTACTTACAGTGAATGGCGCTGGAGAACTACTTTATACTTTTCATAGAGTTCCCAGCATAGCTAGAGAACTGACCACTGTGTGTTCCCCTTTTTTGTGTGGTCAGTATTTATTAAGAAAGCAGAGGGACAGGCAGGAACACCAGGGATTTCACACAAAGGAAGCAATGCAAAGAGAACAGGATACTTTTTCATATGAGCACATAGCACAGCAGGCACATATCAGGAATATGAAATGTTGGATGTATATATTCTTTAATTATAAGTGCATCGATATTACATTTTGTCTTGGTCCCCCTACAAAGTCCCACAAATACTTGTTGTTCCAATCAGTAAAGTCCACCTAATGCAGCATCCTCTCCTCTCTCTCTACACTATAATGAAACTAAACTTCCCATCATGCTTTGGGAATTGCAGTGAATGTGGGAGTGGATACTAGGCCTGTACATGTTGAATGTGATTGTGAACATCATGCCAAGTGAATGGTACTCACTCCCCAGCAGCTATAGGGTCAAGTCCGTACAGCCGCCCAGTTCCTTCCCCTCTTCTCCTTTGCTTATACAGAAAGACTATAAAACGCTTTCTCTCTCCCCTGTGTATCTCCGGTGATCTGCATATTTAATACTGATCTCTGAAGTCTGGGCTTTCACGGTGCCTTCTTAATATCACTTGTGAGATCTGTAACCCCTGCCTGCCTGTGTGATTGCCCAGCATGTATGGGGTTAAATGCTTTGAGGGAACTTGTCACCTCCGACTGGGCTTGTGATGGGAGGAGGGGAGCACTGCCTCTGTGGGAGGTTCATACCGGGTACCTCAAACTTGCTGGTCCACCCACTGTAGTGAGCAGGAAGTGCTGGCTGAACTAAACTACAGGAGGGACGTGACAAGACCAGTGGAATGCAAGGCATAGCAGCCTGTGGTTTTGCAAACAGGAAACCACAGAAAATCAACCCCATTATTTAAAAAATACACAGGCTGTTTCTCAAAAACTACAGAGGCAATTAGAAGATGGACTACATATTCTAGAAAGATAGGAAAGCAGCATTAACCACTTCAGCCCCGGAAGGATTTACCCCCTTAATGACCAGGCCTTTTTTTGCGATACGGCACTGCGTCGATTTAACTTACAATTGCGCTGTCGTGCAACATTGTACCCAAACAAAATGTATACCTTTTTTTCACACAAATAGAGCTTTCTTTTGGTGATATTTGATCACCTTTGCTGTTTTTAAACTCTGTGCTATAAACAAAAAAAGACCGACAATTTTGAAAAAAAAAATATATTTTTTGCTATAATAAATATCCCCAAAAAAATGTAAAAGAACTAATTTCTTCATCAGTTTAGGCCAATATGTATTCTTCTACGTGTTTTTGGTAAATAAAATTGCAATAAGCGTAAATTGATTGGTTTGCGCAAAAGTTATAGCATCTACAAAATAGGGGATATATTTATGGTATTTTTATTATTATTATTATTATTTTTTTTTTAACTAATGGCGGTGATCAGCGATTTTTAGCGGGACTGCGAGGTTGCGGCAGATAGATTTTTGACACTTTTTGGGACCATTGAAATTTATACAGCGATCAGTGCTATAAAAACACACTGATTACTGTATAAATGACACTGGCAGGGAAGGGGTTAACACTAGGGGGCGACCAAGGGGTTAAATGTGTTCCCTGGGAGGTGTTGCTAACTGTGAGGAGAGGGGACTGACTGGGAGTGCAGAGAGATCGCTGTTCCTAATCACTAGGAACAGACGATCACTCTGTACTCCCTTTACAGAACGGGGATCTGTTTGTTTACATTAACAGATCTCCGTTCTGGCTCTCTGTGGAGCGATTACGGTTGGCTGGCAGACATCGCGGGAACCGGCCACGCGCATCGGCTCCAGCACCGTGGGCTCACTATATCTATTGAACGAAGCGACGTACACCTACAACGATTCGCGCAATAGAGCCGACCTGCCGCCATATATCTGCGGCGGTTGGTCGGCAAGTGGTTAAAACTACTGGTTACAAAAAAGTTTTTGCCCAGAGTTCTGCTTTAAGCCTCAAATGTTCATTGCTTCTCTTAGTAAAACTAGGTCACTTTAAATTCTTCTAGAAATTGTGATTAAAGGTGTTTCAGTGTGGTGCATTCCACAAAAAAATTCTGCTTATTGCATCTTTGGTGTGCTTTCCAGCAAAATGCAGCTTCCACAGTTATGAATGTTAACTTTCATATAAGACATCTGCAGCTGTATTGCATGCAAAATGCAGATGTTTTGCCTTATGCTTATGCCTTGTATGGGTCCCCATTTGATGTGACTGCTTTCTGAAAATTGAAGCAAACTAGCAGAGATATTGCTGTTTTATTCAGAATCTTTTATTTTACTGGTTTCCCATTACAAAATAAGAGATAAATCCTGATTGGTTGCACTGGGTATCCTCCATATTCTTCCTTCCTGCTCCAGTATTTGTGACTTAACCCCGCAATGCACCTTTCTTGTGTAGTACCAGTGAAGCACATATCAGATGTCTGATGATTATAGAAGAGGAACACAATACTTGCTAAATGTGTACCTTTCCTTGGGTTATTGATGATAATTCTTTCTTTTTTCAGGGAGTCTGCGTTCGTGCAGCACTTCAGACTGTTTTAGTAAGACTATGCCACCAAGGAAAAAGAGGAGACCTGCAGCAGGAGATGACCTGTTGGCTAAGAAAAGTAGACATGATGGGTAGGTATTTGCGATCAATTGTTTTATCTTCTGTTTTTAGTCATTTTTATTTCATTTTAATGGAGGAATGTTTAGAAACATAATGGATTGTTAAAATAAATAAAAGTGTGTGTACATCAGCAACTCATACTTAAGTGATAATATTCACATTGACTTTTATTTTCCTTTATCCTGTGGTTAATTTTGTTGCTTGAAGGATTTGGTGTTTGCTGGCTGTTAGTTATGATAGAGCACTAAGCTTGAAATAAAGATGCTTTTCCACATCAACAAGGAGGTTGGGATGTAGTCAACTGTTGTTTGTCCATTGATGATGATAATAGTAATAAATAAATATATGATCAATGGTGCATGATTGTTGCAAATTAGTTTAATGTAATGGGTATGCCTTACATGTTTAAATAAATAAAATGCTTTTAAATAAATGCTTTAAATAAAGCTAGCTTGCAACATTTAGACCCCTTTCACACTGGGGAGTTTTTCAGGCGCTTATTGTTAAAAAAAGCGCCTATTAAGAGCCTGAAAGAAGCCTCATCTGCAATCCCAATGTTAAAGCCCGAGCCCTTTCACACTGCCAGCGCCCGAAAAACACTGGTAAAGCGGCGCTTGAGACCCTTTTCTCACTGGGGCGTTTTTTTAGGCGCAGTGGGAAAGGGCTCGGGCCATCGGCACACCCAGCCCGGTGGCAAAAACAGGAAAGCGCTGCAAAGAAGCTGCTTGCAGGACTTTTTTTGACGCCCTGCCAGCGCAGCGCCCCAGTGTGAAAGCACTCGGGCTTTCACAATGGGATTGCAGATGAGGCTTCTTTCAGGCGCTTTACAGGCGCTTTTTTTAAAGCTAAAGCGCCTGAAAAACGCCTGAAAAATGCCCCAGTGTGAAAGGGGTCTTAGATGGACCTAGTGTGGTTCTTTGTATATTTACAGAGGATGCTGGTCATTTGCTTTTGTGGACATTGATTCTGTAGTTTTTCTTTTATGATAAGACCTTTCTGCATGACCACAGGGATCGCTCCCTTGGCACTGTTACCATTCACAGGATAGTTTTTAGGAGAAGGGTGTGGCGCTGTTCCTCTAAACCCTGTGATATCCTGTGAGTGTGCTATATTCAATACACTTACTAAAACGTGAGGTGGGGGAGTCAAAATTATATTCAGTATGTGACTATTTAAATCATGAATACCATAGTGTTAATCCTATGTAAAATAACTTCACCCTTGCAGTATCAAAAGAGGGAAATGAGGGGAGAGGGGGAGAGGAAGGGATGGTGGAATGCAAAGGTAATTGATCAACCACAATTGCAAATTCCTTCAGTTAAAATGCACACGTGCAGCCAAATGCAAAAATATATAGAAAAACTTTTTTCACAAACAGATGCAAAAATATATAAAAGTTCTTATTTTCACATAACAAATAATTTCGTGTGATATTCGTGCTCTTGAATCTTTGGTGATTAAATCCCGTGCTCTAAATGTGCAGCCACTCACCAGCTAACTTCACCCCTGCTGGGGTATCAGGCAGTCACAGTCTGTGCCACTGTGCAGCAATTCCTGGCAGTCTCAGGCTCGTGGTGTATCATATAAAAAGAGAAGGGGTGCCCATAGTGTAAGATCGTTTTTAAAAGTTTATTTAAACAAGCAGAGCGGTACTCACAATTTAAAACCATGTAATAGGCGAGAAAAACAAAGTATTCGGTTAACCATCAGCTGTTCAGATGTTGTTTGAGAAGCACAGAATAGGCCACACCCTACGCGTTTCGTCATTGGACATCTACGGGAGCGTGACCACTGCTGTGCCTCCCACCTTTATATAGTGTGCGGTGTCCCCTCATCACCTGCATAATTAGCATCCATTTTGCCTGTGATTCTGCGGACCGGAGACCGTCCGCGGCCATTTTGTCTGAGATAATGCAGACCGAAGCCTATTTCCCCACAATATGTATGTCGATGTCACTAAGGCTGTCGGCGGCTATTTTCCCTGTGTTTCTACTGATGTATTGTATTCTTACAGACCGTGGCCATTTTGTCTAAGATAAATAGTCACATAGTGAATATAATTTTGACTCCCCCACCTCACGTTTTAGTAAGTGTATTGAATATAGCACACTCACAGGATATCACAGGGTTTAGAGGAACAGCGCCACACCCTTCTCCTAAAAACTATCTAATTTAGCTGTCTCCATTTTTTATGGTGACTGCATGTTGGGGGGCAGCAGTTCCAAACTTGTCTTTTAAACTTTTCACCGTACCCATTTCCACTGCGCGGGTTTACTACTACATTTACCATTCACAGGATGCTTTGCATTTTTTTTTTACTGAATTAAAGGTGTTATCTCTTTTAAAAAATACCAGACGGACCCTTATTCATCTTTTGAACTGTCCCAAATTGGTGTGTTACTTGACAGAAACAATAAAAATTATCCTGGTGATATTACGGCTACCCATCATAGTACTAGTTACCAGATTTCTTTTTGTAGCATCACACAAAACTTGCCCCACACGCCCATCTTTACAGCCTGGAAAAACTGGCCCCACCTACATCACTGTTACAGTTCTTGTTGCAGTAAATCTTGAAAGGGGTAATCAAAATATGGTGAAAATTACCTATACAGGGTACCGTGACTCAGAAAGGGTCTTCCAATATTACATCTTCACTGGTAAATCCCACAGATAAGTATGCATAATACAAGTTGGCTTATAGGGTACACTGTGTGTGTGTGTATATGTATATATAATATTTATTTTATATATATATATATATATATATATATATATATATATATATATATATATATATATATATATACATACAGTTGTGATCAAAAGTTTGCTTACCCTGGCAGAAATCGTGAAATTTTGGCATTAATGTGAAAAATATGACTGATCGTGCTAAAAAAATGTCTTTTATTTAAGGATAGCAATCACATGAAGCCATTTTTTATCACATAGTTTTTTTGGATCCTTTTTAGATCATAATGGTAACAAAAGTCACCCAAATGGCCCTGATAAAAAAGTTTACATACCCTGGGATGTTTGGCCTTGGTACAGACAAAGAAGGTGGCACACTCGCAGGTTAAAATGGCAATAAAAGGTTAATTTCCCACATTTGTGGCTTTTTAAATAAAAATTACTGTCTGTGTATAAATAGTCAATGAATTTGTTAGCTCTCACATTGATGCTCTAAGCAGGCTAGACTCTGAGCCACGAGGAGGTAGAAAAGAACAGTCAAAAGACCTGCGTAACAAGCTACTGAAACTTTACAAAGATGAAAAGGATATAAAAAGATATCCAAAGCCTTGAATATGCCAGTCAGTACTGTTTAATCGCTTATTAAGAAGTGGAAAATTAGGGGCTCGTTTGAGTCCAAGCCAAGGTCAGGTATACCAAGAAATATTGCAGCCACAACTGGCGGAAGAATTGCTCAAGATACAGAGAAAAACCCACAGCTAACCGCAGGAGAAATACGGACTGCTCTCCAAAAAGTCGGTGTGATTGTTTTTAAGAAGCACAATTCAACGATACTTAAACAAAAAAGAGCTGCATGGTTGAGCTGCCAGAAGGAAGCCTTTACTGCGCCAATGCCACAAAAAAGCAAATGAGGCATGTCAAGGTGTTGTTGGGCATATTGTAATCAGGCATTTTTGTGAAACTTGTACAGTAAAAGCTTCTTTCTCGCAACTTGAACATGCAGCTCTTTTTTGTTCAAATTTTATCGAATTGTGCTCTTTAAAAACAACCACACCATTTTTTTTCCAGAGCAGCCTGTATTTCTCCTAAGATTACCTGTGGGTTTTTCTTTGTATCCCGAACAGTTCCTGTGCCAGTTGTGGCTGAAATCTTTCTTGATCTACCTGACCTTGGCTTGGTATCAAGAGATCCCCAAATTTTCCACTTCTTATTAAGTGATTGAACAGTACTGACTGGCATATTCAAGGTTTTGGATATCTTTTTATATCTCTTTCCATCTTTGTAAAGTTTCATTACCTTGTTATGCAGGTCTTTTGACTGTTCTTTTCTACCATCTCATGGCTCAGTATCTAGCCTGCTTAGTGCATCCATGTGAGAACAAACATACTCATTGACTATTTATACACAGACACTAATTGTGATTTAAAAAGCCACAAATGTGGGAATTTACCTTTAATTGCCATTTTAACCTGTGTGTGCCACCTTCTGTGTCTGTACCAAGGCCAAACATTTCAGGGTATGTAAACTTTTTATCAGGGCCATTTGGGTGATTTCTGTTATGATTTAAATAGGATCCAAAAATCTATGTGATAATAAATGGCTTCATGTGATTGCTATCCTTAAATAAAAGACAGTTTTTTTTTGGCATGATCAGGGTATGCAAACTGTTGAGCACAACTGTGTGTGTGTGTATATATATATATTTTTATATATATATATATATATATATATATATATATATATATATATATATATATATATATATATATATATACCGTATTTGTCGGCGTATAACACGCACTTTTTTACTCTTAATATCAGGGGGAAAATCGTGGGTGTGTGTTATACGCCGATCCCCGCTAATTGTGATCTATTGGAGCGATCGCGCCGACATTCACATAGCGTGTAGTTTTAAATATGGCGCCGCGGATTTCGTAGGGACTCGGCGGAGCTGAACGAGCGCCACCGAGATCACAGTGACTGGGCGGAGCCGAGATACACATAGTCGAGTGTTCTCGGCTCTTCTCGGCGCCGCTCACAGTCACGCCCAGTCGGGACGGGACTGGGTGTGACTGTGAGCGGCAACGAGAAGAGCCGAGTACACTCGGCTATGTGTATCTCGGCCCCGCCCAGTCACTGATCTCGGCGAGTCCCTCCGAACTCCGCGGCGCCATATTTAAAACTACACGCTATGTGTATGTCGGCGGCGATCTGTCCAAGCATGTAATGGACAATGGGGGAAAGGGTGAACTGACCACTGGGGCAAGGCTGCACTGACAAGGCTGCACTGGGGCAAAGCTGCACTGACAATTCTGCACTGGGGCAAAGCTGCACTGACAAGGCTGCACTGGGGCAAAGCTGCACTGACAAGGCTGCACTGGGGCAAAGCTGTACTGACAAGGCTGCAATGGATACTGGGGCAAGGCTGCACTGACACTGAAAAGGCTGCAATGACACTGACAAGGCTGCAGATGGACACGATAAGGCTGCATTGATGGGCATTTAAATGTAAGTTTTTTTTTTTTTTCCCTTAACCTTCCCTCCTAAAAGTTTTTTTTTCCTTAAAATTCCCTCCTAAACTTGGGGTGCGTGTTATACGCCGCCACGTGTTATACGCCAATAAATACGGGTATATATATTCTCACAAAAGTGAGTACACCTCTCACATTTTTGTAAATATTTTATTATATCTTTTCATGTGACAAAACTAAAGAAATTACACTTTGCTACAATATAAAGTAGTGAGTGTACAGCTTGTATAACAGTGTCCCCTCAAAATAACTCAACACACAGCCATTAATGTCTAAACCGCTGGCAACAAAAGTGAGTATACCCCTAAGTGAAAATGTCCAAATTGGGCCCAACGTTTTAATATTTTGTGTAGCCACCATTATTTTCCAGCACTGCCTTAACCCTCAAGGGCATGGAGTTCACCAGAGCTTCACAGGTTGCCACTGGAGTCCTCTTCCACTTCTCCATGACAACATCACAGAGCTGGTGGATGTTGGAGACCTTGCGCTCCTCCACCTTACGTTTGAGGATGCCCCACAGATGCTCAATAGGGTTTAGGTTTAATGACATGCTTGGCCAGTCCATCACCTTTACCCTCAGCTTCTTTAGCAAGGCAGTGGTCATCTTGGAGGTGTGTTTGGGGTCGTTATCATGTTTGAATACTGCCCTGCAGCCCAGTCTACAAGGGGAAGGGATCATTCTCTGCTTCAGTATATCGCAGTACATTTTGGCATTCATGGTTCCCTCAATGAACTATAGCTCCTCATTGCCACCAGCACTCATGCAGCCCCAGACCATGACATTCCCACCACCATGCTTGACTGTAGGCAAGACACACTTGTCTTTGTACTCCTCACCTGGTTGCCGCTACACACGCTTGACACCATCTGAACCAAGTTGATCTTGATCTCATCAGACCACAGGACATGGTTCCAGTAATCCATGTCCTTAGTCTGCTTTTCTTCAGCAAACTGTTTGCGGACTTTCTTGTGCATAATCTTTAGAAGAGGCTTCCTTCTGGGGCGACAGACATGCAGACCAATTTGATGCAGTGTGCGGTGTATGGTCTGAGCACTGACAGGCTAACCCCCATCCCTTCAACCTCTGCAGTAATGCTGGCTGCACTTATACGTCTATTTCCCAAAGACAACCTCTGGATATGACGCTAAGCACGTGCACTCATCTTCTTTGGTCGACCATGGTGAAGCCTGTTCTGAGTGTAACCTGTACTGTTAAACCGCTGTATGGTCTTGGCCACCATGCTGCAGCTTAGTTTCAGGGTCTTGGCAATCTTCATAAACCCTAGGTCATCTTTATGTAGAGCAACAATTCTTTTTTTTTCAGATCCTCAGAGAGTTCTTTGCCATGAGGTGCCATGTTGAACTTCCGGTGACCAGTATGAGAGAGTGAGAGCGATAACACCAAATTTAACACACCTGCTCCCCATTCACACCTGAGACCTTGTAACACTAATGAGTCACATGACTTCAGGGAGGGAAAATGTCTAATTGGGCCCAATTTGGGTCGAAAATGTGTTTATCAATTTCACAAATATCACAAGGAACAACATGCAAGTTACAACTTAGTGACAACCGCTAGTAAACATAGGTAATGAGTCAGCCTGATGGCTATCGCCCATAGCTTGACTCCCACTAACAAACAGTGCATTGTAAGGGTTGACAACTGTCATCTGTTGCGAGGGGTAGTTAATTGGGCCCAATTTGGACATTTTCACTTAGGGGTGTACTCACTTTTGTTGCCAGTGGTTTAGACATTAAAGGCTGTGTGTTGAGTTATTTTGAGGGGTCAGCAAATTTAAACTGTTATACAAGCTGTACACTCACTACTTTACATTGTAGCAAAGTGTAATTTCTTCAGTATTGTCACATGAAAAGATATAATAAAATATTTACAAAAATGTGAGGGGTGTACTCACTTTTGTGTGTGTGTGTGTGTGTGTGTGTGTATACCTTGGATATAAAAAGTCTACACACCCCTGTTAAAATGTCAGGTTTCTGTGATGTAAAAAAAAAATGAGACAAAGATAAATCATTTCAGAACTTTTTCCACCTTTTCATGTGACCTATAAACTGTACAAAGTTCACCAACAAACTAAAATCTTTTAGGTGGAGGGAAGTAAAGTATCAATCTTTTTGGGTATGAGTCTATCAGCATGGCATATCTTGACTTGCCAATATTTGCCCACTCTTCTTTGCAAAAACGCTCCAAATCTGTCAGATTGCGAGGGCATCCGCTGTGCACAACCCTCTTCAGATTGCCCTACACAGGGCCGTTTTTAAGGCAGGGCAAAAGGGGCAGCTGCCCTGGGCCTTGTCATTGTTGTGGGGCCCAAAGCAGCTACCTCATACTTGCCAACTATCCTGGTTTAAATTCCCTCGTTCCTTGAGGTTTTAGTCCTGTGCTGTGTCCCAATATCTCAGTGTGAAGTGCTGCTACTAATGCTGCCCAGCTCTTCGCTATTTTTGTGTACAGATGACTCACCTGCAGACCCTGGGTTTACATGTAAATTACCGGCATTCATATGTAAATAGTGACAGCATTCATATGTAAATAGTGGCGGCTGGCAGCATTGATATATATATCATGCCCCCCTGAGGTCATATCCACAGTAATTTCTAGCAACCAATCAACAAGCAGAAATCCTTGGCTGTAGCCTCTAGCAACTAATCAGTGAGCCGTAATGTGTGCTGTAACCTCTAGCAACCAGACAGTGAGCAGTAATGATACACTGTAACCTCTGGCAACCAGTCGCAATAGCTGCCTGATCTGATTCAGTAAACTGATTTTGAGTCTAGCTGCTATTTATTGTATGTCTCAGAGCAGGTGGAGAGAAAAACTGCATGGGGGGGGGCCGCAAGAAAAGTTTTGCCCAGGGTCCAATCAATATTAAAGACGGCCCTGACCCTACAGATTTTCAATGAGATTCAGGTATAGGCTCTGACTGGGCCATTCCAAAACTTTAATCTTCTTCTGGTGAAGCCATTCCTTTGTTGATTTGGATGTATGCTTTGGGTCGTTGTCATGCATGAAAGATGACGTTCCTCTTCATGTTCAGCTTTCTAGCAGAAGCCTGAAGGTTTTGTGCCAATATTGACTGGTGTTTGGAGCCATTCATAATTCCCTCTACCATGACTAAGGCCACTGTTATGCCCCGTACACACGGTCGGACTTTGTTCGGACATTCCGACAACAAAATCCTAGGATTTTTTCCGACGGATGTGGGCTCAAACTTGTCTTGCATACACACGGTCACACAAAGTTGTCGGAAAATCTGATCATTCTGAACGCGGTGATGTAAAACATGTACGTCTGGACTATAAACGGGGCAGTGGCCAATAGCTTTCATCTCTTTATTTATTCTGAGCATGCGTGGCACTTTGTCCGTCGAATTTGTGTACACACGATCGGAATTTCCGACAACGGATTTTGTTGTCGGAAAATTTTATATCCTGCTCTCAAACTTTGTGTGTCGGAAAATCCGATGGAAAATGTGTGATGGAGCCTACACACGGTCGGAATTTCCGACAACAAGGTCCTATCACACATTTTCCGTTGGAAAATCAGACCGTGTGTACGGGGCATTACAGCTAAGGAAAAACAGCCCCAATGCATGATGCTGGTGATGTTTAGTGTTGTTTTTGCACCAAACATATCTTTTGTAATTATGGCCAAAAAGTTCAACCTTGGTTTCATCAGACCATAACACATTTTCCCACATGCTTTTAGGAGACTTCAGATGTGTTTTTGCAAAATTTAGTCGGGCTTGGATGTTTTTCTTCGTAAGAAAAGACTTCCGTCTTGCCACTCTACCCCATAGCCCAGACATATGAAGGATACGGGAGATTGTTGTCACATGTACAACACAGCCAGTACTTGGCAGATATTTCTGAAGCTTCTTTAATGTTGCTGTAGGCCTCTTGGCAGCGTCCCTGGCTAGTTTTCTTCACGCCTTTTCATCAATTTTGGAGGGACGTCCAGTTCTTGATAATGTCACTGTTGTACCATATTTTCTCCACTTGATGATGACTATCTTCACTGTGTTCCATGGTATTTCTAATGCCTTGTAAATTCTTTTGTACCCTTCTCCTGACTGATACCCTTTAACAATGAGATCCCTCTGATGCTTTGGAAGCTCTCTGTGAACCATGGCTTTTTCTGTAGGAATGGACTAAGAAAATGTAATTTACCTACTAGAACAGCTGAACTTTATTTAGGGTTAATCAGAGGAACTTTAACCACTTCCGGACCGCCCACCGTCGTTATACATCGGTAAAGAGAAATATCGTTGTTATGGCAGCAGCTAGCTGCCATAACCCTGATATCCTCTTCTTCAGCGGGCGGTCCGCTTCAAGATAAAAGTGGTCTCTGCTGCAGATGCGCCATGAGATCGCTTTTATCGGGAGTCGATCGGATCTTCTCCCTAGCCTGATATGGAGACGAGTGAGGGTAAGATGACCCCAACCCGTCTCAATATCATTGCAGGGCGGAAGCGACGTGAAAACGTCACTTCTTCCCATAGCTCTTAAAGGGTCATCTTTTATTTCTTTATATAATTTTTTTTTTTAAATTACAACATTTTTTATTTTTTTTATTTTTATTGCATTTTAGTGTAAATATGAGATCTGAGGTCTTTTTGACCCCAGATCTCATATTTAGGAGATCCTGTCATGCTTTTTTTTCTATTACAAGGGATGTTTACATCCCTTGTAATAGGAATAAAAGTAACACATTTTTTTTAAAGAACAGAGTGAAAATAATAGCTAATTTTTTGTGACAAGTCCCGTCACTTCCATCCCCAACTTATTACAGGCGCTCAAGACATACTCTGCTCTTTCTAATTACAAAATTAATGTGCACAAATCTGAGGCTTTAAATTAATTTACCCAAGGAGACTCTCAATATTATTCAACAGAATTTCCCCTTCTCATGAGCTCGCCACAAAATGAAATATCTGCGCGTTTATCTTACCCCCTCAGTGTCAGCAGTCTTCCAAGAGAATTACGTTCCCTGGCTTGCCTCTCTACGTCTAGATCTCCAGCGCTGGCACAAGAATACTTTCTCCTGGTTCGGAAGGAACAGCATTTTAAGGATGGCGGTTTTGCCAAAATTATTATATCTCCTCCAAACATTGCCAATAACGGTCCCAAACCACTTCCTTCACTCTGTCAGAGGGGAATTTTTGAATTTTCTATGGGGCTACAAAGTAAAAAGATTGTCTCATCATATCTTGTCCTTACCAAAAGACCAGGGCGGCTTGGGGTTCCCAGACCCGTTTAAATGCTACCAGGCGGTTCATTTAACTAGAGCCTTAGACTGGGCCAAACATGCCTCAGAGAAGGAGTGGGTGGGGGTGGAACAGGCAATGACACCTCTCCCGCTCCCAACTTTGATGTGGCAGACTTCTGCCTTGCCAGTACCCCTGAAATCCCACCCTTTGATTGGGACTACTGTGTCGGTGGCAGTAAAAACGGGTTGTGTCACGTTGGTCTCCCGCACTCCCTCACCTTTGTCACCGGTAATTGGCGCTCAGGAGTTCCCATGTAGTCTATCGGGGAGGAGGTTTAGGGAATTTCTGATGATCAACAGATTTAGGTTTCAAGACTTTCATCACGAGGGTCGATGGTGCACCATCGAGGAAATACAAGCAATGCTATCGCCACCTTTTAGATAGATGGAGAGCAACACAGATCAGACATTTCCTTACCTCCTCGCAGTTCGTGCCATCCACTAGTCATTCCACGTCTGCTTTTGAGAGGCTCTATCTGGATCCTACTCCCCTCCGTCATCTACTGTCCTTAATGTATGGGTTTCTAGTCGACCCACAGGACGGCTTTATACCTCATTATCTACGGAAATGGGAGAATGATCTGAGTCGAGCCTTCTCAGAGGAGGAGAGAGAACGAATTTTATACTTTGCACACCGCTCCTCAATTGCGAGCAGGTTCCAGGAGGTTGGGTTTAAGATAATGACTCGCTGGCATAGAGTGCCCAAGCTTCTCCACAAAATCTACCCTTCAGTTCCTTCCTCCTGCTGGCGTTGTCAGCATCCTGACGGTTCGTTACTGCACATTTTCTGGACATGCCCCCGGGTTCGTCCCTTTTGGGAAGCCATTAGGCGCATAGTTCTTAGACTGACGGACATTACACTTGCAGATGATCTGGCTCAATGCCTGCTCCACCTTACCCCGATGTCGAGACGTCGTTGTAAGAAATCCCTCTTGATACATCTTCTAAACACCGCTAAAATATGCATTCCGCAAAAATGGAAATGCTCAGATCCCCCGACAGTTGGTCAGTGGATAGCTGTGGTGAATGAAATTAATCTGATGGAACAATTGACGGCTGCATTACAACGTAAGGAGGAAAAATTCAACAAAACCTGGTTTTACTGGCACGATTTCCGATTCTCTCAGGATTACAACACCTTTGTGACCCCCTCAGTAGAGCTATAGTGACAGAGCATGTTTTTCTTTCCAAGTGCCTCCGCCTTCGTCACTCCCCCCCCCCCCCTTTTTTTTTTTTCTTTCCTACCCCCCCTCTCTCCCCTTACTGATCTTACATCCTTTCCCTCTTCTAAACCCGCCTTATCTTACCGATTCTTACCATGTTCATGTCTTCTTTCCTGTCTTCGGATTTCCGAACTGTTATGTTTTCTTCATTATTTGAAAAACCTGTTTGTGTACACCTGACTAGGGGCGAGCATATTGTCTTTTCATTGTACATTGTAGTACTTTAGGTTTACTGTGGGTTAGCTGGCGCTATTTTTGGCGCCAGCCGACTTGCCACCTTCATATAGTATGTTGATGCTTTGTCTTTGGTTTATGTATCAGCCTGCCCTCAATGTACAAACTGTCAGTGTTGGTCTTGTTTTGTCCTACCTGGTGTACTCAATAAAAACACTTTAAATGAAAAAAAAAAAATAGCTAAAAGGTAAAATAAATAATTTTTTTTTTCTTTACGCGCCTCGTCCCGCCAAGCTCACGTGCAGAAGCAAACGCATACGTGAGTAGCGCCCGCATATGAAAACGGTGTTCAAACCACACATGTGATGTATCGCCGCAATTAATAGAATGAGAGCAATAATTCTAGCCCTAGACCCCCTCTGTAACTTAAAACATGCAACCTTTAGAATTTTTTTAAACGTCGCCTATGGAGATTTTTAAGGGTAAAAGTTTGTCGCCATTCCACGAGTAGGCGCAATTTTGAAACATGACATGTTGGGTATCAATTTACTTGGCATAACATTATCTTTCACAATATAAAAAAATTGGGCTAAGTTTACTGTTGCCTTATTTTTTAATTTAAATTTTTTTATTTTTTTCCAAAAAAAGTGTGCTTGTAAGACCGCTGCGCAAATAAGGTGTGACAGAAAATATTGCAACAACCGCCATTTTATTCTCTAGGGTGTTAGTAAAAAAATATAATGTTTGGGGGTTCTAAGTAATTTTCTAGCAAAAAAAAACCTGTTTTTAACTTGTAAACAACAACTCTCAGAAAGAGGCTCGGTCCTTAAGTGGTTAATGATGGCAGGTGTGTACTGACTCCTATTTAACATGAGTTTCAGGCTGGGTTCACACTGGTCCGACAAACGCTCCGACGTTGGGAGCTCATGTCGCATGATGTGTGAATGTTTCCCTATGGGAACCGTCCTAACTGGTCCGACACAAGTCGTTCCGACTTTAGAAATGCTCCCTGTACTACTTTGGTCCGACTTTGATCCTACTTCAGCCCATTGACTATCATTGAAGTCGAATCAAAGTCGGATCGCCGTCTCGCATGATCCGACTTCGGCATGCGACTTGTGCTCATATGATCTTGAGGGGGAACTCCAAATTTTAAATAAAAAACCGGCATGGGTTCCCCCTCCAAGAGCATACCGGGCCCTTGGGTCTGGTATGGACCTTAAGAGGAACCCCCTACTGTACCCCATACTCATTCACAAAGGGGGGGGGGGCTGGGATCTGGGTGCCCCCTTATTAAAGGGGGCTCCCGGATCCCGATAAGCCCCCCGCCAGCAGACCCCGACAACCAACGGCCAGGGTTGTCGGGAAGAGGCCCTTGTCCTTATCAACATGGGGACAAGGTGCTTTGGGGTGGGGGGGGCCCTTGCCCCAAAGCACCCACCCCTCCATGTTGAGGGCATACGGCCTGGTACGGTTCAGGAGGGGGGGGGGCACTCGCTCGTCCCCACCCCCATTCCTGACCGGCCGGGCTGCGTGCTCGGATAAGGGTCTGGTATGGATTTGGGGGGGGACCCCCACGCCGTTTTTCCGGCGTAGGGGGTTCCCCTTAGGATCCATACCAGACCCAAGGGCCTGGTATGCCCTTGGAGGGGGAACCCATGCCGGTTTTTTTATTTAAAATTTGGCGCGGAGTTCCCCCTCAAGATTCATACCAAACACAGTGCCGGGCATTGCCGGGGATCCAAGTCGGATTATCATTCATTGAAAGTCGGACGCATGCCAGCTTCATGTCGCAGGGCAAAGTCGGATCCAAAGTAGGACGGCTGTCGTGTCGCATCAGTGTGAACCCAGCCTAAGGCTGGGTTCACACTGGTCCGACAAACGCTCCGACATTGGGAGCTCATGTCGCATGGCGTGTGAAATTCAATGTTTCCCTATGGGAGCCGTCCTAACTGGTCCGACACAAGACTTTAGAAATGCTCCCTGTACTACTTTGGTCCGACTTTGATCCTACTTCAGCCCATTGACTATCATTGAAGTAGGATCAACGTCGGATCCTTGTCCTAACCATCCGACTTTGGCCTCCGACATTGTTATATTTCCTGCCCCCTGCTGTAGCCCCTCCCATTGTGTGTTAGTTTTGATTGGTCAAAGGACAAGTGTACTATCTGAAAAGTCTGATCAAAGTAGTATCCTGTTCATAAAAGTCGGATGGATGTTGGACCAATGTAGGATCAATGTAGGACCAATGTAGGACTGATGTTGCAGAGCAAAGTAGGATGAAAGTCGTAGTACTGTTGTGTAGTATAGTGTGAACCCAGCCTAAGGCTGGGTTCACACTGGTGCGACACGACAGCCGCCCTACTTTGGATCCGACTTTGCCCTGCGACATGAAGCCGGCATGTGTCCGACTTTCAATGAACAGGGATCCGACTTGGATCCCCGCCAATGCCCGGCACTGTGTTTGGTATGAATCTTTAGGGGGAACTCCGCGCCAAATTTTAAATAAAAAACCGGCATGGGTTCCCCCTCCAAGAGCATACCAGGCCCTTGGGTCTGGTATGGACCTTAAGGGGAACCCCTACGCCGAAAAAACGGCATGGGGTCCCCCCCCAAATCTATACCAGACCCTTATCCGAGCACGCAGCCCGGCCGGACAGGAATGGGGGTGGGGACGAGCGAGCGCCCCCCCCCTGAACCGTACCAGGCCGCATGCCCTCAACATGGGGGGGTTGGTGTCTTGGGGGAGGGGGGCGCGCTGCGGGCCCCCCCACCCCAAAGCACCTCGTCCCCATGTTGATGAGGACAAGGGCCTCTTCCCAACAACCCTGGCCGTTGGTTGTCGGGGTCTGCGGGCGGAGGGCTTATCGGAATCCGGGAGCCCCTTTAATAAGGGGGCCCCCAGATCCCGGCCCCCCACCCTATGTGAATGAGCCATTTATATAGGCGGTGACACCGCCCCCTTGTGACGTCACGGTCCCAGCATGCGCAGGGACTCTGGTGTCATTAGGGGGCGTAACCCCAGAGTCCCTGCGCATGCTGGGACCGTGACGTCACAAGGGGGCGGGTCACCACCTATATAAATGGCTCCGCAGCTCGCACACAGCATTCCAGCCGGAGAGAGAGTCGTGTCAACATCGGAAGAAGAGATGAAGAGAAGAAGCGGCGACAAGACAGCGGCAGCAGACCGGGGCCCCCTGCTGGCAAAAGAGCTGGAAGAAGATAGCAGAGGGGCCCGGGAGAAGAGGCGGAACACCGGGAGAAGTCGGAAGAAGACCCCCCCCCCCCCCCGTAGTCGGAAGAAGATCCCGGAGCTGTCTAATAAAATTAATCTTAAAACCTGTGTACTGTGTTTTTTTTTTATTGACACTTTTCCCTAGGTGAATGGGTAGGGGTACCATGTACCCCATACTCATTCACATAGGGTGGGGGGCCGGGATCTGGGGGCCCCCTTATCAAAGGGGGCTCCCGGATTCCGATAAGCCCTCCGCCCGCAGACCCCGACAACCAACGGCCAGGGTTGTCGGGAAGAGGCCCTTGTCCTCATCAACATGGGGACAAGGTGCTTTGGGGTGGGGGGGCCCGCAGCGCACCCCCCTCCCCCAAGGCACAAACCCCCCCATGTTGAGGGCATGCGGCCTGGTACGGTTCAGGAGGGGGGGCGCTCTCTCGTCCCCACCCCCATTTCTGTCTGGCCAGGCTGCGTGCTTGGATAAGGATCTGGTATGGATTTGGGGGGGACCCCCATGCCGTTTTTTCGGCGTAGGGGGTTCCCCTTAAGGTCCATACCAGACCCAAGGGCCTGGTATGCTCTTGGAGGGGGAACCCATGCCCGTTTTTTATTTAAAATTTGGCGCGGAGTTCCCTCTCAAGATCATCTGAGCACAAGTCGCGTGCCGAAGTTGGATCATGCGAGACGGCGATCCGACTTTGATCCGACTTCAATAATAGTCAATAGGCTGAAGTAGGATCAAAGTCGGACCAAAGTAGTACAGGGAGCATTTCTAAAGTCGGAACGACTTGTGTCGGACCAGTTAGGACGGCTCCCATAGGGAAACATTAAATTTCACATGTCATGCAACATGAGCTCCCAATGTCGGAGCGTTTGTCGGACCAGTGTGAACCCAGCCTAATTCTGAACACCACTACATCCCCAGTTATAAAAGGGTGTGCATACTTCTACAACCATATTATTTTAGTTTTTTATTTTTACTTCTCCCCCTAAAAGATTTCAGTTTGTTTTTCAATTGAGTTGTACAGTTTATAGGTCACATTAAAGGTGGAAAAAGTTCTGAAACGATTTCTTCTAATTTCTGTCTCATTTTTTGTTTAAATCACATAAACCTTACATTTTTACATGGGTGTGTAGACTTTTTAGATCCACTGTGTATTATAATGTCTATCTGCCAAGCATGCTAATGTGTTATAATCTTACTGATTCTGAACACGAAGAGCAGAATGTCAAAGGTTATTGTCTATTGTTTGTATGTCTGAGATTAATGTAATGAAACAGAGTGTAAAGAACAAAAACTTTTAATAATTAATTTACATGATTAAAATAATAAAATACAAGCTTTGTGAATTGCAGTGGTGCTGGGATTACCCATCATACCCCGATTGTACAGTTCTAGGACAACTTGTCATACCCTTCCTAGATGACATATCTTCACCATTAACTGTTCTGGGGTAATTTACAAATTAGATAGAGGTTCTCTGCCCTATATGCCCACATCCTGAATAATACATGTACAACAGAAGAATTTTTGTAGCAATGAACTTTTTTGGGCATATAGAGAATGACAACAACATTGCTCCATAAATTCATAAAGTTTAATATACATATTGTGTTATCTCAGTGTTTTCACAGTAGGGTTCACAGATCTTATTTCATTTCAAAATCCACATGACTGCTTAACGCGTTTTGAATCATTAGCAGCTTCATCAGGAGCCCATGTGAATAATATACATATAAAAAAAAACAATATCACAAATTATTAGGGTTTCTAATAGTGTGCTGGAATCAGGATTCTCCTTTTCAGAAAGAGGACAGTGACCAAGTATCTGTTTGCTCTCCCCAGTCTGGCAAGACATTCCTTGAGAAAAGACAGGTTAGTATGCTGTACTGCATTTGCAGAATGTCAGTTAGTAAGGGACACAAGTTTAATAACATGGCAACTAGACCTCCGCTAAAGCAACCATGATACAAGGAGATTACCAGATTGGAGATCTGTATTGTGCTTCCCAACATCAATACCAGGCTGTCCCCTAGAGCTCCCCTAGAGCTGATATTTATACCTGAAGCTGGACTGTATAAGCGTCTAACCCTCCAGGTACACACAAGAAAGGCCTGTCAGGGAAGATCTGCCCATAGGCATTACCATTACAGGACCTTCAGGTGAGTGATCACAATCTGATTCTGTGCCAGCCTCAGTCCTAGTCTGCTGAGCCTGCTGAGCATTTCTGTTTAACTCGTTCCCGCCCGGCCTATAGCAGATTGAAGGCCAGGCGGGATGCACCTCCTTCCGGGCGGCGCCCGGTCGCCGCTCATTTGCGCCCCCAGAGGCAAGTAGCGTGGCGATTGGTGGTGAGCCGCGTCCCTTGGACACAGCGCATTACCAATCAGGGTAAAGAGCAAATTACATTGTGATTATCGTTTTTCGTCATTTCCTTTCTTCAGTGCTGTGAGTGTGTGAGGAAAGAAAAGCCGATAACCGGCTTTCCTGTGACGGGACATATATACTAATAATCAGGGCACTGATCATCAGTACCCTGATAATCAGTGCATACCCAACAGTGCCACCTTATCAGTGCAGCCTCATCATTGCCTCTTCATCAGTGCCCATGAGTGCAGGCTCATCAGTACAGCCTCATCACCATCAGTGAAGGAGAAAAAATATTTATTTGCAAAATTTTATAACAGAAACAAAGAAAAAGCTGTTTTTTCAAAATTTTCAGTCTTTTTTCATTTGTTTAGCAAAAAATAAAAAACTCAGTGGTGATTAAATACCACCCAAACAAAGCTGTGTCTCAAATTCATATGGGTACAGTGTTGCATGACCGTGCAGTTGTCGCTCAAAGTGCGACAGCGCTGAAAGCTGAAAATTGGCCTGGTCAGGAAGGGGGTAAAAGTGGCCAGTAGGCAAATGGTTAAGATGGATGCCCGGCAAAGGTTTTCCTCCACACCAGAAATGCTGATTGATGCCTGTGCGTGCCACCCTGATACATGAGCCAGACAGCAACATTTTCATTCACTTGACGTGGCACTACAACCAGTGCTTGGGTGGCCCTAAGAAGTCTTGCACAGTTGATTGCAACTTCTTTCATCTGTAGCATAGGGAAATCGCTTAGAGCACCAGCAACCTGGCACACACACACACTGCACAGCCTGTTGCCATCTATACATTCGTGCCGGGGCATGCAGCAGGCACAGCTCCATATACAGCAGAATATATTGCACTGCTGACTTGAGTGGTATGAAGGTGTGGCAGGCAGGTACATGCTACACTTGTAAAGTGCAGACAGAGCTTCATCCTTCACAGTCCTTCAGAACAAGCTGCTCGTGTGCACCCCACATCTCCGATCACGATAAAGGCTCTTTACCATGTGATCAGCTGTGTGTCCAATCACAGCTGATCAGTGTATATAGGAAGTACCAGCATTCCTCTTCATGCTGACAACATGTGAGTAGAGGAGAGCCGATAAGTGGCTTTCCTCACAGGGGAGATCTGCACTAATAATAGGGCAATGATTATCATTGCAGCCCCATCAGCTATGCCTGCCCTTGCCCATCAGTGATTCCAATCAGTGCCCATTAAGAGTGCCCATCAGTGCTGTATACCAGTGCTTTCTATCAGTGCCGCTTATAGTGCCACCTCATCAGTGCACGCCAGTGAAGGAGAAAAATTACTTATTTACAACATTTTAAACCACAGAAAAACTTTTTTCTTTTTTTTCAAAAATTTTGTATTTATTTTATTAGTTTAGCAAAAAATAAAAAAACTCAGTGGTGATTAAATACCACCAAAAGAAAGCTCTATCTGTCTCAAAAAAATTAAAAAAAATTATTTTGGGGGACAGCATTGCATGACAGCACAATTGTCATTGAAAGCGTGACAGCGCTGAAAGCTGAAAATTGGCCTGGGCAGGAAGGGGGTGAAAGTAACTTGTATTGAAGTGGTTAATACCAAACTCCAGGCATAAATAAATAAAAAAATAAACAGCCATGCGTGGATCAGAATTCCATCAGTTCAGCAGGGACCAGACGAATTTTGATCCATGTATGGACACCTTGGTTGTACAGAGGACAAACTTAATGATTGACCTCAGTACAACCTACAGACCTCTGTACAAAGTACAGACAGGGCTGTGAGGATTTTCAGAATGGTATACATGTGTGTATGTGTCAGTTTTAGTGGGAACTTCTGCTAATGTCGGGCCTACTGATAAGTCATATTTAACCACTTCGCGCCCGCGCTATAGCCGAAAGACGGCTGCAGCGTGGACACTAACTGCCGGGAGGCCGTCCCTGGACGTCCTCCTGTTTACTTCCACGATGTGCGCTCCCACGGGCGCGCATCGGGGAAGTTCTGTGCTGCCCGTGTCCCTTGGACACAGCCAGTCACAGATCGCCGTAAACGGCCAATCACAGCGTCCGTTTACTGTGCGATCGGCAGTGCCAATGAGAGATGATCTCATATGTAAACATATGAGATCATCTCTCATCGCCGGCTCTCCCTCCTCACACAGAGACAGCGTGTGAGGAGGGAGAGCTAACCGCTGCAGCCTGTGTCAGGAAAAAAAAAAGAAAAAAAAAAGTGACGTCACTGCCATCTGTCCCCACTGTCATCAGTCCCCACTGTCATCTGTCCCCAGTGCCATCTGTCATCAGTGCCACCTCTCAGTGTCACGTGCCATCTGTTATCAGTGTCAAGTGTCATCAGTGCCACGTATCAGTGCCATCTGTCATCAGTGTCACGTGTCATCATTGCCACGTATTAGTGCCATCTGTCATCAGTGCCACGTGATAGTGCCATGTATTAGTGCCATCTGTCATCAGTGCCATCTGTCATCAGTGCCACATGTCATCAGTGCCACATATTAGTGCCATCTGTCATCAGTGTCATGTGTCATCAGTGCCACGTATTAGTGCCATCTGTCATCAGTGCCATGTATTAGTGCCATCTGTCATCAGTGCCACGTATTAGTGCCATTTGTCATCAGTGCCACGTATCAGTGCCATTTGTCATTAGTGCCACAACAGTGTCATCAGTGCCACGTATCAGTGCCATCTGTCATCAGTGCCATGTCAGTGTCACGTGTTATTGTCCTGATTCTCCAGGGCCTTCAAAAGCGTAATAGGTAGTCAACAAGTTAGATGTGTAATTTATGCTCCTAGAACACTTGATGGTGCTCCCTGCATGTTGGGCCTCTCTATGTGGCTAGGCTGTGAAAAAGTCCCACACATATGGTATCGCCATACTCAGGAGGAGTAGCAGATATGTGGCAGTATAAATTGTGGCCAAAATTTATGAAGAAAAATTAATGATTTTCAAAATTGGTCTGGGCAGGAGGGGGGGGGGTTAAGTGCCCAGTAGGTAAGTGGTTAAATTGTGTGTAAATAATCTATGTTTAAAAAACTGACAACGAAAATGTAATATAGTTACAGTTGTCTATGTCTATAACATGCGTATATATATTTATGTCTTTAGGATGTATAAAAAATTTGATTCCTCCAGAATAAGAGCAGAGGAAGAAGCTTTCTCCAGCAAGAGATGCCTAGAATGGTTCTATGAATATGCAGGTAGGTCATAGCGTACTATATGTTTGATTGTCCCATGCCCTGCTTTTATAGGTCCCATCTTAACTCCTACACATTTTCTTTCTTCTGTACATGTGCTCTGGCACTTTCAATTGTCTTATTACATGCACCCTATGTAATTCTTTCTGAGCATCTGGTGAAAAATGCATAAGCACAGTTTACTTTTAGTGACAACAATGTCAGAAACCATCATTATATTGGGTAAATCTCAACTTCTCCTGTAAATGTTGCAGTCGGCCTCACCTACTGAGCCTTCAATGTGATGGGCAGCCTCACTAACCAGTAATAGAGCAGATAATGAGATTTCTGGAAAAATGCAAAAAGTGCAAAGATCCAATCACGTTGTGAGTGCTGCCTGTCTGCTGCCCATCTCTTTCCACAACTTCCCGAATTCTGCCTGCATGCAAGCAGTGATTCCTGTAAGACTCCGCCCCCTGAAACTCCTCCTCTCAGCACCTCTGTAGTTCAGAAGGCAGGCTCTATGAAATGTAGACACACCAATGCTTACATGGCATAATGAATACTTGTCACAGAATTCAAGGAAGTAAATGTGTGGGGATCTTCACAAAGTAAATTTACAAATCTCAATCATTCAGATTAATAGGAGTAGGATAGAAATATTTAAAATACAATGTGGAAATTAATATAATATTTTACATTTTGACAACTGATACGTTATAAAGTGGTGGTAAACCCCAAAATTTGTATATTGCTGCTTATTAATCCTTAATTGTGGTGGCTGCTTACGTTTTCTTTTTATTCAGGCTTTTTATCCTTTGGACATCAGCATTGTCAACCTGAGGAGAGGGTAGTGTTAGATGCACTAGCAGATTTAGATAAACTTGAGTAACAAATTATAGCTGAACTTCAGCTAACAGCTAGCTAACAAGTTACAGCAACATTTTTCTCCTTATGGGATAAAGGTTTTACATAAATGATATTAAATAATATGATATAAAAAACTGACCACTGCAAGCACCCCTGTCAGTGTTAAATGGTTTGTCTTACCCCTCCAACTGCCACTTTTGTTGATAGGGTGGTCTGTTGAAGGAAGTTTAAACATTACAGACCTACTGACTGGATCAGGTTAAAATGTAGCCAAAAATAAATCTAATGCAGCCCCTCTTTTTTTATGAAACAAAAAAAAATGTGGTAGAAGCACATAAGATTCATTGATCGTTGAGTACAGCGTAATTATGGTATGTACAGTACATAGATAACACAAAATAGGCATAGTAATTGATAGTACCTTGTCAACAGGTGAGTGGTGTGGAGGAAAGGAGAGGAAAGGATGGAAAGTGCGGGGAAAGCGGGGGTTGGGGGAAGAGGTGACAATGAGGGACAGAGCCATCCAAAATTATGATCTTAAAGGTTGGACTCGACCGGTGGTTTCCAAACTTTATGGACTTTTTTTTATTGTGTCAGTCTGTATAGCCGTAAGTTTTCATAAAACATGACCTGGGAAATCTGGTGCTTGACTTCTGCAAAGGACAGTGTCACAGGCTTTCAGGCTCTAGCTACAACCTTTTTGGCTAGATGTGCTGGAACAAACCATCGGCATGACACCCTTGTAAGCAAAGCGGAGAATAGACTGGGATAGCATGGGAGATCCTCAAAAGGACAAGATACCACTTAAAGGAGGAGTTTGTAATTGGCCTCTACAGCCAGCACATGAGCTAAACTTTTGGCTGCAGTGGTCCAAATCTGGTCCCAAGTTTCCAGTGGGACAACTTTGCCAATATTAGATTTCTATTTTCACACATAAGGAGGAAAATTGTTCTACGTTAATGCTAGGACTACAAGAGTACACAAGTGAAATTAGACCAGGGTCGTAGGGGTTATTCAAAAGGGCACCTTTAAACTGTGTCACCCTAGGAGAGGATGTTACTGGAAGAACCACCAGGTGAAAATAAATTGAAAATCATATGTTGCTGCACCAGATAATTACAGTGAGGGAAATAAGTATTTGATCCCCTGCTGATTTTGTACGTTTGCCCACTGACAAAGAAACGATTAGGCTATAATTTTAATAGTAGGTTTATTTTAACAGTGAGAGACAGAATAACAACAATAAAATCCAGAAAAACGCATTTCAAAAAAGTTATAAATTGATTTGCATTTTAACCACTTACAGACCGGAAGATTTGGCTGCTTAATGACCAGGCCATTTTTTGCGATACGGTTTAACTGACAATTGCGCAGTCGTGCGATGCTATACCCAAACAAAATTGCCCCTTTTTTCCCACAAATAGAGCTTTCTTTTGGTGGTATTTGATCACCTCTGCGTTTTTTTATTTTTTGCGCTATGAACAAAAAAATAGCGACAATTTTGAAATCGATCAGTGTATATAAGTTAGTGTTTCTAATTGTATGGGGATGTGACTGACTGGGGGAGGAGACATATTGTTGTTCCTACTTAGTAGGAACAAACAATATGTCTCCTCTCCCCTGACAAAACAGGAATTTGTGTGTTTACACACACAAATCCCTGTTCCTGCTCTCATGCACCCGATCACGGATGGCCGCCAGCCACGCGCATCGGGTTCCCTGACGTGCAGCGGGCGCGGGCCTGCTATCGTCCGTCCTTATAGGTACAGACTTACCCATACGGCGATTCGCGGGAGCGAACCAATTTGCCGGCATATATTGGCGTGAGCTGGTCGGCAAGTGGTTAATGAGTGAAATAAGTATTTGATCCCCTATCAATCAGCAAGATTTCTGAATCCCAGGTGTCTCTCTTAAATGACGTGCTCCTAATCTCAGCTTGTTACCTGTATAAAAGACAGAAGCAATCAATCAATCAGATTCCAATCTATCCATCATGGCCAAGACCAAAGATCTGTCCAAGGATGTCAGGGACAAGATTGTAGAAGACCTTTGCCAAGCAGCTTGGTGAAAGGGTGACAACAGTTGGTGGGATTATTTGCAAATGGAAGAAACACAAAATAACTCAATATCCCTGGGTCTGGGGCTCCATACAAGATCTCGCAAGGTCCCCCCTACTCAAGAAAACACATGTACAGGCCCGTCTGAAGTTTGCCAATGAACATCCAAATGATTCAGTGGAGAACTGGGTGAAAGTGTTGTGGTCAGATGAGACCAAAATCAGGCTCTTTGGCATTAACTCAACTCGCCATGTTTGGAGGAGGAGGAATGCTGCCTATGACCCCGAAGAACACCATCCCCACCATCAAACATGGAGGTTGACACATAATGCTTTTGGGGGGGGGGGGGGTTCTGCTAAGGGGACAGGGCAACTTCACTGCATTAAAGGGACGATGGACGGGATCATGTACCATCAAATCTTGGGCGAGAACCTCCTTCCCACAGCCAGGGCATTGAAAATTAGTCGTAGATGGGTATTTCAGCATGACATTGACCCAAAACACACAGCCAAGGTAACGAAGGAGTGGCTCATAAAGAAGCACATTAAGGTCCTCGAATGGCCTAGCCATTCTCTAGACCTTAATCCCATAACTGGTGGCCAACTACAAGAAACGTCTGACCTCTGTGATGGCCAACAAGGGTTATGCCACCAAGTACTAAGCCATGTTTTGTGAAGGGGCCAAATACTTATTTCACTCATTAAAATGCAAATCGATTTATAACTTTTTTGAAATGTGTTTTTCTTGATTTTTTTGTGGTTATTCTGTCTCTCGCTGTTAAAATAAACCTACCATAAAAATTATAGACTGATCATTTCTTTGTCAGCTGGCAAACGTACAAAATCAGCAGGGGCTCAAATACTTCTTTCCTTCACTGTAAAGGCTAAATTGGCCTTTAAAAAAAAAATAATGCATGCACATATTTTGGCAGGTAAAAAATGTGTGTGTGTGTGTGTGTGTGTGTGTGTGTGTGTGTGTGTATAAATATAAATATATATATATATATAATATATATGGAGGGAGGTGTAATAGAGATTGGGGAAGATCTCAGAAAACGTCCTCCCTTTAGAAGCAGAGCAGTTCACACACAAAAACGATCTACTGTAACAGCATGAGACAGAGGCCTGCTACACAGAGCCCATCCTCTCCCCCCTCCTCCTCCTGTCCACCAAGATAAGTCACCGACAGGACTGCATGTCGCTCAGCTAACTTACCTTCGGCTAGGCTGAACTCCCTCCTCCACTGACGATTGTCTCCACTCCTCCCCATACCAGCATCTCCATGAGCTCAAATAAGGCGCGCTGGGAAAGGCGGAAGGGTACAAGTAGCTTCACTCAGAGTCAGATCATCGGAGACTCTCGATCTCGGCCAGCTCCAGCCAGGAACTGCACATGCAGTCGAGCCGAGAGCGTTACGGGCTTTTACGGGCACGGAAAAATTGCCCCGGTTTTTACTGGTTGCCCATAAAAACACGGGCGGTTGGCAACACTGCTTTCCACAAAGTTTAGGAGTGTGTCTATAGGAATGTTTGACCATTCTTCCAGAAACGTATTTGTGAGGTCAGGCACTGATTTGGACGAGAAGGCCTGGCTTGGAGTCTCCGCTCTAATTCATCCCAAAGGTGTTCTATCGGGTTGAGGTTAGGACTCTGTGCAGGCCAGTCATATTCCTCCACCCCAAACTCGCTCATCCATGTCTTTATGGACCTTGCTTTGTGCACTGTTCAAATCATTTGGTGGAGGGGGGATTATGGTGTGGGGTTGTTTTTCAGGGGTTGGGCTTGGCCCCTTAGTTCCAGTGAAGGGAACTCTTAAGGCGTCAGCATACAAAAACATTTTGGACAATTTCATGCTCCCAACTTTGTGGGAACAGTTTTGGGATGGCCTCTTCCTGTTCCAACATGACTGTGCACCAGTGGGTACTGGTGGGTCTCCTTACTGGGTCTCCCAACACGCATAGAAAAACGGTTTAGATATACTTAATAAATGAGTTACCTTAATTGAAAACTGCATTATAGAATAACCAGTATATCTAGTGATTCGGAAAGCTGAATGTCTCTGGATTTCTTGTTAACCTTGAACTCGGTTCTGCATTCGACACTTTCCTGAGTATCCAACCGTTCTCTTTATTATGATGAGCAACCTTATCGACCAATGGTAGGCTTTGAAGACAGAGGTGAGTTCTTATGTCAGCTTTTAAGAAAAAGATCAGATCTGCAGACAACCAATACTGCCTGTATCTCTCTGACCTGCCGATAAATTTCACACACAGTTTTGCCTAATGATAATCTGTTTATATGCATTTTTTGCCACCTGTCCAGTTTAAAGTGATTGTAAAGGGATTTTTTTGTTTTAACAAACATGGTATACTTGCTTTCTCTGTGCAAAAGGTTTGGACAGAGCAGCCCCAATACTTCCCTTCTCAGGTCCCCCACTGGCGCTTTTGGCTCCCCACCCTGCTGAGTGCCCCCCATAGCAAGCCACTTGCACTCATGCCGGCTCAATTCTGAGCCGGCTCTGTGCGGTTAATGGGCAAACTATTCATTGCAGATTACAGTGAATGACTTGGACAAATGTGCATTGGGATTCTGGATAGATCTTTTAGAACAATTATGTGTCCAGGCATTTCTTCAGTTATTTTTTTATGAGAGTTTGAACCTCATTCAGGCTATTACTGTATGCATCTTCCTATCTTGATAAAAACTGCTCATATTAATTCTTGTTTAGATAGAAATAGGAAGTGATGTCAAATCTCCATAACAGGGTAAAGGAAAACAATAAAAACCCAACAGAAGTGCTAACTTTTCCCCACACAAAAAGAAACAGAATAAACCTTTATGGCTGGAGTGGAGCCTTTAACCACTTCCCGCCTGACCTATAGCAAAATGACCATAACACAAAATTGCAGCGCTAATAATGAATTACAGTATCTCACAAAAGTGAGTACACCCCTCACATTTTTGTAAATATTTTATTATATCTTTTCATGCGACAACACTGAAGAAATTACACTTTGGTACAATGTAAAGTAGTGAGTGTACAGCTAGTATAACAGTGTAAATATGCTGTCCCCTCAAAATAACTCAACACGTAGCCATTATTGTCTAAACTACTGGCAATAAAAGTGAGTACACCCCTAAGTGAAAATGTCCAAATTGGGCCAAATTAGCCATTTTCCCTCCCCGGCGTCATGTGACTCATTATTGTTACATGGTCTCAGGTGTGAATAGGGAGCAGGTGTGTTAAATTTTGTGTTATCGCTCTCACTCTCTCATACTGGTTACTGGAAGTTCAACATGGCATCTCATGGCAAAGAACTCTCTGAGGATCTGAAAAAAAGAATTGTTGTTCTACATAAAGATGGCCTAGGCTATAAAAAGATTGCCAAGACCCTGAAACTGAGCTGCAACACAGTGGCCAAGACCATACAGCGGTTTAACAGGGCAGGTTCCACTCAGAACAGGCCTTGCCATGGTCGACCAAAGATGTTGCACATGCACGTGCTCAGCGTCATATCCAGAAGTTGTCTTTGGGAAATAGACAGATGAGTGCTGCCAGCACTGCTGCAGAGGTTGAAGGGGTGGGGGGTCAGCCTGTCAGTTTTCAGACAATACACTGCACGCTGCATCAAATTGGTCTGCATGGCTGTTGTCCCAGAAGGAAGCCTTATCTAAAGATGATGCACAAGAAAGCCCGCAAACAGTTTGCTGAAGATAGGCAGACTAAGGACATGGATTACTGGAACCATCTCCTGCGGTCTGATGAGACCAAGATAAACTTATTTTGGTTCAGATGGTGTCAAGCGTCTGTGGCGGCAGGCAACCAGGTGAGGAGTACAAAGACAAGTGTGTCTTGCCTACAGTCAAGCATGGTGGGTGGGACTGTCGTGGTCTGGGGCTGCATGAGTGCTGCCGGCACTGGGGAGCTACAGTTCATTGAGGGAACCATGAATGCCAATATGTACTGTGACATACTGAAGTAGAGCATGATCTACTCCCTTCGGAGACTGGGCCACAGGGCAGTATTCCAACATGATAACGACCCCAAGAGGACCACTGCCTTGCTAAAGAAGCTGAGGGTAAAGGTGATGAACGGCCAGGCATGCCTCTAGACCTAAACCCTATTGAGCATCTGTGGGGCATCCTCAAATGGAAGTTGGAGGAGCGCAAGGTCTCTGACATCCACCAGCTCCGTGATGTCGTCATGGAAGTGTGGAAGAGGACTCCAGTGGCAACCTGTTAAGCTCTGGTGAACTCCCTGCCCAAGAGGATTAGGGCAGTGCTGGAAAATAATGGCGGCCAAACAAAATATTGACACTTTGGGCACAATTTGGAAATTTTTACTTAGGGGGTGTACTTACTTTTGTTGCCAGCAGTTTAGACATTAATGGCTGTGTGTTGAGTTATTTTGAGGGGACAGCAAATTTACACTGTTACACAAGCTGTACACTCACTACTTTACATTGTAGCAAAGTTTCATTTCTTCAGTGTTGTCACATCAAAAGATATAATAAAATATTTACAAAAATGTGAGGAGTGTACTCACTTTTGTGAGATACTGTATAACAAATAGTCCTTATAAAGACTATATAATTGGACTATTTGTTATAATTTATTATTAGCGCTGCAATTTGAGAGTTGTGTATTTTCTCTATTGCTAGCAGCTGTGCCTTGGTGTAGCGCTGATCATTTATTTATATTTATCCTATAGCAAAATGACGCCCAGGCGGTGGTTTAATTGTTCTGCGTGGACATCATATGACGTCCTTCAGAACAAGCCGCTCGTGCGCGCCCCCGGGGGCATGCAGTGCAGTGATTGGTGATGCAGTTTTTTCAATTGGACACACCGCATCATCGATCACGGTAAAGAGCCTATGACGTAGGCTCTTTACCATGTGATCAGCTGTGTTCAATCACAGCTGATCACAGTTTAAATAGGAAGTGTCGGTTATCGGTATTCCTCTTCTCACGCTGACGGAATGCGAGTAGAAAAGAGCTGATAAGCGGCTTTTGTCATAGGAGAGATCTGCACCGATATTAAGTGCAATGATTATCAGTGAAGATCCATCAGCGATGCCTGCCCGTGCTCATCAGTGCCCATCAGTGATGCCTTTTAGTGCCACCTATCTGTGCCCATTATTGCTGCCTATCGGTGATCATAAAGGCTGCCTATCAGTGCTGCATATTGGTGCCACCTCATCAGTGCAGCCTATCAGTGTCTATCGCTGCAGCCTCATTAGCGCATGTAAGTGAAGGAGAAAAATTACTAGAAAAATGTACAAGATTTTAAAACAGAAACTTTTTTTTTTCTTAATTATTTTTTTGTTTGTTTAGCAAAAAATGTAAAACTCAGTGGTGATTAAATACCACCAAAAGAAAGCTCTATCTGTCTCAAAAAAATTATAAAAAATTTGTTTGGGTACAGCATTGCATGACAGCGCAATTGTCATTCAAAGTGTGACAGCGCTGAAAGCTGAAAATTGGCCTGGGCAGGAAGGTGGTGATTGTGACTTGTATTGAAGTGGTTAAAACCAAGCATAAATAAAAAAAATATAGGATTAAAGCCAACTGTGCATGGATCACAATTCTGCCAGTTCAACAGGGACCAGATGAATTTTAATCCATGTATGGACACCTTGGTTGTACAGAAGACATTCTAACGATTGACCTCTGTACAACCTGGCTGTCGGGTTTTTCCCAAATAATCTGTGCCGCATACCACCATCAGAACATAATAGCACAGCTGGTGTGATTTCCCCCATCCATCCTTGAATGTGTAGATGGGAGAATTAGATCTTCTTTTTTTTTTGTTTTCATTCAACCCTGTGGTTAAACGAAAAAAAAAAGATGAATGTGTGGGCTGTCTAATACAACTATGTAATCGGTAAAAACATTACATGCATTTTAAAGGATCACAATAGCACAAAATATTGTATTCTGGTAACTGTATTACCCTGTACACACGATCGGACATTGAACGGACATTCCGACAACAAAATCCATCGGATTTTTTCCGACGGATGTTGTCTTGCATACACACGGTCGCACAAAGTTGTCGGAAAATCCGATCGTTCTGAACGCGGTGATGTAAAACACGTACGTCGAGACTATAAACGGGGCAATAGCCAATAGCTTTTGTCTCTTAATTTATTCTGAGCATGCGTGGCACTTTGTGCGTCTGATTTGTCTACACACGATCGGAATTTAAAGGATCGGATTTTGTTGTCTAAAAATTTTATATCCTGCTCTCAAACTTTGTGTGTGAAATTCCGCCGGAAAAAGTCCGATGGAGCCCACACACGATCGGAATTTCCGACAACACAATCCGATCGCACTTTCTCCGTCAGAAAATCGGACCGTGTGTACAGGGCATATGAGGTTAATACATCTAATTTTAGTATTCAATATATGGCACCTATTTTTATCTTATATGCTTTTATTTATATTTTTCTCCACGGGAAAAAAAGTGTCAGTTACAGGGGTTAGGACAAGCTATGTAACATTGCCAGGGGTGCTTACAAGAACTTCTAGTAACCTCTTCAGGACCAGCATGTTTCACCCCCTTCTTGTCCAGGTCATTTTTTTCAGTTTTCAGTGCTGTTATAGTTTGATACTCAGTCATGCAATACTGTAACCAAATAATTTGATCACGACACAGGATTGGCTTTTTCTTAGACCAATGGGTTATGCTTCACCTCCAGATGATAAAACACTGCCGAAAAACAAAGCTGAAACCCAGCCCTGCATAACTCCTTGCATGCCTTCATTTTTTTTTTTTTTTTGCTAATGTTGTTAGGTAGGGGACATTTTTGTTCTGTCTCCTGAGAGAGATTTTTTCCAGTTACTGCATTTTTTTGTTTTTGTTTTTATGTTCTGTTAATCTAGCAAGTTGCCATTTATTGTTCGGCTGCATAACCATTGAGGCTTTTCCAGAATCGCATATCCGGTCGGTTGACTATCCACCTTTCTGAGCCATTATGAACTGTACCAAGACCCTGTAGAGAAGATCACGGATGGCTTATAAATTGCTCCTAGCACTGGACCCTGCAGAAAGAGCTTGTCTTTGCAGGCAGTTTGCGTCGCATGAGTGACTGATGGAGTACTCTACAGGACCAGGGCTGCCAGTCTGAAATGTTGACCCTGAGATCCATGGGATATCACTAAATTCATTTTTTTGTATAAGGGTTCTCGGCTTATGGCCTCCCTTGAGTCAGTCTCCTATACCCAGCTTTACTCCAGGTCATTAAAACTGCATGCTCTGGCAGAGTGAGACCTACCGGGTTAACCCTTGAATCTACCCATGTGTCTGACCAGTGAATTTCCAACCCAACTCGGAAGTCCTTTTTCCTGATGCTTTGAAAGAAACTGATGATGAGCGCCAGCTTGTTGGGCTCAGGAGGTGTCCTGGATTACCTCTTGGTTCATGGGACATGGTCCTCAGGGGAAGTTTTGCTTGTGATCAGTGATCTGGAAATCAGGGTGATTCTTCTTTCCCTTGAGCATTGGTCCTCCTGGCTTCAGAGCCACACCCAGTCAGAACAGGGCCATGGCAGTGGCGTAAATCAGTCATCAAGGAGGCACCAGAAATCGCACAGTTCTCAAATTCCAGTCTTGTCCACAGTGCACTTTCCAGGTTTAAAATATTGGCAGGTGGATTTCCTCATTTATCACTGAATCCAGGGGAATTGTCTCTTCGCCCAGAGGTGTTTTGGGCTTTCTGTTGAAGATCAGGGGTAATGGATGTGGATGTCCTCGTCTCCACGTTCAACAACACACTGGACAGATACATTGCCAGGACCAAGGACCCTTGGGCTTTCACAGTGGATGCCCTAGTGACCCCATGGGCACAGTTTGATCTGATTTATACCTTTCCCCCTTTCAAGCTTCTTCCTTGTTTGTGTCACAGGATAGAGAGGGAGAGCATCCGGTTATTCTCATTGCATCATAATAGCCCAGGGAGTGTAATTAAGTTCCTGGCTTTCACTTCCTGGGCTCTTCCAGATCGTTCCAAGAACCTGTTTACCATCTTGCTTCACAGTCACTGACTCTAACTATCGGCTGTAGAAGCCCAGGTCCTGAAGGACAGAGGGATTCGGTTACTTTTATGCTTCTTAAGGTTAGGAAGTCGACTTGCTTGGTGTGAGGCCCAGATGTTTCACCCTAGAAAGTTCTCTGTGGGACATATTGGGGAATATTTACTAAAATTGGAACACTCAGAATCTGGTGCAGCTGTGCATGGTAGCCAGTTAGCTTCTAACTTTACCGCTTGCAGACCAGCCTCCGCAGTTGTACTGCGGAAACATAGCTCGGCTGCGTGAATCGCCGTCATGTTACGTCGCTTCCTTATTTGCCCACTAGGGGCGCGCATGCCCCCTGCGCGCCCAAGGAGCCGATGTGAGTGCCCGACAATTGCGATCACCGCCGGGCTCCCGCGATCGCTCAGGGCACATCGAGAACTGGGATCTGTGTAAACACACAGTTTCCGGTTCTCTGAGGGGAGAAGAGACAGCTCATCTGGTCATAAAGAGTATGAACAGCGATCTGTCATCTCCCCTACACAGTCCCCTCCCCCCTTCAGTTAGAACACACACACACTAGGGAACACAACCCCTTGATCGTCCCCTAGTGTTAACCCCTTCCCTGCCAGTGACATTTTTACAGTAATCAATGCATTTTTATAGCACTGATCGCTGTATAAATGGCAATGGTCCCAAAAATGTGTCAAAATTGTTCGAAGTGTCCGCCATAATGTCGCAGTCCTGATAAAAATCGCAGATCGCCGCCATTACTAGTAAAAAAAAATTAATAATAAAAATGCCATAAAACTATCCCCTATTTTGTAGACACTATAACTTTTGCGCAAACCAATCAATATATGCTTATTGTGATTTATTATTTTTTTTTTTTTACCAAAAATATGTAGAAGAATACATATCGGCCTAAACTGAGGAAAAAAATAGGGTTTTTTTATTGCTTTTTTTTTTGTTTATAGCGCAAAAAATAAAAACCGCAGAGGTGATCAAATACCACCAAAAGAAAGCTCTATTTGTGGGAAAAAAAGGATGTTAATTTTGTTTGGGTGCAATTGTCAGTTAAAGCGATGCAGTGCCGAATTGCAAAAAGTGCTCTGGTCAGGAAGGGGGTAAAATCTTCCAGGGCTGAAGCGGTTAAAGTAGTTGTAAACCCTTACATATACCCAGTGAAGTGACTGGCCTGAGGCGATATACAGAGATTAAACAAATCCTCCTATATAAGTTGTACCTGTTTTATCTGCAGTATTATCTTCTCCACAGCCAAAGTCCAGAATTTTATAAAGCTTGTCTGAGTTTTCAAAAAACTGGGGGGGGGGGGGTGGAGAGCTGAAATTACACACTACAGAGCTCAATAGGAAGAGCTCTGAGAGCTAGTTGAAGATAAAGGACACACACGTTCACAAAGCAAACAGGAACTGAGCCGGGGCTGTCAATCGCAAGCTGTGTGCTGGAGATCCTTCCCCTGTCACTATTTTTCTCTTGGTGTCAGGAAAACTTGTCAGAAGTGATTCATGCTGATAGCAGAGGAAAGAAGCAGCAGACAGAAGTGGCACTTAGGGGTTTATTTACTAAAGCAGGAGAGTGCAAAATCAGGCTCACTTCTGTATAGAAACCAATCAGCTTCCGGGTTTTATTGCCAAAAGATTAATTGAACAAGCTGAGGTTAGAAGCTGATTGGTTTCTATGCAGAAGTGAGCCTGATTTTGTACTCTCCAGCTTTAGTAAATAAACGCCTTAGTCCTTTAAATTGAGACGAGTATACACTATAGAGGGATATGCTTTGTTTATGTCTGATGTTTACAACCACTTTAAGCTTGTTCAATTTAAGCTTTGAAAATTAAACGTAGAAGCTGATTGGTTTCTATGCAGAGCTGCACCAGATTTTGCACGCTTTAGTAAATCTCCCCCATTGCGTCCTTTCTCTCTGTGGTCTGGTCCAGTACTTGGCCTCAAGTACAATTAACAATCAGATCCCATCTTTCAAAGGCTTCTCGCTTCTATATTTGTTGGTGAGAGCCTTAGTTCAGTGGGTTTCTCATATCGTTACTCCTGTGCATCCTCTGTTGACTCTGTGGGATCTCAGCCTGGGTTTAATGGTTTTTCGGAAACCACCTTTTGAACATATAGGGGATGTTCCACTCCCTGCCCTTAGGGTAGCCTTCCTCTTTACCATTACTTCTACTAGTAGGGTTGGAGGCCTTCGGGTGTAAGGAGTCGTTTCTTGTGCTACACAAGGATAAGGTTGTTCAGTGGCCTAGGACCACCCTCTTGCTCCTGGTAGTTTTTTCTTTTGCCTTAAGGAGGTCATTGTCTTACCGCCCCTCTCATCATAAAGAAGTTGCTCTATGGATATGGTTCAGACACTGAGAGTCTACCTCTGGTACAGCATCTATTCATTAGTCTTGACTCCCAGTTTTCTTGACTGAGTTCTCTCCTAAGGGACAGACTGCTTCTCGTTCTACCATTGCTGGGTGAATTTGTGAACTAATTTCGCTAGCCTATGACCTTAGGTGGAAAGATCCTCTTTTTTCCTGTGAAGGCTTCCTGGGCCTTCCAGCATCAAGCCTCTGTTTCTCAGGTCTGTAAGGCTGCCACTCTAACTTCTGTTCACATTTGCTAAGTTTTATCAGGTGGCTCTTTTGGCTGGCTTCAGTTGCAAAGTCTTTTAAGAGGCACTGTGTGTGAGCTAATTCCTTGTTTTTGGTTGGGGTTTTAGGCCTGTTAGCTGTTTGCTGTGTGGCCCACTCATTCTGGGAATACTTTTGGATGAACCGCTGGCCTTAGAGTTACCCAAACCTTTGTCCTGTGATGTATAATAAAGAAAATAGGATTTTTTTGTATTACCTGTAATGCCTCGTATACACAGTCGGAAAATGTGTGATAGGACCTTGTTGTCGGAAATTCCGACCGTGCGTAGGCTCCATCACACATTTTCCATCGGATTTTCCGACACACAAAGTTTGAGAGCAGGCTGTAAAATTTTCCGACAACAAAATCCGTTCTCGGAATTTCCGATCGTGTGTACACAAATCCGACGCACAAAGTGCCACACATGCTCAGAATAAATAAAGAGATGAAAGCTATTGGCTACTGCCCGGTTTATAGTCCCGACGTACGTGTTTTACGTCACCGCGTTCAGAATGATCGGATTTTCCGACAACTTTGTGTGACCGTGTGTATGCAAGACAAGTTTGAGCCAACATCCGTCGGAAAAAATCCTAGGATTTTGTTGTCGGAATGTCCTATCAATGTCCGACCGTGTGTACGGGGCATTGAACCCCTTTCTTGAAGTCTCACAGGACACATGACTCACACCTCTGTGTCTAATCATTATATTGGTTGCTGCAGAAGTGAAGGCATGCTGGAAGTGGGCTATGCAGGGCTGGATCTCGGCTTTGGTCAAATGAGCTGGAGGTGGAGTAGAACCCATTGGTCTGAGAATTAGCCAATCCTATAGGCTACAGATAAGTAAAATTTGAATTTCATATAATTTTTTGAGACAGAGCTTTTATTTGTTGATATTTTAACAACACCTGTTTTTTTACTATAAAAGGGAAATGAAAAAATAATCAAATGAAAACACATGAAATAAATTGGTAGGAATACCGCACTAACAAAAACTAAACAATAAGCAGCAGCATACAGTGCCATAACACCAAACCTCAAAATTATATATAAAAAACTGCCCTAAAAATTTGATATTAGTGTTAATCCACCGTAGCTGTTGATTCAGCTTACCAGACGGCAAGCTTAACAAGGCAGATGGCTATAGCCCAGCCAAGGCCTTTAAGCTTGCTGGCGCTCCCAGTGTTCAGATGGGGGGTAAATCTCCAGGCTCGTTCGCGGTGTCCACGTATCCATATATTCCAATGAAAACCCAGGTTGCTCAGAGGAAAGAAAGACTAACCATAGTGTAATACCATCTAAATATTTATCATAAAAACGTGTAGTCACCCACAGTAAAAACAGCAGAGTTGCGCATACGAAAGCCGGCCGGCATACAGGATAAGCGGAGCCCGTTCTCCTACTTCAGAAGCGTGGTGACGTCAGTGCGTACCTTCCCAGACGCGTTTCGTCATCATCTGACGTTGTCAATGGGGAACGGGCAGCGCAATGACTCACCACCTTATAAAGGGAACCAAGCCTCGTTCTGGGTCATAGTGCTCCTATCCCAACCCAAAAAAATGTGTAGTACACATGTAACATGAAGAACTAACTACATGTGAATGTGTATACTATTATATTATGTGGAGAAATACTAATCTTTTTCTAATATTATTAATTAAGTATGTGCAACTCTGCTGTTATTACTGTGAGTGACTACACGTTTTTATAATAAATATTTAGATGGTATTACACTATGGTTAGTCTTTCTTTCCTCTGAGCAACCTGGGTTTTCATTGGAATATATGAATACGTGGACACCGCGAACGAGCCTGGAGATTTACCCCCCATCTGAACACCGGGAGCGCCAGCAAGCCTAAAGGCCTTGGCTGGGCTATAGCCATCTGCCTTGTTAAGCTTGCCGTCTGGTAAGCTGAATCAACAGCTACGGTGGATTAACACTAAAATTTATAGGCGCACGGTGGTGGTGTTTATGCTCTTAAAGGACACTAACTTTTCTTGATGTCATATATTATGGACTTTTAATTTTTAGCGCAGTTTTTTATACATAATAAATAATATTTCTTCATAAAGTTAGTCCAAAATGTATTCTGTATTTCTTTTGTTTAAAAAAGATGTGTTTTTTTTTGGTCTATGCCAGGGGTCTCCAAACTTTTGTAAGAAAGGGCCAGCTTACTGCCTATCAAACTTTAGGGGGGCCAGACTGTGGCGAGTGGGAGTAGAAAATGCTGTGGCATTGGTGGGAGTAAACAATGCCATAGGTTTGGTAGCCAGTGGGATTAAAAAAAATTGCATCATAGTGTTAGTGGGGGGAATAGTGCCCCATAATTGGTGTCAGTGGGATGAATAGTACCCCATTGTTGGTGTCAGTGGGAGGAATAGTGCCCATCTTTGGTGTCAGTGGAAGGAATTGTGCCTCGTATCAGTGGAAGGACTAGTTCCCCAGGGCCGGATAAAGGCAAGCAAAGGTTCAAATTTGGCCTGCGGGCTAGAGTTTGGAGACCCCTGCATGCAGAAGTCTGCAAACTATGGTGCGTATATTTGAAATTTATCAGCCCTAATGTTCTTACTACTCATCTTATTTCCTGAGACCCTTAAATGGCAGGATAGTTCAAACACTGTGGTATCCTTGATGAAAAAAGGGTGAAATAAGGTCCCACGCTGTCCCTCTGTTGCTGCCTATCTCTCCCTTTGTAAATGTGAAAATCGAATATATAACCTGTGCCTCTCTCACACAGTTTGTACGACTTCAGCCCATACCTTGCACATTTACTAAGGACATACTGTTTTATATTATATATTTGCCTGCAAAGTATATGAAAGACTCCTCAATACAGATTTGCTTCTGGAGTGTATACATTTCTGAAATTTTTGGGGAAAAAATTGATGAGCGGCCTAATTTTGTAAAGCTATATAGGTAGTAGTTTACATAGCGTTGGTTTATACAAGCATACATTAATATTGCGAAGGCAATCCTATGCAAAATCAGGCACTGGCATTGACTGTAAGCAGGCTCTGGTATGAATTGTAGACAGACCCCAGTATGTATCGTAGGTAGGCACTGGCTCTGACTGTGATCTGGCATTGGTTTCCGACTGTGATCAGACACTGGTTTACAACTGTAAAGCAGTCTCTGGTAGGGACAAAAGGCAGGCCCTGGTATGTACTGTAGGCAGGTACTGGAACACGCTGTAATGTGGCACAGTTTCTGATAGTGATCAGACACTAGTACCGAATGTAAGCAGACACTGGCACATGCTGGACTATGATCGGGCGCTGGTCGTGACTGTGATCAGACGCTGATACTGGTTGTAAAACGCTGCTGTACAGTGACATGCGATCCTTTCCAGTGCGCTGCAATAAAATGCACGCATGATCACATACAGTTAACCTTATGCCAACTTTTCTGACTGTTTATATTTAAACAAACCCTAGCATGCCGTACCGCTGTCTTTTTCTTTTCTTGTTTCTTTCTTTTTTTAAAACCTTTCTGAGGTTTTCTAACTTTTAAAAGTAAAAGGTGGTAAATCAAATGCTGAGCATTACATGCTTTTGCAGTTTAGATCACACTACACAGAAAAAGACACTAGTCAGAACTTCCTTAATGTATTCCTCGCTGCTTTTGTATAACCAGACCATACATTGCATGTCAGCTGCACATACTAAAAAATTACACTGCATTCATACATGGAGAGCACTGCAGCAACAGAAATTATACCGTTCACTGCTGTTCAGAGTATTCATTCTTCATTTGCATTCAGGGCCGGTGCTAGACTATTTTGCACCCTAGGCAAGACCAGCAACTTCCGCCCCCCCCCCCCCCCACCAAAAAAAAAAAAAACACACTGAATGGCTTTGTGCAGTGTCATTAAATAATAGCACAACACACTCTTTGATCACAGATCCCAGTGTGTATTGTGTGACAATATGACAGTGCACTTTCTAATTATTTCACTGTGAACACCAGGGCCTGATTGCAAGCGCGACCTTTGCGACCCTGGCCGTTTGGCCTGGATTAAGAGCATCATGGGCCTGGTGCTGAGGACTTTGGTCTTTGGTGGGCTCTGGATCATGAAGCCCCTTGCCCTGTATGATACATTAAAATTTTCTCTACAGCCCCGCCTTAACCATCACTTGTGCCTAGGCATTCTTTCCATCACCACCCATTGCACCTGGGACCCCTTTCCTCATCATCTACTGTGCCTGCAGCCTCCCTTGCCTTACCACCCACTGCACCCACAGCCCTCTTCCCTCACCACCTACCGTGCCTGTAGCCCTCCTTTATTGCAGAAATACTACAGGAGATGATCAGAGACTGCAGACATAGCACAGGAGATGATCAGAGACTGCAGACATAGCACAGGAGATGATCAGAGACTGCAGACATAGCACAGGAGATGATCAGAGACTGCAGACATAGCACAGGAGATGATCAGAGACTGCAGACATAGCACAAGAGATGATCAGAGACTGCAGACATAGCACAGGAGATGATCAGAGACTGCAGACATAGCACAGGAGATGATCAAAGACTGCAGACATAGCACAGGAGATGATCAGAGACTGCAGACATAGCACAGGAGATGATCAGAGACTGCAGACATACTACAGGAGATGATCAGAGACTGCAGACATAGTACAGGAGATGATCAGAGACTGCAGACATGGTACAGGAGATGATCAGAGACTGCAGACATACTACAGGAGATGATCAGAGACTGCAGACATGGTACAGGAGATGATCAGAGACTGCAGACATGTACAGGAGATGATCAGAGACTGCAGACATAGCACAGGAGATGATCAGAGATTGCAGACATACTACAGGAGATGGTCAGAGACTGCAGACATAGTACAGGAGATGATCAGAGACTGCAGACATGGTACAGGAGATGATCAGAGACTGCAGACATGGTACAGGAGATGATCAGAGACTGCAGACATGGTACAGGAGATGATCAGAGACTGCAGACATGGTACAGGAGATGATCAGAGACTGCAGACATACTACAGGAGATGATCAGAGACTGCAGACATGGTACAGGAGATGATCAGAGACTGCAGACATGGTACAGGAGATGATCAGAGACTGCAGACATGGTACAGGAGATGATCAGAGACTGCAGACATACTACAGGAGATGATCAGAGACTGCGGACATGATACAAGAGATGGTCAGAGACTGCAGACATAGTACAGGAGATGATCAGAGACTGCAGAGATGGTACAGGAGATGATCAGAGACTGCAGACATAGTACAGGAGATGATCAGAGACTGCAGACATGGTACAGGAGATGATCAGAGACTGCAGACATAGTACAGGAGATGATCAGAGACTGCAGACATGATACAAGAGATGATCAGAGACTGCAGACATGATACAAGAGATGGTCAGAGACTGCAGACATAGTACAGGAGATGATCAGAGACTGCAGACATAATACAGGAGATGATCAGAGACTGCAGACATAATACAGGAGATGATCAGAGACTGCAGACATAATACAGGAGATGATCAGAGACTGCAAACATAGTACAAGTGTGTCCTAGGCTAGCAGTGACCAGTGTGGAAATACATTGATCACTGCACTGTGTAAACAGGAGTTTACAAGATATAAGTGCCAAAAAAACAAAAGTCATTTCTCAAGCACAGGAGGACAGTAAATGGTTAACAGGTCTGGGAAGCTTCTCCCAGCCTGACCAGATAATAATGCCTTCAAAGATAACAAATAAAAGGTCAAACAAAACCTAGATGGCCTATATAGCTATAGAAAGAGCTGAAGTTGCAGCGTCTTGCAGAAGTCTAATCATCATTCTCCTGTCCTGTGTTCAGTGTAAATAAAAACACAGATCACAAGCAGTGTGAGAAGACGGAGGGGAGATCAGTGTGATCACTGCATATTCTACACACAGGACGGGAGAAGCAGAACACACTGATAGATTTCTGCAGCCAGCAATGCATTGTGACATGTTTGATCTCCATACCTTCTTCTTCATACTCAGGTATGTCGGATCCTCTCCATCCCGCCCTGCTCTGGCCACTAGCATCTTCTAGTCAAATGTGGCGGGCTGGGCAATCTGATTGGCTAAGGAGGTAGTGGTAGGAGGAGCAACTTAGCAGTCACGCCCTCCCACTCAGAAGAGCAGCGCTATTGGCTGCCTGCCCTGTTACACAGACGTCCCTCTCCCTCCAGCATGTGTGAAAGCCGATAGGAGGGAGAGGGGAGAAGCTGCACACCGCACTGCAAGGCTACCACCCGCCCGCCTGCCGCACCGAACTCCTTGCTGTCTGGGTCCCCTATCAGCGGCTCTGCCGGGAGCTTGGGGGGGCGACAAGAAGGGGAAGGCAAGGGTCAGATGCGCCCCTAGGCAGCAGTGCGCCCTAGGCGGCTGCCTAATTCGCCTAGTGGGTGCACCGGCCCTGTTTGCATTTATTAATTTTTTTCGGAGGACCTGCAGAGAATTGCACCCACTACCAGTAGATTGTGAGTGCAATGTCAGGCTCCTGCAGACACTGCCTCCTGCTTTTCTGCCTGTACCTGACTGGCTGTCAGTTTGAAAGCTGCAGAAAGTGTCATTGAACTACAAGGGCGCTCATCACTACAATGAATTATGAGTGTGGAGCCCTGCACAGTCATGATGATTTTTAAATGTAACAGCAGGTGCGGGGAGAGGATCCCCTGTCCACTGTTACAGGAAGGAGGATTGGGAGTGTGGGGGGCAGGAGCTGTGGGAGGAATAGTGCCCATTTTTGGTGTCAGTGGAAGGAATTGTGCCTGTGTGTGGAGTATGTTACACGTTATACCCTAAATATGGGTAGAATGTGTAACGTGCTCCAAAAAGTTAACTTATCCTTTGATATAAACAGTTTATTTACCCAGCAGGATTGTTCCTCATTGTGGTGCTCGTTCCCAGCATTGTCCCTGGCCTTCTGGCATAGTGTAAACATTGCAGCCAGAAGTAATGCAGCAGAATTCAGAGGTCAGTAGTAATAACGCAGAGTTCAGGGGTCAGTAATAAGTAATGCAGAGTTTTGGGGTTAATGGCAATTAACACAGAGTTCAGGGGCCAGGGGTAAGTAATAGGGTTGGGGAGAGTAGTAAGTAACGTAAGGTTGAGAGGGTAGTATTAGGTAACGCAGAGTTCAGGGGTCAATAGTAAGTAACTCAGAGTTCAAGGATCAGTTGTAAGGCAGAGTTCAAAGGTGAGGAGTAATGCACAGTTTAGGGGTCTTGTGTAACTAACGCAGAGTACAGAGGTCAGCCGTAAGTAACGCAAGAGTGTAAGGGGTCAGCAGTATATAATGCAGAGTGTAGAGGTCAGCAGTTAGTAACACAGAGTTCAGAGGTCAGGAGTAATTACCGCAGAGTGTAGGAGGCCAGCAAATAAGTTTAGGGGTCAAAAAGTATGTCAGTGTCCCACATGATGTGGTTCCTACTCTTTACTTCCTTGGGCCCAATTTTCATCCATTTGACTACCCGCAGCCACTTCTGCACCACATGATGGTCACTCTGGCAATGGCCGAACACTGATCATAAACCTCCACCATAATGTCAGAGTGCAAAGCTTAGGAGTGGAGGTCAGTGATCTAAGTCTTACCATAAAGTTCCCAACAAAGTCCCTCAGTGGAACAGCAGGGAAGATAAACACAACAGAGTAGCGGCTTGCTTTATTTGATTAACTTACATTCGCTGCTGCTTGGGATAGACTTTTCAAAATGGGGACTGTCCCTGTTAAACAGGGACAAATGGTAACTTTACCATAAAATCCTTTTCTTGGAGTCCACCTCTATGTTTATGATCATTTTCTCTGTACTGCTTTGCTTCAAAACTGAGGCTGCTGGTAGTAGGAGGGGTTATCCTTGGCTAGCCTAAAGTTTGTTTGCATGTGTTCAATCTTTCTGTAGTACAAAAATCTATTATCAACAGCTCTTTGGAAGGTTTGATCTGATCACAAGAAGAATAAAAGCAATGGTGTGTAGTGGTTCACTTTCCACAGTGCCTCTGTTGTGCTGATCTGTTCTGAGCAGCTATAAAGATATGACTCTGGATAGAATTTTTCCCATAGACTTCTAGGGAACTTTCAGTTGGTAGAACTGGGCTTTGAAGGTCAATCATTTTAACCCTCCTCTTCCACACCTTCACCACCCCTCTCCTCCTGACCTCTCCAAGCCATGTAGTGAATTTGCTCTAGAAAGGTGTTTTTGTTTTGTTTTTGTTTTTTTGTTAGTTTAATGTAATGCTTTGCTGCTCAGTTCTGTCTTTTACGCTTATTCTGGACAAGTCTTTTAACAGATCTCTATCTATCTGTTCAGGAACTGATGATGTAGTTGGTCCAGAAGGGATGGAAAAATTTTGTGAAGATATTGGTGTGGAACCAGAAAATGTAAGGCCAGGGTTTTTTTCTTGATTTGTTTCAAAGTTATATAATTAATAGAGTTTCAAAAACACTGTTCATCAAGTTTAACCTCTACCAACCCCTGTAGTTTTACAGAGCCAGGTAGAGCAAAACTCCCCTGCATTGGCCCTGGCTCTATTCTCTGCATGCTTTCTAAAGGCATTCTAAGAAGAAAAATTAAGTGTGGGATAGTTTTATTTATTTATTTTTTGCAAAAGAGACTTTGTATGTTACTTGCCAAAAAAATTGATATAAACAAAAATCGCTCTAATCTCGAAAGTGATATAAAACTTACATCATGTGACATGATACATTCTGTGCATAGATAATGTCATGTTTTTCAAGCGATGAAAAAAATGGAAGACAGTTCAAAAAATGTGCAGAAAATTAATCCTCGTTGTAAATATGCAGAAATCCAAAAACTGATTAAACAGGGATTCCACCCCCAAAAAAAATTCACGCAGAGCCTTCTGTGACACCCAACACTCTGTAATCAGGGATGCTTACCAGATGGTAGGGACCACCTATTGCTAGAATGGTCAGACAGGCAGGCAGAACAACCTCTGCAGGGTATAGAAACCCAGAGGGCCCCTGGGACACTCTGGTAGTAGGATGGGTCCTCCAGTGTGGTCAAACTCACACTGGGATATCCAAACCAGCCGGAACCAGAAGGTAAACCATACAAATAGAGAGCCCCAATAATCTAATACTGTATATGTAACATTTATTGAATAAAGCCAAATGGCTACTTACAATGGGTAAAAAGCAGTAAAGCATGGATAATCGTTTGCCGGCAAACACAAATTCTTTCACCCGCATTTCTGGGGTCACGTTTTGGAGCTTTCTATTTGTATGGTTTACCTTCTGGTTCCTGCTGGTTTGGATATCCCACTGTGAGTTTGACCACACTGGAGGACCCATCCTACTACCAGAGTTTCCCAGAGGCTTCCTGGTTTTCTTTACCCTGCAGAGGTTGTTCTGCCTGTCTGTCTGACCATTCTAGCAATAGGCTTAGATTGTAAGCTCCCAGGAGCAGGGCCCTGTATTGTATTGAATTGTATTGTTACTGTATTGTCCCTTTTTATATTGTAAAGCACTGAGCAAACTGTTGGCGCTATATATATATATATATATTTTTTTTTTTTTGCTACTTCAGCTTTTACAATGAGAGGGTTTAAATCACCACGTATAGGTCATTTCTTCCCATTATAACATCACATCATGGTAGCAAGATATAATATTCTTATTTTCATTTTTAAAAAAAACTTTTATTTTGACACTTCTAGTAATAAAAGGGCAAGACCCCAACTACTCCTAAACCCAAGTGATATCTTGAATACCCCTATCCCTCCCCCCCCCCCGCCCCCCAACTTTACCCCCCCAGTTTACCCACCCCGGTCCCGCAGAAATACCTCCTCTAATATATGCGTCATTCATATAAACTTCTCCGCAAATGTCCATGTTTTTTTAAAGGCTAACCATTTCGCCCATTTTGTTCCCTCTCGGACTTCCTCTATCTCCGCCGAAGGATCTTCAGCGTCACCTGCCTCTAAGATGTAGATTCCATTGACCCTAATTAGCCAGTCACGAATATTAGGGCCTTCCATCTCTTGCCATTTTTTTGGTATTAAGCTTTTTGCCGCGTTTAAGAGAATGGGCGTCAGAGAGGCGTTGTACTTGCCCGTCCGACCCCCAATCCCATGGAACAAGCATACCCAAGGGTCCTCCCTGATCTCAGTCCCCGTTATCTCTTGAATTGTCTTAAGTACTTCCTGCCAGAACCTTTTAATCGTTGGACAATCCCACCAAAGGTGGGCCATTGATCCCCTAGCGGAACATCCCCTCCAGCAGTTTCCAGAAGATTCTATTTGCATCTTGTTTACTCTATCTGGCGTCATGTACCATCTGGCTAGGCATTTGAAATTTGACTCTATTGTTCTCACATCTACTGCCGACTTATGTGTTGCGTTAAAAATATTCTGCCACGATACATCGCTTGGTAACGAACCTAGCTCAGATTCCCATTTATTACAGTATAGCGGATTTACGCCTACCCCCTCATCCTGCACTATTTTATATAGTTCTTTCGTTTTCTTTGTGATTCCATTTTTCAAAAACAGTTTCTCCATAGGCCTAAGATTCTCCTTATCTCTGATTGAACCGGGGAGGCTTTTAATAAAAGTCGCCAGCTGATTATACCGCCATGTATCGATATTCATTAGGTCCTTGAGTAAGGATAACTCCTGAAAAGTGACAATTTTGCCATTTCTTGTAATATCCAATAATTGTGTTTCGTGCTTCTTTATCCAATTCCCTCCCACTTCCCTTAACCCTGGTGGAAAAAACTTGTTTTCCTTTAAATAAATAAGTGGTGAGTTAAATTCCCATACCTTTTGTTTGTGTAATTGATCCCAAGTCCTGAAAGTGTGACGTGTTATTATATGTGTATTTGGACTTAATTCCCTGAAGTGTGGTGGATTCCAAATTAATTGGTGTATGTTTGCCATGCTCAAATCTCTTTTTAATTTCACCCATCTTTTCCCTATTGGTTCCTTACCCCATTCTAACATTCGTGAAAGAACTATTGCTCTATGATAATTTTTAAAGTCTGGAAGGGCCAGACCACCCTGTGATTTATCCCTACTCAGGACCTTAAAGGCAATCCGTGGCTTCTTATTTTTCCATATAAATTTGGAGATAATATTGTTCAAGGCTCTAAAAAAGGACTGTGCTAGCGGAATTGGAAGTAACTGCATTTTATATAGAATCTTCGGAGCTAAGATCATCTTAACGGTATTGACTCGACCTAGCCAAGAAATCGGGAAATGCATACTTTTCTTTGTTTCCTGCTTAATCTCCTCCAGGAGGGGTATGAAATTTAACCGGTATAATTTCTTAAGGGATTTTGTTAGTGCTATTCCTAGGTAATCTATTTTTTTACACCATGGAAATTGGAAATATTCTTTGAGTTTGGTTACCTCTTGTCTCTCAATGTTGATATTTAGGGCCGCTGATTTACAAAGGTTCACCTTGTAGTTTGACAGTTCCCCGTATCTCCTCAGAGTGGCCAGGAGGTTCGGGAGTGAAATCCTCAGATTCGCGATGTAGAACAGTACATCATCGGCAAACGCCGAGAGCTTGTGTTCATCACCTTCCACTACACATCCTCATATATCCGGATTTTTCCTGATCACCGCTAGTAGGGGTTCTAGGGTCAGGACAAACAGGAGAGGAGACAGGGGACATCCCTGTCTAGTTCCGTTTTCCATCCTAAACTCTCTCGAAAATACACCGTTAACTTTGACATATGCAGATGGGGCCTTGTATAATGCCTTGATCCAGTTTAGCATAGTGTCACCCAATCCGATTGCCCTCAGTGTCTTTATCATGAACCCCCAGTCTACTCTGTCGAAGGCTTTCTCTGCGTCCAACGACAGTAGCAGACTGGGGGCACCCCCACTTTCATCGCGTCTATGACCAGTAGTGACCTCACACCACTATCCCTCCCCTCTCTGCCTGGGACAAAACCCGTCTGGTCTGGATGGATCCAATACGTCATTTTGTCCCTCAATCTATTAGCTAATACCTTGGCATATAATTTTGTATCGGTATTAAGTAAAGCAATCGGCCTATAGCTCGAACACAGTGAGCTATCTTTCGCCTCTTTAGGTATTAAAGTAATCGATGCCGTCAGTGCCCCTTCACAAAATTCCTCCTGACCCCCTATCTTATTCCATATCTGACAAAGCTTGGGGATCAGGGAATCTTTAAATTTTTTATAAAAGTAGGTGGTGAAGCCATCTGGCCCTGGACTTTTCCAGAGGGAGATGTTTTCAGGGCCCTCTCAATCTCCTCCACCGTAATCAGTTCTTCTAATTCTTTTGCCTCACTGTCCGAGAGACTTGGTAAACCAGCCTTTTTTAAAAATTCATCTATCTTTTCTTCTTTTCCCAGGATATTAGCCCCACCTTGTTTGACTTTATAAAGAGCTGTAAAATATTTCTGAAATTCTTCAGCTATGTCTCTAGAAGTATATTTAAGTATCCCGTTTTTATTTTGAATCCTATCTATAAAGTTCGTATCCCTTTTCTTTTTAACGACTGATGCCAGATGTTTCCCTACTTTGTTACTCCATCTAAATCTATCTTTTGCGTTTTTATTCAATATGCGTTTGGATTCCAATTCCATTAGGTCTTTTAGTTCTTCTCTTTTATGGATTAACTGCACCAGGAATGAATTGTGGCCCCCGTTAGCTAATTTATGTAGTTGTTCCAGCTGATGTATTTCTTCAATTAGTTCTACCTTCCTTTTTTTTTTCTCTTTTTTCTCTTTAGCTTCTAAGGAAATCAATATGCCCCTTGTGTACGCTTTCAACGCCTCCCATAAGACTGAACCCGAGACCTCTCCGGTATCATTTATCAAGAGGAAGCCCTCTATTTCTTCCTGTATCTTGCTATAGACGGTTGGATTCTCAATTAGCTTTTCGTCTAACTGCCATGAAAATGGTGATCTCCGGTATCCGGACATCGCCACCTTCATCAAAACCGGTGCGTGATCAGATAGTGTAGTGACACCTATTTCCGTTTCCTTGACAAAATCAAGTAACCTATGGTCTACCATAAAGTAATCAAGCCGAGAGTAAGACCCGTGTACTGAGGAAAAAAAGGTATAATCCTTGCTCTTTGCGTGTTGTATCCTCCATGCGTCTATCAAATGGCAGTTGTGCAGTTTCTGGCCTACTTTTTTTAATAGTTTCCCACTCATTCTCTGAATACCAGCTGTGCTATCCAAAGCTGGATCTAAGCAGAAATTCAGGTCTCCTGCCACAATCACCTGCCCTGCCCTGAAGTCTGCTAGCTTATTTAAAACGTGTAGCAAGAATTGCGCTGGGTTGTTGTTTGGACAGTAGATGTTCACCAGGGTAAGAACCCTTTCTCCCACTCTAATCTTCAGAAAAAGATAGCGGCCTTCCCTATCCTCACATCTTTCTAATAACGCAAACTTGGTCCTTCTCGAGAACCCAATTGCCACCCCTTTGGCTCTCTTAATAGGTGAATCGCTATAGAACCAGTTGGGGAAGCACTTGGAGAATAATCTAATGTGTGAGTCCTGTGAAAGATGTGTCTATTGGAGAAACACTACATCTGCCTTAAGTTGTTCTAATTCTCTCAAGATTTTGTGACGCTTAAGGGGGGAGTTCAGCCCTTTAACGTTATAAGTAATACATGTAAACTCTGTCATTTAACTTTTAAGTAATGCTGCTCATTAGATACGCATATTATTCTTTGCACCCTTTTATTTGATACCTGCCGGACCCTTTCCACCCTCCTCCCCTCCCAAAACTCCCTCCTCCCCAGTCCTCCTTCCTCCCCTCGCCCCCCCCCCAAACCCCACCCACCCTCCCCCCTTTCCCTACCTGCCTGGACCTAGCAGCAAGTCCGCCGCCGAGAAATATTGCTTCTCTCGGCATGCGACCGGCCAGACCAATGGGGTGAGACTCTGACGACGGATCGCCACGGTCGCCATGCTCCCCCCCCCCCCCTAGATGAAGGAAGGGGGGAGGAACGTCGCGAGCGGGCGACCAAGAAGGCCGCCTGTTTCCTCCACACTAGGTGCCCTCCCCCTCCCGACCCACGGCAATAGACTGAGTACAACCATTTGATGATGAAGCGACAACTGGCCTTCAACACAGGGAAAGGAAAAGGTTGGCTTGTATTGCACATATGTTTTTCAGTAAGCTGAAACATCTCACTTTGTGATATAGAGCATTTTAGCAATCAGATGTGCTTGCTGTAGTCACATATTGCCTAATCCTTTGCAACAGGCTTTTGGGAAACAAACGTTTTGTGTGTGATTTCACTTGATCCTCTACCTCTCTAAGTTTTTAAACTCTAAATTAGTGTATGCGCATTCTGTTAAAAATAAAGCACCAGCAAAAACAAGAGTACAAGGAAACTGCTTTGATCCCTAAGGAACAAAATGATTTTCACTACCTCCCAGAGAGGTAGAGAGAAAATAACAATATGAGGAATAGACCAGTATTCGTTTACTGGTCATCAAGGATCTTTCTCACCCTTCCCTTCCCCTTCCTCTTATCTCTTAGTGATATGTACATTATTGTATCATACTTGCATGTGTGTTGTTTTTCTGAAGACTATTGTGTGCCTAGGGTGACTGTTGTGTTTTGAGAATCTAATAATTGGTTCTCTACTGGTTTTCTACTGTGGCAATGAAGTCTCTGTTACATGTTCAGACACTCATTAGCTTGTATTTATTCTTTTCCCACAGGTTGTTATGCTTGTTTTAGCCTGGAAATTAGATGCACAGAACATGGGTTACTTTACATTACAAGAATGGTTAAAAGGAATGACTTGCCTACAGTAAGTAGTTGCCAAATAGTCTTAATATGTTAACATGTCATTGATTAAGCTAGCCTACCATTTTCCCATAACTTTTTTAGGCCTTCTTCACACGGCCATTTAGCACTGGATTCCAGCAACAAGAAACAGCAGATTCATGCAGCTGGAATGATAGGTGCATGCCATCAGCGGTGGCCTCTCAGCCTGTACGGCTAGAGACAGGTGTCCATGCCAGGATGCATCTGACTGCGTCCAGGCTCAATCACCCATCCCTAACCACAGGTAGTTGCATGGTGTGCAGCTACATGCGAATAGCAATGGCTGCTGTCAGCCTGTCAATACCTAGTACAGGCTGAGCGGCCGCCACTATTCGCATGCACCTGGCCTTCCAGCCGTAAGATTTTGCTGATTCGCACCACTGGAATCCGGTCAATGTGGCTAAATGACTGTGTGAAGGAGGCCTTAATGTTGCTAGTATGCTAGTTTCATTTCACCCAACTTAATCATGTTGGGAATAATTTCCTAACATTGATAATTTAAACTATTGTTTTTTTATCTGTTTAAGTGCCAGAATTCATTTGTAATGAATGAAAATTGCTAGTATGTTGATGACAACTTTCATGCTAATACTGTCTTTGCTGACACATCTCTGTTCCTGTGTCTCTGCCTGTACCTCAGTTTTCAGGAACAAACACATACTTTACAGAGAGATTCCTATTCTAAATCTAGCTTTTTTTTCTTGTCTGTCCCGAATCTCAGCTGTTTTGGTTAGAGTGGGGAAGGATTAGAACCCTTGTCAGTTTTTTTTTTAAATTAAGTTTTTTTATTGCTGCCTTTGTCTACAGTGCAGAAATTTCCCCCTCATTTTATGCCTCTGATGTCACCAGTTTTTGCATCAGAATGTAAGAGGAAATCTCCCTAACAGGAACCCAGACGTAGTATTCTGACCAGTTCGAACCATTACCCGCTATCTAGAACCTTGACTCTTTTTTTTATTTTTTATACACATTTACTTTTACAATTTTTTTTATACACATTCTAAAATGCACATTTTTGGCCTGGTTCATCAAAGTAAAAAAATAGATTAAAATAGATTTTAGGTCATGCAAACTTAATATAATACCCATTTTTGTAAATTATAAAAGATGAGACTGCGTCAAGTAAATTAACACCAATTATGCCAGGCCTCAAAATAATGTAAATAGACAAAAAGGAAAAGGTCTGATGTCACCTGCAAACCACCTCCAAAATACAGGAAATTGCCCAGGACTTTATAAAGATGTGAATGCGGTTAGCCAACAATTGACAGTAAATGCAGTCTCAAAATTTAATAAAATTGTCATGCAAACATAAGCAATACAAATCATAGCCAAGCCACTGAAATGATGCAGTAAAACATTTCATTACACGTATCATGGTAGAAAATGTAAATAGCAAAGTACACAGGCATGAAAAGCAATCCAACGCGTTTCGCAAGACCATGCTCACTTCTTCAGGGGTAGATGCATGTGTAGTACATCTGTAGGGGGGTATAATGATCCAAATAAGTATCAACACAGAGATGGTATCGTGACAAATAGTCAAGAGGGTCCCCTGCCTCCTCAGCTCCCGAGGCGGACGCTCATTACTGCTGCCTCTGGGTATTCAGCATTTCGTAGTCTGATCCAGCCTCTGGAGAGTTTAGAGCAGGGGTCTCAAACTGGCGGCCCTCCAACTGTTGCAAAACTACAAGTCCCATCTTGCCTCTGCCTGTGGGAGTCATGCTTGTAACTGTCAGCCTTGCAATGCTTTATGGGACTTGTAGTTTCGCAACAGCTGGAGGGCTGCCAGTTTGAGACCCCTGGTATATTTTGGACCCTCTTGACTAATTGTCATGATACCATCTCTGTGTTGATACTTATTTGGTTCATTATACCCCCTACAGATGTACTCCACATGCATCTACCCCTGATGAAGCGAGCATGATCTTGCGAAACGCGTTGGATTATTTTTCATGCCTGTGTACTTTGCGGTTTCCATTTTCTACCATGATACGTGTAATGACAATTTTTACTGTATGTATCATTTCAGTGGCTTGGCTATGATTCATATTGTTTATGTTTGCATGACAATTTTAATAAATTTTGAGACTGCATTTACTCTGTCAATTGTTGGCTAACCGCATTCACCTCATTTAAAGTCCCAGGGTGATTTCCTGTATTTTGTAAAATAATGTAAATAAGAAAAAGTCATGGCCTCCTAACCCCTTCCCAGGTCTGGCATCTCCAGTATGTTACATATACAACTTTTTTCTCAAAAATCCTGTATAAAGGACTTCAACTGACAACTCCTTAAAACGAATATATACAATGTAAATTCACACTCCAACAAACAATCAAAAATGAGTAGAACTGTGTCCTATAAAAAGAATGTTTATTAAAATATATACAGATTAAAATATCCATGGTAACTACCAAAATGACCCTGATCAAAAGTTTACATACCCCAGTTCTTAATACCATGTATTGCCCCCTTTAACATCAATGACACCTTGAAGTCTTTTGTGGTATTTGTGGATGAGGCTCTTTATCTTCTCAGATGGTAAAGCTGCCCATTCCTCTTGGCAAAAAGCCTCCAGTTCCTGTAATTTCTTGGGCTGTCTTGCATGAACTGCACATTTGAGATCTCCCTAGAGTGATATTGAGGTCAGGAGACTGTGATGGCCACTCCAGAACCTTTACTTTATTCTGCTGTAGCCAATGACAGGTTGATTTAGCCTTGTATCATTGTCATGTTGGAATGTCCAAGTACATCCCATGCGCAGCTTCCTGGCTGATGAATGCAAATGTTCCTCCATTATTTTTTGATACCATACTGCATTCATCTTGCCATCAATTTTGACCAAATTTCCTGTGCCTTTGTAGCTCACACATCTCTCAAACATCAGTGATCCACCTCCCGTGTTTCACAGTAGGAATGGTGTACCTTTCATCATAGGCTTTGTTGACTCCTCTGCAAATGTAGCATTTATGGTTGTGGCCAAAAAGCTCAGTTTTGGTCTTATCACTCCAAATGACTTTGTGCCAGAAGGTTTGAGACTTGTCTCTGTGCTGTTTGGCGTATTGTAAGCGGGATACTTTGTGGCATTTGCGTAGTAATGGCTTTCTTCTGGCAACTCGACTATGCAGCCCATCTTTCTTCAAGTGCCTCCTTATTGTGCATCTTGAAACAGCCACACCACATGCTTTCAGAGAGTCCTGTATTTCACCTGAAGTTATTTGTGGGTTTTTCTTTGCATCCCGAACAATTTTCCTGGCAGTGGCTGAAATTTTAGTTGGTCTACCTGACCGTGGTTTGGTTTCAACAGAACCCCTCATTTTCCACTTTTTGATTAGAGTTTAAACACTGCTGATTGGCATTCTCAATTCCTTGGATATCTTTTTATATCCCTTTCCTGTTTTATACAGTTCAGCTACCTTTTCCCGCAGGTCCTTTGGCAATTCTTTTGCTTTCCCCATGACTCAGAATCCAGAAATGTCAGTGCAGCACTGGATGAAAGATGCAAGGGTCTGTCAGGAGTCCAGAAACTCATTGACCTTTTATACACACACACTAATTATAAGCAAACAGATCACAGGTGAGGATGGTTAAATTTAATAGCCATTCAAATCCCTTTGTATCAACTTGCGTGCATGTTATCAGGCCAAAATCACCAGGGTATGACAATTTCTGATCAGGGTCATTTGGGTAGTTTTCTGTTATGATTTAAAATGAGTAAACACAGTTGATTGATAAGAAATGGCTTCAGCCAAACACTAACCTTGAGTGAAAGAAAAGTTTTTGTGATATCATTCATATTCTCTGAAAAATGGCCAAGAAATCATCAATTCTGCCAGGGTATGTAAACTTATGAGCGCAACTGTATATTGGGAGATCTATAGTAAGTAATCACTACTGTCCACAGATAGCTATCAGCTAAAAAGATCCCAGCTCAAGCAATAGCTTTGTTAATGGTGTGTGATCTATATAAGAATTCTCTCCCATCTCTATAGAATCATGTAAATCCTTATAAGATGTCACTGTGTGTTAAAGAGGCACAACAGTCCCCAATTGTGGGAATCGTGATGTAGTGGGACCTCATGGTTCTGTGTAGAATTCCCATGCTCCTTTTGGTAGTTTTATACAAGGTAGCTGGGAGGAGCCCACTGATCATGTGACGATACGGTCAGTGGTCATATGGTGACTTTGTGAGTGTCCAGCAATGATTACCACAGGTAAATGCTGGCTGTGCAGAAAGCCGTGAAAAGCTACTGTGACCAGCAACCTGTCATTATAATGAACTGGGCCAGTGGCTGCGCCTAGCTGCTCAGAATTGCAGTAGGAATCAGAAGATTCCTGATGCCACAATTGCACTGACCTAAATGCTGGTGTGAATGTAGCCTTAAGCCCCGTACCCATGGGCTAAATATCAGACATTTGGTCAGTGTGTACAGCAGCTGGTCCAACAGGAATCAGCCAAACGTCCGGCATTGTCGAAGGAGCATAACCGAAAAAGGTCTGCCGATCAGCATCCAATCAGCGCTCTCAGTCAATGGCTGAGAGTACTGACCAGTGTGTTTTGACAGGGTCCCCCCTATCAGAACACAATAGCTCAGCAGGGAAGATTGATGTACTAACATCGGATTGTTAGTAAGTGTTCTCCTCCCAAGCTTTTCAGTTTTGTTTTTTTTTTGTTTTTTTTGTTTAATCCGCTGCATTGAATGAAAAGGAACTGATAGTGTGTACCAGGCTTTAGGACATTAGGACAGGGGTATTCAACTCCATTTCATTTTGGGCCGCATCAGAATTCTGGTCGCCCTCAAAGGACCGGTTCTATTTGTAGCCCCCACCATCAAAAGTCAAGAGTTCCCCATCCTCCCTTACATCACAGTGCACCCCCTTACCTTGTGCTGCTGCGGAGAAGTAGCTGGGCGCAAAGCTGGGAAGCAGAAAATGCAGGTTTTGGAGAACGACCAGAGGAGGGTTGGAGTCAGCTGCTGGAGTCTGCTGAATGCTGAGACCAGGGGAGGCAGAGACGAGCGGTTGCTGTCGCTGCACAGAGAGGTGCAGGATCTGTAGGAGGAGTTCTGTTCTACTCTCTGCTGCCGACTGCTGAGACAAAGTGGGGGCGGAGATGAGGAAGGTGCAGCAGCTGCAGGAGAGAGTGTGAGGGCCACATGAAATGGCATGGAGGGCTGGAATCGGCCCACAGGCCTTGTATTTGATACATGTGCTTTAGGATATTCAGTCTCCATAACAAGATGGGATGCCACAAAGAAAGGCGATACACCTCTGAGGCAGCTGGGTGGGGCTAGGGAAACTGGACAGGTGTGATGTTAGAACCACATATGCAGTGGTGAGGAAATTTGCTTATTGACCTCGGGGCATGCACCTCTGCCACTAAAGGAACTGTGCTGAAGATTGAACTACCTATGGCCAGCCTTATGCCCCGTACACGCAGTCGGACTTTGTTCGGACATTCCGACAACAAAATCCTAGGATTTTTTCCGACGGATGTTGGCTCAAACTTGTCTTACATACACACGGTCACACAAAGTTGTCGGAAAATCCGATCGTTCTGAACGCGGTGACGAATAAAAAACGTACGTCGGGACTATAAACGGGGCAGTGGCCAATAGCTTTCATCTCTTTATTTATTCTGAGCATGCGTGGCACTTTGTCCGTCGGATTTGTGTACACACGATCGGAATTTCCGACAACGGATTTTGTTGTTGGAAAATTTTATCTCCTGCTCTCCAACTTTGTGTGTCGGAAAATCCGATGGAAAATGTCCGATGGAGCCCACACACGGTCGAAATTTCCGACAACACGCTCCGATCGGACATTTTCCATCGGAAAATCCGACCGTGTGTACGGGGCATTAGAGTTGCACTGAGAGGAACAGCAGGGCACAATCTCTTTGCAGCACTATCAAGCAGGAAGAAGACCCTTCATATGGATGTGAAAATGTCTGCCCCTTGTACACACATTACAGACCATAAATACAAATACATTTTGAAATCATTAATACTTATGAGGAAATCATCTGATTTGGTATTGTATTAAAAAAAAGTGTCTGTATAAAGTTAGTAATGATTATGTATATTCCAGCAGCCATATTTGCTCATTACATATACAATGGATATAAAATGTCAGGTTTCTGTGATGTAGACTCTCTTATAACTGGGGATGTAGCTGTGTTCAGAATTAAGCAATCACATTTAAACTCATGTTAAAGGGTAACTCCACTTTCGTGGGGAAAAAAAATGGCAAACAAATAAAAAATAATATAGCATATACAATTGAGACACAAGTCATATTGTAATTGAGTGTTATTAAAAATTACCTTTTCTTTTTAATCTGCAGCCTCTGCAGTTTTCTGTAAATGCAATGCAATATGGCAACCTGGAGGTGTTCTGTACACAGAATGTGTACTGAACAGCCCCCAAAAACATAATTTCCTGCTTGTGTAATTGGCTCACCGATTTTCCCAAAAGTCTGCACTAAGATACAAGTCAGATTTCAGACATCCCCTGCTGCAACAAAAAATTCATTTTTGGTGAGCTACTCCCAATAGGAACATGTTTAAAGGGATGCAGGCCCAGCAGATTTCCTCATTAGTGCCCTGCAGCTGCACAGCTAAATGATAATTATGAAACCACTCCCATTAGATTTATTTTCCCACATGGACACAGAGAAACACAGAGGAATTTCTTCAGAATAACAAAAGGTAATAACCTGGAACAAAGTTTGTTATAATCCTTGCAATGTACATAGATCACCCACAGGGAAATGTTTTTTCTTAACAAAAGTGGAATTACACTTTAAATAGGAGTCAGTACACACCAGCCATCATTTAAAGTGCCTCTGATTAACCCCAAATAAATTTCAGCAGTTCTAGTTGGTCTTTCCTGACATTTTCTTAGTCACATCCTACAGAATGGTCTGCAGAGAGCTTCCAAAGCATCAAAGGGATCTCATTGTTAAAAGGTATCAGTGAGGAGAAGGGTACAAAAGAATTTCGAAGGCATTAGATATACCATGGAAGTGAAGACAGTCATTATCAAGTGGAGAAAATATGGCACAACAGTGACATTACCAAAAACTTGTTTTCCCTCCAAAATTAATGAAAAGACGAAAAGAAAACTGGTCAGCGAGGCTGCCAAGAGGCCTACAGCAACATTAAAGGAGCTGCAGGACTATCTGGCAAGTACTGGCTGTGTGGTACATGTGGCAACAGTCTCCCGTATTCTTCATATGTCTGGGCTATGGGGTAGAGTGGCAAGACGAAAGCCTTTTTTTTACAAAGAAAAACATCCAATCACAGCTAAATTTTGTAAAAACATCCGAAGTCTCTTGACCTTAGTCCAGGTAGAATTATGAACAGTTCCAAATATCAGTCAATATTGGTACAAAACCTTCAGGCTGTTGCTAGAAAGCTGAACATGAAGAGGAACTTCATCTTTTAACATGATAACGACCCAAAGCATACATCCAAATCAACAAAGGAATGGCTTCACCAGAAGAAGACTCAAGTTTTGGAATGGGCCAGCCAGAGCCCAGACCTGAATCCGATGGAAAATCTGTGGGGTAATCTAAAGAGGGCTGTGCACAAGAGATGACCTCGCAATCTGACAGATTTGGAGCGTTTTTGCAAAGAAGAGTGGGCAAATATTGCCAAGTCAAGATGTGCCATGCTGATATACCCAAAAAGACTGAGTGCTGCAATAAAATCAAAAGGTGCTTCAACAAAGTATTGGTTTAAGGGTGTGCACACTTATGCAACCATATTATTTTATTTTTTTATTTTTACTTCCCTCCACCTAAAAGATTTCAGTTTGTTGCTCATCTGAGTTGTACAGTTTATAGGTCACATTAAAGGTGGAAAAAGTTCTGAAATGATTTATCTTTGTCCAATTTTTTTTACATCACAGTAACCTGAAATTTTAACAGGGGTGTGTAGACTTTTTATATCCACTGTATAGTCTTTTCTTAGCCGTGCTGATAATCAGCATATGATTTTTGCTTAGGCTTCAGATCTCATAAGAGGGCAGTTTTTATTTATGACATCAAAAGTGGTAGCTTTTAGCCACAATAATTTTGTGATTTGTAAATGCTGACGCCTGCTAATGATTAATGTAAAGTACATAATTTAACAATATATCCGCTTCAAACTACTGTTTTGTCTTTGTTTTTTAGATGTGATACCACTGAGAAACTTCGAAACACTCTGGATTACTTGAGATCCTTATTAAATGAGCCAACAAACTTTAAACTTATTTATAGATATGCTTTTGATTTTGCACGGGTAGGTAAGATTTACTGCCAATAGCTGAAAATAATTTATTTCTAACATCACTAGATGTCTTGTTACTCAGCTTCAGAATTCTCCTGACATTGCTGCCTGGGTATTTCAACAAAACACACAGATCTGCATTTTCAATGGTAAATATCACTGCCATTTTCTAGTTTGACATTGACTTAAAGAGGTTGTAAACCTCCATGGGGAAGTTGTACCTATAGGCAAGCCTACAACAAGGCTTACCTATAGGTACTGTAAATATCTCCTAAACATGCGCCGTTCACTGCGCTAATGATGTCATCGGCGCATGCGCTATGAAGGAACGGCCGCCTCTGCCATTTCTTCAGGCGAGTGTGCCGTGACCGGTGGCTCCTGCGCGCATGCCCTGGAAGGAAGACCCGCGAAGATGGATGCGGTCTGCAGCGGGGACGATGCTGGCTTCTTTTGCAGGTAAGGGTCACATAATGCGCTAGTATGCGATGCACACTAGCACATTATGCCTTTACTTTGCAGGGAAGAAGAAAGGAAGAAAACCCACCACTGTTAGCTGCCTCTTTAAAGTGTCACTAAACCCACATCATAAAAAACTATTAATAAATGGTGTATTACATGCTGGTAATACTCACTCTGTCACTTTGAAATTTGTTTTCTGTATTCTGCAAAAAACCTGGTCGATCCTGCTGTTCTCTTAACCTTTTGTTCATGTCCCCAATTCAGCTAGGGATGTTGCAGCTGTGGTGGCAACTCTGCACATGCCCAATCTTCAGTGAGTTTTTATGCTGAGCATTTCCTCCCTATCACATCTGAGCAGCCCATGTGACTATAGAGTCACACATGTGAGCATACAGTATCTCACAAAAGTGAGTACACCCCTCACATTTTTGTAAATATTTTATTATATCTTTTCATGTGACAATACTGAAGAAATGACACTTTGCTACAATGTAAAGTAGTGGGTGTATAGCTTGTATGACAGTGTAAATTTGCTGTCCCCTCAAAATAACTCAACACACAGCCATTTCTAAACTGCTGGCAACAAAAGTGAGTACACCCCTAAGTGAAAATGTCCAAATTGTGCCCAAAGTGTCAATATTTTGTGTTACCACCATTATTTTCCAGCACTGCCTTAACCCTCTTGGGCATGGAGTTCACCAGATCTTCACAGGTTGCCACTGAAGTCCTCTTCCACTCCTCCATGACGACATCACAAAGCTGGTGGATGTTAGAGACCTTGCACTCCTCCACCTTTCGTTTGAGGATGGCCCCACAGATGCTCAATAGGGTTTAGGTCTGGAGATATAGTCAGGTCCATAAATATTGGGACATTGACACAATGCTAATCTTTTTGGCTCTATACACCACCACGATGGATTTGAAATGAAACGAACAAAATTTGCTTTAACTGCAGACTTTCAGCTTTAATTTGAGGGTATTTACATCCAAATCAGGTGAACGGTGTAGGAATTACAACAGTTTGTGTATGTGCCTCCCACTTTTTAAGGGACCAAAAGTAATGGGACATATTAACAATCATCCATCAAACTTTCACTTTTTAATACTTGGTTGCAAATCCTTTGCAGTCAATTACATCCTGAAGTTTGTAATGCATAGACATCACCAGACGCTGGGTTTCATCCCTGGTGATGCTCTGCCAGGCCTCTACTGCAACGGTCTTCAGTTCCTGCTTGTTCTTGGGGCATTTTCTCTTCACTTTTGTCTTCAGCAAATGAAATGCATGCTCAATCGGATTCAGGTCAGGTGATTGATTTGGCCTATGCATAACATTCCACTTCTTTCCCTTAAAAAAGTCTTTGGTTGCTTTCGCAGTATGCTTCGGTTCATTGTCCATCTGCACTGTGAAGCGCTGTCCAATGAGTTCTGAAGCATTTTGCTGAATATGAGCAGATAATATTGCCCGAAACACTTCAGAATTCATCCTGCTGCTTTTGTCAGCAGTCACATCATCAAAAAAATACAAGAGAACCAGTTCCACTGGCAGCCATACATGCCCACGCCATGACACTACCACCACCATGCTTCACTGATGAGCTGGTATGCTTTGGATCATAAGCAGTTCCTTTCCTTCTCCATACTCTTCTCTTCCAATCACTCTAGTAAGTTGATCTTGGTCTCATCTGTCCATAGGATGTTGTTCCAGAACTGTGAAGGCTTTTTTAGATGTTGTTTGGCAAACTCTAATGTGGCGTTTCTGTTTTTGAGGCTCACCAATAGTTTACATCTTGTGGTGAACCCTCTGTATTCACTCTGGTGAAGTCTTCTCTTAAATGTTGACTTTGATACAAATACACCTACCTCCTGGAGTGTGTTCTTGATCTGGCCAACTTTTGTGAAAGCTGTTTTCTTCACCAGGGAAAGAATTCTTCGGTCATCCACCACAGTTGTTTTCTGTGGTCTGCCGGGTCTTTTGGTGTTGCTGAGCTCACAGCTGCATTCTTTCTTTTTAAGGATGTTCCAAACAGTTGATTTGGCCACACCTAATGTTTTTGCTATCTCTCTGATGGGTTTGTTTTGTTTTTTCAGCCTAATGATGGCTTGATTCACTGATAGTGACAGCTCTTTGGATCTCATATTGAGAGTTGACAGCAACAGATTCCAGATGCAAATAGCACACTTGAAATGAACTCTGGACCCTTTATCTGCTCCTTGTAAATGGGATAATGAGGGCATAACACACACCTGGCCATTGAACAGCTGAACAGGCAATTGTCCCATTACTTTTGGTCCCTTAAAAAGTGGGAGGCACATAAACAAACTGTTGTAATTCCTACACCGTTCACCTGATTTAGATGTAAATACCCTCACATTAAAGCTGAAAGTCTGCAGTTAAAGCACATCTTGTTTGTTTCATTTCAAATCCATGGTGGTGGTGTATAGAGCCAAAAAGATTAGAATTGTGTCAATGTCCCAATATTTATGGACCTGACTGTATGCTTGGTCAGTCCATCACCTTTACCCTCAGCTACTTTAGCAAGGCAGTGGTTGCCTTGGAGGTGTGTTTGGGGTCCTTATCATGTTGGAATACTGCCCTGCGGCCCAGTCTCCAAAGGGAGGGGATCATGCTCTGCTACATTATGTCACAGTACATGTTGGCATTCATGGTTCTGCCAATGAATTGTAGGTCTCCAGTGCCGGTAGCACTCATGCAGTCCCAGACCATGACACTCCCACCACCATGCTTGATTGTAGGCAAGACACACTTGTCTTTGTACTCCTCACCTGATTGCCACCACACACGCTTGACACCATCTGAACCAGATAAGTTTATCTTGGTCTCAACAGACCACAGGACATGGTTCCAGTAATCCATGTCCTTAGTCTGCTTGTCTTCAGCAAACTGTTTGTGGACTTTCTTGTGCATCATCTTTAGAAGGGGCTTCCTTTTGGGACGACAGCCATGCAGACCAATTTGATGCAGTGTGTGGAGCATGGTCTGAGCACTGACAGGCTGACCCCCCCACCCCTTCAACCTCTGCAGCAATGCTGACAGCACTCATACGTCTATTTCCCAAAGACAATCTCCGGATATGACGCTGAGCAGGTGCACTCAACTTCTTTGGTCGACCATGGCGAGGCCTGTCCTGTTAAACTTCTGTATGGCCTTGGCTACCTTGCTGCAACTCAGTTTCAGGGTCTTGGCAATCTTCTTATAGCCTAGGCCATCTTTATGTAGAGCAACAATTCTTTTTTTCAGAGTTCTTTGCCATGAGGTGCCATGTTGAACTCCCAGTAACCAATATGGGAGAGTGTGAGCGATAACACCAAATTTAACACACCTGCTCCCCATTCACACCTGAGACCTTGTAACACTAAGGAATCACATGATATAGGGGAGGGAAAATGTTTAATTGGGCCCAGTTTGGACATTTTCACTTAGGGGTGTACTCCCTTTTGTTGCCAGCGGTTTAGACATTAATGGCTGTGTGTTGAATTTTTTGAGGGGACAGCACATTTACTTACACTGTTATACAAGCTGAAGACTCACTACTTTACATTGTAGCAAAGTGTCAATTTTTCAGTGTTGTCGCATGAAAAAGATATAATAAAATATTTACAAAAATGTGAGGGGTGTACTCACTTTTGTGAGATACTGTTTACACAGTGGTAAATGACAGCCTACTCCCTCCTCCTCCTTGCCCACTAATCATCTAAACACAATAGGTGTGGGATATTAAATGTAGAATAATGCAAGCTTCACCTCCCTCTTATTCTATGACAAAGGCGTTTATTGGTCTTATTTATTTATTTTTACTGTGTATTCCAAAGGCTGTTTGTTTTTGTTTTTTTATTTTGAACATGTGACCAGCAGCAGAGGACTATAAGCTCCTCCTGCTTATGTTTACCTGCAGACAGGCTGGGAAACATCTGGGTCATGTGACAGTTGTATATCGATTAGGAAAAAAGGTACTTTTATTAAAATAATTACAGTGCCATTATTCAATACCGAAATAGAAGGGACAAACAGTAAAGTAAAGTTAAACAGTGTGTTTAGTATGACTTTAAAAAGAATCTTTTTCAGTATCAATGCAGTATGGACATGTTTTAACAGGAATGGAAAGAAAGACTGCTGTAAAATATCAAATACTGAATGTATGGTGATAAACTCATGTTAATTTGTGGTAATTAATCTTAACCATTTGCCAACCAGTCGCCGCAGTTGCACTGCGGCAGAATGGCACGGCTGGGTGAAACAACGTTATGCAACGTCGCTTCGCCCTGTTTTTACAGTAATCAATGCATTTTTATAGCACTGATCGCTGTAAAAATGGCAATGGTCCCAAAAATTGTCAGACGTGTCCTCCATAATGTCGCAGTCCTGATAAAAATCGCAGATCGCCGCCATTACTAGTAAAAAAAAAAATTAATAATAAAGATGCTATAAAACTATCCCCTATTTTGTAGACGCTATAACTTTTGCGCAAACCAATCAATATACGCTTACTGCGATTTTTTTTTTTTTTTTTTTTTTTTTTTTTTTTTACCAAAAATATGTAGAATACATGTCGGCCTAAACTGAGGAAAATTTTTTTTTTATATATATTTCTATATATTTTTGGGGGATATTTATTATAGCAAAAAGTAAAAAAATATTTAGTTTTTTCCAAAATTGACGCTTTTTTTGTTTATAGTGCAAATAAATAAAAACCACAGAAGTGATCAAATACCACCAAAGAAAGCTCTATTTGTGGGAAAAAAAAGGACGTCAATTTTGTTTAGGTGCAACGTCGCACGACTGCTCAATTGCAGGTAAAGCGTCGCAGTGCCGAATTGCAAAAAGTGCTCTGGTCAGGAAGGGGGTAAAATCTTCCGGGGCTGAAGCGGTTAAAGTGCACTTGCATTTTCGAAGTGGTGTTTTTCTTCAGTATGAAAATTAGATTTGTGTTGTAAAGGATGATAAGCCCATCTCTTTTACATATAGATTTGTGAGGGATCTTTCTGAGGCTGTAACGCCTACTCTGGAAAGATTGCTTTTCAAAGGGCAGTATAAGAGCGACTGTCAGGTGTGTAGGAGGCTCTACAGCCACCTCCTGACACCTTTTTTTTGCGGAAGTGCAATTTAAAATTGCAGGACCACGCTGCAACCACAAACTAAGCATTTAGTTCGCAGTTGCAGTGTGTCCTATTGATCTCAATGGGCAAGTTTGACAAGTGGTGCTGCTGTCATTCTGTGGCCCAAGTTAAAAATGCTGAAGCTGTGAAGCAAAGCATTGTGGCTGTGACATGTGTACAGCCCTATTAGGCTGCGGCATGTCCACAGCCCTGTTATGCTGTAATGTTAGAATTGCAAGTGAGTGGCTGGGGGGAGGGGGGTCAGTAAAACCACAACTCTGAATTATATTTAAATAGTACTCTATATCAAGCTTATCACTGTGACGATGAAGCAGAGCTAATTCCTTTGTGGACCCCTGCAGCTCTTACTATAATGTGCAAGCATGAACAGCATGCTTGCACATGATGGCACACTTTCCCTCTAATGTGCTCTCCTACACTGCAAGGTCCACACGCCTTCTCATTGCTCCATCCATGACTGCTGACATCTTCTGCAGGTCTTCTTCCAGATCCGCCATTGGGAGGACACTGATAATGTAACTACTATTTATTTATTTCAGGTACTTATATAGCGCCGTCAATTTACACAGCGCTTTACATATACATTGTACATTCACATCAGTCCCTACCCTTAAGGAGCTTACAATCTAAGGTCCCTAACTCACATTCATACATACTAGGGACAATTTAGACAGTATCCAATTAACCTACCAGCATGTCTTTGGAGTGTGGGAGGAAACCGGAGTACCCGGAGGAAACCCACACAGGCACAGGGAGAACATGCAAACTCCAGGCAGGTGGTGTCGTGGCTGGGACTCGAAGCAACTTCTATGGATACATATGCTGAGAATGGGCTTGGGTTGTACAGTAAAGAGAGATTAGTTAGCAGACACACATTTTCTTTCTCGTTTACTGAAGGACACAAGATATGGAGAGGTTAGGTTGAACTACTGCCTACTAGAACTGCACGAGTAATCATTAAATCGCGATCTCGATTCAACCCCGCTCAGGATCTCTATGCAGAATTTGCCGATTCATTCATGTAACAAGTGTAGAGAGTTCTCTGCTCACACAGCTGTTGAAAAAAATTGGGCAGCCTGCCAAGTTTTTCACAACATTGTCCAGCTAGTAGATAACTATAAACATTGTAACTTTTCGTTCTTAGATCAAAGGAATGAACTTCATCGGTAAATGAGGGAAGTTTAACCACTTAAAGACTAAACCTTTTTCTGACACTTGTTTCCTACAAAGTTAAAATCGGTATTTTTTGCTAGAAAATTACTTGGAACCCACAAACATTATATTTTTTTAGCAGAGACCCTAGGGAATAAAATGGCTATTGTTGCAATATTTTATGTAACACTGTATTTGCACAGCGGTCTTTCAAACGCAATTTTTGGGGAAAAAACACACTACAATGAATTTAAAAAAAAAACTATACTGTAAAGTTAGCCCAATTTTTTTGTATAATGTGAAAGATGATGTTACGCCGCCAGAATCACGATCTTTATTCTAAGCAAAAAATTCTGATTCTCATTTTAGCCAGAATCGTGCAGCTCTACTGCCTACATGAGGATTTGGACATTGTCGGTAAAACCCTTCTCACTCTTAGCATGCCACTGTTTTATACTAGAGTCCCAGAAAGATGCATACCTTTTTCTACTATGTAACTGTACAGCACAGGACACCTGCTGAATTCCCATATACCCTGGGTTATAGGTTGATACTATCAGGTGATTGGACACTGGCAAGCTTTTAAGGATCTACCCCATGAGTGCCCCCCCTATAACTGTACCCCATTCTGTGAGTCGTCCATTTTTTGCTAGTGTTTTAGGTGATGGACCTCTTCTTTACAGAGAGATCACTTTTTATTTAACTAGTTTATTATTTTATCTTCAGATTCTTTGATCAACTTTTCACTGTTTTCTAAAACAATATAAGCTGTGCATCCAGATCAGTGCATCCTTGGTAAAACCTTGGAAACTGTACTCAGTCCCGATGCTGTGGGGACAGCCTATACTATTGCCTTGGGCACTGGGTCCCGTGTAGGTGCTCACCTCAGAACTTTGTGCAATGCCTGTAGATAGTGTGCAGGATGCCATAGAGGGCTCTGGTTAACAGTAGGGTGGCCTACATCGGGGTTGCTACATACTTCTCCTTGGACACACTGTGGGTACCCCATAAGGGAATACTATTACCCCTATCAATTGCGGAAACTAGGCAAAAGGAAGCAACAGCAAAATCTCAGTGATTAATTCGCTTTTGCCTCACGTCATTCTTAGAGTTGTCAAACTTTAAATTATACAATTAAAAATAGTATCCACCAAAGCTGGCTATAGATGGAGCAATTGCAAGGAAAGAAAATTGCTCAAGTCCCTAATCAACACAGTCGGTGTTGATGAGAGAATGGCTCCAGCAGAGCTATTGTGTTCTCCCAGTGATGGGGGCGGAGGGAGCCATCCCGGCCAGGAGAAACACAGTGATTATTGCTAGCAGCTGTAGTGGCTGGCAATAATCGCATGAAAATTCTGACAGGCTGATCAACTTGGTACAATCAGCTTGCCCATGGATGGTTTGAATATCGGCTGTTCCCTGATGAACCAGTCTACTATGTATATATTTTTGTACAACTTTGTATTAGTTTCATTAATGCCATTTCATTTGAGGTTTATTAATGTTGTTGCTCTAAAGCAGCTTTGTTTTGAACTGGCTTTACATAAACGCTATGCTGATCTTTGTAGTCTTTCCAGTTTTGTTTTGAATTGTGTTTATATAAAAGTATTGCTGATCTTGTAGTCCTTCCAGGTCTTTGCTGATATACCTCCCATTATTGCAATGTGGTTAGGCTTGAGATTTGGGGCGGACAGCTTTAAAACGTGTTGCCTAGATAATCCCATTTCTTCCACATGTGTGACCTGTCAGTTCCCCTACAGCTCTTCAGGCAACGACAAATGCCCACCCCACCTTCCTTCCAAGGCCCAGAAGATTTTGTAAGTTAGTTCCAGGCCTCAATCTCAAATGCCAGACCCAAGCCAGGAGCCCAGTTTAATTTTAAGTCTTAGGCTTCCAAATCATGTCACTCCTTGGAATTTGAATTTAATTCTCTTGGCACTTCAAAAATGACCAATTTAACTTATCAAATATATTCCTCTTTTTATTCTTACACACAAGGTTGCTTTCCTTCTCTCCATCACCTCTGCAATGTGGGTGTGAGGTGGTGGATTTGTCCATTTCTGGTCTTGCACAAGGACAAATTGGCTTTGGCCTTTCACCTCAGACAGATCATTGTTCCTCTGTCCCTCTGTCCAGCTCCAGTGCATCAGAAGGAGATCTACCCTCATTATTTGAATCTAGTTCACACTGTACCTGTCTACTTTGCAGCTTTCACTTCCATTAGAAAGACACTCTTTTTGTCATCCTTGATGGTCCTTGAATAGGGGAACCAGCTTCTAAGACCAATTTTTGGTTGCTCAGACAGAACATCATGTAAGCTTGACAGCAAGGCTGCCAACTGGTCTTTTGTTCATATGTTCCCTAAGTTTTACCAGGATGTTCAGGTCTCATTTTGATTCCAGTTTTGGCTATAAGCTCCTTCGGGTGTCTCTTCGAGCTCCAGGCAGCTTTAGGTTCTGTTATCATTGTGTGGGCCTGTTAGTGTTTTGTTGCTATTGCCCACCCCTCAGTTGGATGGCTTTTGGGTCCCCCAATAGTCTATGAATCCTGTGTCCCTCTATGGACAAGAAAGAACATCGATTTTTGTTCTCATTCTCATCTCAAATTTCTTGATGTTCATTGAGAGACACAGGTCACACATCCTCTGTATCTATAATCTGTCTGTAAACTGACATGGCGTGGAACTGGCATGTTGGGAGTAGAAGGAGTTTACCCGGGCTGGTCACTTTTTTGTTTCTTCTATTTTTTGCATTACTTACCAGTGTCCAACTCCTCCTGTAACTGGTAAACTTTATTTATTTATTTTTGTCAGAAGGGACTTATAAAGTCTCTTCTACCAAAAATCTCTACTTTTTTTTTTTACTTTATTTTCTATTTTTGTATGTCGTCCTATTGTGGAAATTTTCCCTAACTTTTTGTCCCTGAAATTGCCAATATAAAAAGTTCTAACCCTTCCAAATTCCACTAAAAATTTGGAATTTGGAATTGTTAGGAAGTGAGGGGAAACCTCCCCAAAAGCCACATACAAACCTGACAAAGGTTCTAATCCTCCCTTGCAACTTCAACTTTCCAGTGATACTTATTTTGCTAAAGAAGGGAAGGGTTAGATCCTGTGTAATGTTTTCATTGCACATATTGTATTTATCTTTTTCCCTGTTGGGGCATCACCAAGACAGGAAGTGAAATCCCCTCATAATAGGGATACAGAGGCCAATAAGACTCTGAGCGTGATTGTATGTTGGCCATAGAAGGATCTTTTTATTTTTTTTTCAATAAGCCAGCAGGTTAATCAAAAAACAAAACAAAAACCAAATGGATTCCCCCATTCACCTTGTCTGTGTGGATGGGGAAATCCATATTTTTAAATTTTTTTCAATCAACCTGCTGGCTGATCTAAAAAAACGTTCCCGTTGTGCCATTGCAGTCTGACAGCGGGACTCCTCCACTTCCGAATACACTGATCAGCAGCTGCTTGATCAAAAGAATTCACCATTTCTGTTCGACAGCCATACACAAATCGAAAATTTTGATCCATCTTTGACCAGGTTTTAGCCTTTTAAAATCTAAAACATGCTTTGATTTAAATATATTTGTAAGCAGATTTGTTAGTGTAAATATGTCTTGCATTTTTGTGTGTAGCAGTGTGTTTATAAGCAGCCATATTCATGTACCTTCTGACCACTTCAGAGGCAGCTGGTCTCTAAGTGTTCCTTCTCTCTCACAGCCTCTGAATTGAAGTTGTGAGATTTTAATCATAAAGATATTTCTGCAACATGGCTAGTGGAGGGTATGAATGCTGGCTCCGAATATAACATGACCAGCACACCAGGAACTCTGGTTAAATGGCTGAATGTTGTAGTGTAGTTGACAACATAGAGTTGGTGGTGGGGCCATGCTCTGCACACCAGAAACATAATACAATTGTTTTGACATGGAATTCTGGTTTACCCAGATAAGGGAGTAATGCCAACAGAACATCCTCCTAACTGCTAGAAACAAGAAGCACAGAGGGTTACAAGCACCCCTCACATCAACCTACTCTGTTTTTCTTGTCCCCACTAAGTAGAGCAAACAGAATTCTAGGTGTTTTGTTTAAGGATGCCAAAACTACTGATCTTTTAATAGCTTAACATACAGTGCGTCCGGAAAGTATTCACAGCGCTTCACTTTTTCCACATTTTGTTATGTTATAACCTTATTCCAAAATGGATTAAATTCATTATTTTCCTCAAAATTTTACAAACAATACCCCATAATGACAACATGAAAGAAGTTTGCAATCTTTGCAAATTTAAAAAAAAAAAAAAAAAATCACATGTACATAAGTATTCACAACCTTTGTCATGACACTCAAAATTGAACTCAGGTGCATCCTGTTTCCACTGATCATCCTTGAAATGTTTCTACAACTTAATTGGTGTCCGCCTGTGTTCAATTCAGTTGATTGGACATGATTTGGAAAGGCACAAACCTGTCTATATAAGGTCCCACAGTTAACAGTGCATGTCAGAGTACAAACCAAGCCATGGAGTCCAAAGAATTGTCTGTAGACCTCTGAGACAGGATTGTATCGAGGCACAGATCTGGGGAAGGATACAGAAAAATTTCTGCAGCATTGAAGGTCCCAGTGAGCACAGTGGCCTCCATCATCCGTAAATGAAAGAAGTTTGGAACCACCAGGACTCTTCCTAAAGCAGGCCGCCTGGCCAAACTGAGCAATCAGGGAAGAAGGGCCTTAGTCAGGGAGGTGACCAAGAACCCGATGCTAACTCTGACAGAGCTCCAGCATTTCTCTGTGGAGAGAGGAGAACCTCCCAAAAGAACAGCCATCTCTGCAGCACGCCATCAATCAGGCCTGTATGGTAGAGTGGTTAGACGGAAGCCACTCCTTAGTAAAAGGCACATGACAACCCGCCTGGAGTTTGCCAAAAGGCACCTAAAGGACTCTCAGACCATGAGAAACAAAATTCTCTGGTCTGATAAAACAAAGATCTAACTCTTTGGCCTGAATGGCAAGCATGTCTGGAGGAAACCAGGCACTGCTCATCACCTGGCCAATACCATTGATACAATGCAGCATGGTGGAGGCAGCATCATGCTGTGGGGATGTTTTTCACTGGCAGGACCTGGGAGACTAGTCAGGATCAAGGAAAGATAAATGCAGCAATGTACAGAGACATCCTTGATAAAAACCTGCTCCAGAGCACTCTGGACCTCAGACTGAGGCGAAGATTCTTCTTCCAAAAGGACAACGACCCTAAGCACACAGCCAAGATAACAAAGGAGTGGCTACGGGACAACTCTGTAAACGTCCTTGAGTGGCCCAGCCAGAGCGCAGACTTGAACCCGATTGAACATCTGGGGAGATCTGAAAATGGCTGGGCACCGACACTCCCCATCCAACCTGATGGAGCTTGAGAGGTCCTGCAAAGAAGAATGGGAGAAACTGCCCAAAAATAGGTGTGCCAAGCTGGTAGCATTATACTCAAAAAGACCTGAGGCTGTAATTGGTGCCAGAGGTGCTTCAACAAAGTATTGAGCAAAGGCTGTGAATACTAATGTACATGTGATTTTTTTTTTTCTTTTTAATACATTTGTTGTGAAAATTTCAAACAAACTTCTTTTACGTTGTCATTATGGGGTATTGTTTGTAAAATTTTAAGAAAAATAATGAATTTAATCAATTTTGGAGTAAGGCTGTAACATAACAAAATGTGGAAAAAGTGAAGCGATGTGAATACTTTCTGTATGCACTGTACCTTTTGATTCCCTGGTTTGCTTCTAGACTGAGGTTATTCAAAATGATCTATAATGGCATCCATGAGTGAGCGTTATCCACAGGGTAGATTTCCTGTTTTAGCTTTTATATGCATGGTAAGATTCATAGGGGTGCCTGGCTCCCACTGTTATTGATATATTGATATTGCTTTGTTTCAGCCATGTCACTTCTGGTCTGTTTGGTGTGGAGACAACTAGTGAATAATTTCTGTCATTTAGGATCAGGTTGGAGATCTGGATCTTCATGACAACCAGACACTGAAAGTAGGCGGGGGAAGGGAATGCTAACCTGTTTTGTGTGCCTCTTGGTATATTGGTATAAGGAGCAGTTCCTCAGTCAGGACCATTGTGGAAAAGTCACAGAAATAGTGTTACACATTTCAGCAACAACTGTTTTTAAGGAACAAAGAACTGTATTGTTTACTCTGGATTTGCAGCTCAATGACAATCCCTATCAAGCAATGGAATAGACATATACTGTAGGTAGTATTTTCTACAGAATATTGGGTAATATGCATTATACGTAGGTCAGTCAACTGAAAACATTGGTTAGCTGAACAAGACAAAACTAACTTGTTTCCTTACTTTTGTTAAGTCACTATTTATTTTATTATTATTATTATTTTTTTTTTTTTTTTTTAGGAAAAAGATCAGCGGAGTTTAGACATGAATACAGCAAAATGTATGTTAGGACTCTTGTTAGGAAAAACTTGGCCACTGTTTCCAGTGTTTCATCAATTTCTAGAGGTATGATTGCCATTGTCATTCAGCTTAGGTTTTATTAAATCTTCCTTTAATAAAATTATTTAAAGCCAGCAGCTACTACACTTTTCTGAAAGACTAGTGTAATAACTGTTGGCTTGTGCTGTTGTTGTTGTAATTTTGTGAATAACGGTGCTGCTCTCCAGCCACCGTAATTCACAAGACAAGCTGTCAGCTACTACTGTAGTAATCTCTGCACTAGCTGGTGGCTGTTAAGGATTAGGGGCTCAGTCTTTTCACAGTACAAAGAGAGTAGAGGAGAGATGGGTCTGAATACCAAGGAGGGCTGCAGATGTACAGAGGAGGCAGAGGCTCTGTATCTGTACTGCACCCTTCTCTCCTGTGTGCTGTCACTCAGACATCTGTCTCATGGCTCCAGCTTATTGAGCTGCGTGCTTGGATAGTGATGAGGAAAGGGGGCAAGATGTCCAACCACGCAGCTTAGTAAGTACCATATAATTTTTAATGACGATAAGTCCTGTGTGCACTGGTTCCCCCTGGGGGATTTAACAAGGCTTTTTAACTTTTGATGAGACTACTTCTTTAAAGGTGGACTGCCCACAGAGCGTTCCGCGAGACTCCAGTTTTATATTACTGTCTTTAGGTGATGGACTTGAACTCTTCTGGAGAAGTATTTTTTCTTTTTTAAAACCATACAGTTTTTTTTTTTCTTTAAGCCAAACGAAGATCTCTCTGACATGGTGGATCTCCATTACTGCCTTGGAACTTGGAATTTACTGGAATTGGAATGTTGTAACAGATGCAGGTCTTACAGGCTTGGGTGGCATGTACAACTCTGTGACAGTCCAGGGAACAGGGTCCCCAGAGGTGTAAACACCCCCTGTTCAATATCTTCTAACTGATAGCCTACAGAGCTCTGCAGCTTTGGACTTCCCTTTTACTAGGTCACCCATTCAGGAAGGTTGTTCACTTTCCAGGAGTGGACATTTGGCAGTGGAATTCCCAAGCCACCAATGCCTAGAACCAGGGGAGTGGTCTCTATACCCCAAGGTCTTTCAGAATCTCAATTGAAGGTGCTGAGAACCAGTTTTGGGCATCCTAGCCTCCAGGTTCAACAACAAGGTTAACAAAACTATGGCCAAGACCAGGGATTCAATTGCTTTTACAGCAGGTGCTTGGGTGATTCCTTGGACTCAATTCCACCTGTTTTGCTTTCTTTCCAACTGCTGCTCAAGATAGAGGAGGAAAGGGTTCAGTTGATTCTCAACACACCAGATTGGCTCAAAAGAACATTGTACACGGGCATACTCAGACTCCTGGTGGATGAGCCCTGCCCTCTTCAAAACAGACCAGGCTTACTGGCTCAAGGCACCCTGTTCTATTTTTCTTATCAGTCACTGGCTTTAACAGCGTGGCTGTAGAAACCCAAGTCCTAAAACATAGAGGTATCTTTGATTCTGGTATTTCCACCTTACTCAGGGCAAGGAAATCAAACTCCAACTAGATTTATCCTGGCACATGGAAGGCTTACTTTGCTTGGTGTGAGTTAGACCTAACATTCTAGGGGAATACTCTATCACTCGTAATTTGTCCTTTCTACAGTTTGGTCTTTACCAGTATCTGGTCCTGAGTACCCTCAAGGGACAGGTTTTTGCCTTAGCCATCCTTTTCCAGAAACCCCTTGCTTTTGCAATCTATTAACAGAACTTTTCTATAGACAGTAGCTATTATCATTCGCCCACGTCAAGCTCCTGCGTCACCTCGGGAACTCAACCTGGTGCCCTCTCCTTATGAGACCCCCTTTGAAATGATTCGAGACATTCCTTTGGAAGATCTTGTCTTTTAAATTATAAATGAATGCAAATCTGTGCGGGTTTTTTTATTTTTTTAGTTTTAGAGTAGGGATGGATTAGAAAGCCTATCAAGTTTTTATTGTCAGTGCCCTCATTAGGGAGATTTGCCCTCTCTATTGGTCCCAATTGCCATTATCACCAAAAGTGAAAGTAAAAGAATTTCAAATGTTGGGTTGTCACTAGATCAGGAATAGGGGAGAAATCTTTCTTTCAATAGTTCCAGTGACCCTGGTATTAATGATAACAAGAGTTGGAGAGATTTCCTGGGACTTCCTGTTTTGGCTATGTGATAAGAAGTGAAGGGAAATCTCCACCATGGGACACAAATGGCAAAAAATTACCCTCCTTTACTCTATCCAACATGGAAAAAGTTTTGACTTTAGTTTCACTTTTAAGTTGCCACCTTGGTTGTGGCCATGTTTCTTAGGCATGTTCCTGAGTTAGCAGCTCTCTTCTAAAGATCCTTTACTTGTTTTGCACAAGGACAAGATGGTTTGGAGACCTAAACCTTCCTTTTTACTTAAGGTGGTCTCTTCTTTCCACTTCAACAAGGACATCATCCTTCCTTCCCTTTGTCTTGCCCCAAAACATGACAAGGAGCTGCCTTACATTGCCTGGATGTTGTTAGGGGCCGACAGAGTCTGCTTGGCAGCCACAACCTTCTTTCATAAGATGAAGTCCCTTTTTTTTCTACCATGGCTGTCCTCATAGAGGAATCCCTGCTTCCTGCTCCACCATTGCCAATTGGGTCAGGCAACTAATTTCCAAGGCCTGTGCAATTAAGGAATAGATTCCTCCCAGTGTTTAGAGACGTTAAAATCCTGCTTGTGCTGTTTGACAGGAGTGTCTGCATATAATGGTGGCTGAACAAAACTAGAATACCTTTTGGCAATGAAAAAAATTCATATCAATGTGTTTCAGTTGTGGTTTGCTAGAGATCAGCTTTAAACTAGTTTGTGAAAAGTTAGTCATTTACATTTGTGGCATTCACCTTGAAATTTGGCTTTTATAACAAAGCAGATGTTTGATACTTTATATTTCAAATTTATATAGAGACTACACATTGATGTTGGTTTGATAGGGTAAGGACATTTTTAGTGTTATTTGAGTGCTCTTGAAATCTGTGTATTTGTTACTTACTGTGTAAGTGTGTATTTTTCAAATGGACTCTGCTTCCCTCCCATAACTAACCTCCCAAATGTGTATTTGCAGCAATCAAAATATAAAGTTATAAACAAGGACCAATGGTGCAATGTTCTAGAATTCAGCCGCACAATTAATCTTGACCTCAGTAATTATGATGAGGACGGGGCATGTGAGTAACTCCATAAGTTTCCATTATTTTGGGTTCATTCTTCTTGATCCTTCAATAATCTCCTCTGTTTCTTCCACAGGGCCAGTATTGTTGGATGAATTTGTTGAATGGTATAAAGAAAAACAGATGGCATAACACTTTAACTATGCATAGCAACTGAAGAGTCATTATTAACACATTTGCATCAACCATTAGCCATAAATTGCTGTTTGTATGGAATTGCATGTTGCTTTTTTGCACAGTGTAATATCCCTCCCGCTGGACCTCTGGGCGCATTTGCTGTTTGACTGGCCGTGCTTTACGTGTAGCATTGTTCTCTTTCCAGGCTGCTCTACATTTTGTATGGACACTACAGATTGGTGAACTTGCCAATGTTCTCACTGTGACTATGTGTATATTGCTGTTCATTTTTTTGTATATGCTTGTACATAGATGCTTCTCCTAGAGAACCTCTGCTGAAATGTATTGTAAAAATGACCTGCCATTTCTAGTCACTTTTTTCTTTTTGAGGAACAAAACTGAAAATCTAAATTTGTTGTTAGGAATGTCTGTTGACATTTTTTAGCATTTCTCGCACTGAAATGACAAAATATCTGTTCACAAGTGTAAATGCACTGTTATTTTTGTAGCAGAATGTGACATTGCTCCTGTAAAACTTGTTTATGTGTACAGTTTTTCTTACAGTGTCTATGTTTCCAAAATTAATTGGAGTTGGCCATTTAGTTGGCTGGACTAATATTTAAGCACTACTAATTTCTAACAAATTAGTAAGATGTTTTCTAAGTGCACAAAATCAATGGAAAAACATGGTATTAATAGCTAGAATATTGTATGATATCCTAACTACTCCAATTAGAATTAATTGGGGACCCACAATGGTACTGATGATTTTGTTGCTTGTTGTCCTTCAGATGAAATGATAGTCGGTAGCCATTAGGGTCAATTCACACCACATGTCATACATTTTAGTGCATTTTCCAGGGCAGCATTATGCATAGGTATGAGAAAAGGTACTGTTTGTATTAAGGCCTGTTAACACCAACACGTTGTGTTGCAGCACATTTAAAAAAAAAAAAAAACACGTTTTGAGTGTGCTTATCCACATTTTCCTTTTAAATCAGTCTTGCTACACCCCAGTTCAATATATATATTGCACTGGCAGAAATTGTGAAATCTTGGAATTGATATTAAAAACATGACTGCTCATGCCATAAAACTGTCTTTTATTTAAGGATAGTGATCATAGGAAGCCATTTATTATCACATAGTTGCTTGGCTCCTTTTTTAAATCATAATGATAACAGAATTCACCCAAATTGCCCTGATCAAAAGTTTACATACCCTGGAATGTTTGGCTTTGGTACAGACACACATGGTGATACACACAGATTAAAGTGTCAGTTAAAGGTTAATTTCCCACATCTGTGTATTTTTAAGTTGCAATAAGTGTCTGTGTAAAAACCGTCAATGAGTTTGTTAGCTCTCACGTGGATGCACTAAGCTGGCTAGATACTGAGCCACGGGGAGCAGAAAAAACTGTCAAAACACCTGCATAACAAAGTATATGGAACTTTATAAAGATGGAAAAGGATATAAAACGATATCCAAACCTTGAATATGCCAGTCAGTACTGTTCAATCATTATTAAGAAGTGGAAAATTTTGGGATCTCTTGATGCCAAGGTCAGGTAGACCAATAAAATTTGCAGCCACAACTGCCAGAAGAATTGTTCAGGATACAAAGAAAAAGCATCAGGAGAAATACAGGCTGCTCTGGAAAAAGACGGTGTGTTTTTTTTTTTTAAGGAGCACAATACTTGAACAAAAATCAGCTGCATGGTCGAGCTGCCAGAAAGAAGCCTTTACGGTCACAAACTAATGCCACAAAAAAGCCTTGTGAGGCGTGTAAAGGTATTGTCAGGTATATCGTAACCTGGCTTTTTTTTGGCATTGGCACAGTAAAGGCTTCTTTCTGGCAGCTCGACCATGCAACAGGTATTGGCATGATCAGTCATCTTTTCAATATCGATGCCAACATTTCACAATTGCTGCCAGGGTATGCAAGCTTTTGAGCACAACTGTAAAACTTGTACCTTCCAGTAAAGCATGGGGACAGTATGTGGAAGGAGATCCTTGCTACTACACAAAGATATCCAAATTGGTTAGTCAATTTCATTTAAAGAGAAATTAGCAGTCTTAAATTGTTATAACTGTGCAGACTTCTGGGAGATTTTTGATTACCTCTTATTTACTTTTGCTTACTTTGATTGACATTTCAGCTCTAGTGTCCTGGCAGCTGCCTATCTTCACACACTTCTAACACCTGAAAGTGCAAAATGGTTTTGAATAACAGAGTCCTATTTTGAAGAGCAATGTAAAGGGATGTGGGACTCTTTTATTTTGGAAGTGTGGTGAGCTGAGGCAGTAAACATTGAAGTTCCTGTCAGACTTCAGATGACCTCTGATGCTCAAGCTAAAGTGTCAGTCCCAGACAAAATAAACATTAAAAAGGGAGGACTATTAAATCATTCACACATAAGCCAGTACAGTGATAATAATTAAGTGCTGTATATTCAGATTCTTGTAATGTCCAGCTCCTGACTGATTCTCTTTACATTGGGGACACTCTGCAAGAGCAAGGTATTAAAATATCACTGTCTGCCTGCAGAGTCACTCCATAACCTGTAAGTCTCTTTTGGTTGTATAATTATTCAACATAAGAAAATGACATCAAGTGATTTGATTTTAAGAATTGAACATTTATTGTGTTGAATGGCTGGGCGTCAGTATGCACAGGTACTGAAAGTTTTTGTTTCAGTTTGCATGGGCTGGGGGAACGATAAGTCACTGTAACAAAGTATCTCACCAGAGCAATAGATAAGGGTATAGTTTACAAAGTGACACCTGTTCAGGTGACACTGACTGCAAAGAATAAACTGATGTTTTTTTTTAACTTTTCCCTTCTGTATCCAGAATTAGGAAAACGTTTTTTCCATACATATACTTTAAGTAATATGAGACAGGGTTCTACACTTTCTTATGTGGGCTCTGTGAGTGGAGGACATTACTCCAGGCCAGAGTGATCAGAACATGTATATTTGTCTGCAAAAGCCACTAAAAAGTGTGTCTGTCATATACTTATAGTGGAGTAAGTCAACACTTGGGCTGCAGCAGGTAAAGACATCACCTATAAACCATAATCTGCTGACCTCACTGAGCCATCAGTAACATGACGTACACTAATAATTGTATCGCCTGACTATCATGTCTGTTGTCTCTACTTCGTGTAAGATCCGGGTACCCCCAGTCTGCCTTTTACACTGACTTGGTTCAGTAATTTTGCAAGGGCACCCACTGGGTTTTCTGCTGCTTCAAAGCTTAATGACTCTGGTTGAACAAAAATCATACTTGAAGTCATAGTTTGATATGAATCACCAGATATACCTTTCTGCCTTCTGTGGAGGGTTTTTGATCTTCCCAGTTCCTGCTCCAGTGGCTTTCATAAAGTGCTTGGTGCTTTTATTTTAAGCCATCTCTGTATGTACAATTGGGCTGTAGATATCAGAGGATGTTCAAACTTGCATTCACATTATGACAGAAATGCTTGAATTATACAGGCATTCCTGTTTTTTGCATATTGAAGATAGATGCAAATCTCTCCCGGCACTTGCTTGTTTGGCGGATACTATTGTGCCAGGGCATTCTAATTTGTTCTATCACTCCCCTCCCTTCCGCCTCCTCAAGATCTGTCAAACACCTTCATCTGAAGCTGTCTATTGACAGGCACTCAAAGCCAGCCAGATTAGGAGACTGTAATCTGATGCTTATAGGTTCCTTACCAGGAAAAAACAGAAAAGCTTTAGCTCTTTTTAGATTTTATAGCAAACAACACACGTTTGTGCCTCATTTGTGGCAAGCTAAGAATTTAAAGTGAGATTTTTTTCTAATATAACAAATATGTCATACTTGCCTGTTCTGTGCAGTGATTTTGCACAGAGCAGATCTGATCCTCCTCTTCTGGGATCCCCTGCTGGGCTCTTGGCTGCTGCTGCCTTTTGTGTACCCCACCTCCTTAGCATGCCCCTTGCTAGGGGGGTACTCATGTGGGCTTGTTCTGAGCCTGGCTCGACCCCCCCCCCCCCCTATGGCTCCCGCTGATCTCACTTTGTCCAGTGAAGAGGGAAAGAGAATACAAGATCAGACTCCGATAAGTATTGGGGGGGGCTGCGCCTAATTGCAGAGAATGCGTTAAGGTAAAAAAAAAAGCTTTAGCCTTTACAACCAATTTAAACTACTTCTCATTTACAGTGTGCTTATACTGGACTCAGGAAATATAAAAAAAAAATGTCATCACCCCTTTTTTCTGTATTTGTATCTGGTCAGTTTCAGCAGGCTGTAGAAAAACAGTGTAATAGTAATGTAATACCTCCAGAACAAAACCAGGCAAGAACCTGCAATAAAATGTGAAACCCTTGCAATATACAGCTATTTCAACAAAGCTGGTGTTTTACTATAACAGAAGTGGAATATTGTTTTCAGCATCCTTCTACATAGCAACCTAAGGAAACACCTATTGATTGTCTTCCTAGTAAGCACCCTTAAGGAAGATTCTCTTTAAAGGCTTGAAAGGCATAAAGGCACTGTCTATTCCAGTGTTTTCAAAACCAGCAACTGGGGACCACTAACTGGGTTAGTGGCACTTCTTTTATACTGTGATTAAATATTAGGCTGCAGCCTGAAAATGGATGGACAGGCAGGATTTTTAAGGCACAAGAGACATGCTTGGTCTCTCTTTGCATTAAAGCCACTTACCTGCCTGTCCACCCTTACCATGCATAAGCTCACTGTACAGATTTGGCTATGCCAAATCTGACTGAGATCCACATACGTGGGAGTGACTTCATCCCCGCCTGCCCAATGACAATGGCAGGCAACCGAGACCTGGAAAGCAGGTGCCAGAAGATGTCAACCGCCAGGCAGGGAGCTTGGGACGCTGGAGCCGAGGTGAGTATTGTTCCCCTTTAAGTTCTGAAAAACATGATTGGTGGATGTCTTGGACTGGATTTGCAAAAAGCACTTCAAATAGTAATTTCCCAGGTCTTTTCTGTCATTTTCCATGTTGCTTTTATAAATTAGTCATACTCTCTCCCTTGAGTTACTTATTTTGCTTTACTTCGAATGATGCTTGGTGATCTTGATTCCCCTTCTAAGTTTGGATCTTTTGAGTAGTACAGCCTATAAATCTAGTACTGAAGATATAATGAAACTTGAGGTGGTATATTGGAAATGCAAACACAAGCTGTAGCAATATACAGGAACTGTTAAAGCTTAGAAGGGGAGAAGGGAGAGGAATGGCCTTGTGGCTAGAGTTGACATTTTGATTAAAACTCTCCACTCCTTTGTTGATGCTCAAATGCATGTCATTGCAAATGCCTTCTCAAATGGAAGCATTCGTTTTAATACGAAATTTGAAGTAATGCCTCGTCTTTAGATCATTTGATACTACTTGTCCCCACTAAGACCGTTTTTTTTATATGGGGACAACTCAAGTGACGCCTACAAAATCACCAAAGGTACGCACATAAAATTAAGTGAATATACAGTTTCAGAGACAGCAAACACACAACAGGATGCAGTAATTTATGTGTGGCCCTTAGTGTTATTCAACATATCTCCTGTGAGCGCAGCCTGTTATTTAACACCCCCTGGAGATGTCTCATTATGCAAACGTGACTTACATTTCTGATTGCTACTTATGTATCATTATGAGAAAGAAGCTGAAGGGTCTGTGACATCATCAAACCAGCTAGAATATTGCAGGGAAAATGGTAAGTTGAGTTTTGTTTTTTTTTTGTGCTTTTGGGGAGGTGATTAGAATGAAGTGTTTGCACACATGTGGAGGGGGTTCTGCTTTAAAATACTGAAGCCAGAGGCAGCTAGGCCATGAGTACTTTTAGAAGTTGGTGAGCACCTTCTTAGTACAGGTTTGCTTTAGGTAAATGCAGAAAGAATGACTTGTGCCTTGCTTGATGATGTGCAGTAATGAAAAGAAAATCAGGATGACTGCACACCAAACTGAGCTCCAAATGCCTTTATTCCTCCCTTTGATAAGGCACAATTCGTGTGCGAAACATGTAAGCCGTTCCTCCCTTGCTTGTACATTTAGTGCTCTTCATGTTCTTCATGGTTTATGCAAATAAAGGCATTTGGATCTCAGTTTGGTGTGCAGCCACCCAGATTTTCATTTCATTACTGTTTCAGCTTCGACTGGGCGAGCACCCTCCAGTAAGGAGATCATGCTGTTGGAGACAGCTCACCTATGAACAGCGTGGACCTTTTGTTTTTTGGTTGGTGTGAAGACTGGGGCTAATGCCGCGTACACACGAGCGGACTTTACGGCGGACTTTGCCCGGCGGACTGGATTTCGTCGGACAATTCGATGTGTGTGGGCTCCAGCGGACTTTGTTTTCTCAAAAGTTGGACGGAATTAGATTTGAAACTTGTTTAAAATTTATCCGTTGAAATCGAGTCCGGTCGAAAAGTCCGCCGTCTGTATGCTAGTTCGACGGACAAAAAAGCCACGCTAGGGCAGCTATTGGCTACTGGCTATGAACTTCCTTGTTTTAGTCCGGTCGTACGTCATCACGTACGAATTCGACGGACTTTGGTGGATTGTGTGTAGGCAAGTCCGTTCATTCAGAAAGTCCGTCGGAAAGTACGTCGAAAAATCCGCCTGGCAAAGTCCGCCGTAAAGTCCGCTCGTGTGTACGCGGCATAAGGGTCAAAGATGGGAGCTGTATAAGGTTAATCTGGCTGGTGTCCCAGACATATGTAAAAAGCCTACTAAAATCTATCAAGAACCTAACGAAAGTATTGTGGACTGAGTTGCAGTGAGTATAATGAGCATACCTACTTGAGGAAACCTGATTAAATCAGGGTATACATGTTGAGTTGTTTTTTTTTTCGTTCAGCCAACCTCACAGATCCCCGGTTCCACACAAGCCATGTGGAGGAATCTCCCCTGCCTCGCTATTGTATTCTGACAGTGGGGGCTGCAAGCAATGATTAAATGCTGGTTTTGCAGCAGGACTGTTAGAAAGAAGCTGATCTAGCTACTAGCTTCTGTTGAACAGATAGGGTTACACACGCACCGAAGTTTGTCCGGCTCTTGGGTCAATGCACCAAAACTTACAAATTTCAAAAAAGGAAGGACAAGCAACTTTCCCTTAGGAGGCCTATTTAAGGCCTTGGTGCATCAGTGAGCATAGGGGTCTCAGAGCATACAGTACATTTTCATATAGTACCCTGCTTACCTTACCCATTAGCAATTTACATATATTAGGTAGATATATTACTCTTGCATGCTCATTGAGGTGATGGGGTAAGTTCAACACATTTCTCTAGTCGGTTGTCCTTTCATCAGTAACTGTGAAAAAGGCTACATGAATAACCAGCAAAATGTTAAAGGGCGCCCCCCCCCCAATGAAAGGGCAGTAGGAGATAAACATCATGTGAGCCTTAAGGTGGGTACATACTATAAGAAAATCTGGCAAACAATCGTCTGGTTTTCCTCAATGTTTCACATCAAGTCGAAACCAAGCATGGAAATGTACGAAAATTTTGGTACGACAAAGGTTTTTTGTTGTTTATAGTTTCTGATCTTGTGCAGGCTTTCCTATCTAAATTTAAATAAAAGGAAAATCGTTTGTTCTGTTCATATATGAGAAAATTTTGGAGTTTGTCCCTTCGGAAATTTTCGTTTGTAAATGCTGAATCAGATGTCGAAAGTTGTGTACACACTATACGAAAATTGAACAGTCGTGCCTCATTCCAATTTTCTTATAGTGTGTACCCTACTTTAACCATCATCAAGAGCTGAAGCACATTAAAGGGCTTTGACCACAATATAGATCCTTGGGTGTAGCACTCACAGTAGTGCCAATTCCTGCCCACTTTTTCACCAAAGGGTTCTGCTTTTTCTGCTCGCATCAATTAACTTTGTCCAAGATTATTGCTCTATGCACTAGTAGAATCTTTAGTGACAGGCAGTCCCCTTGTCAGAATATGATAGCTCAACGGGGGAGATAGCTGTACTAACATCGCATAGTTAGTACAGTGGCTCCTCTCAAGCTCTTCAGTTTTTTTTTTGTTCAGCCCCCTGGGTAACTAATAGTGTGTACTAGGTTGTAACCACTTGTTCAAAATCAGCAACAGAGTATGAAAGCCAGAGCCATTGCTGGCTTCCTGGAAATGTAAGTTTCTCCAGGACAGTGGATATTTTTTTAGCTCTGCTGTTAGTGCTCATTTAGAAGATTTCCTACTATCAACAGCTGCTGGTTGATTCATGCCTGATCAATTAAATTCTGGACTTTTCTACAGTCAGCCAACGAGCATTGGTAGATTAATGCCGGATATATTAAATTCTGGAAATCCACCAAACACAGGTTTTCCCAGTTCTCTTGGCAACAGTCCTGCATTCCTGGCAATGACAACCAGATCTGTTTGCCAGCTATCAAGACTTAATAATTAAAGTAAATATATAAAACCAAAAGCATCAGGGCTAAGTGGTTAGCACTTCCGTCTGGCAGCACTAGGGTTGTCAGTTTGAATACCAACCATGGCACTAGCTGCCTGGAGTTTGTATGTTCTCCCTGTGCCTGAGTGGGTTCCCTCCCGCACTTCAAAGACATGCTGGTACGTTAATTGGCTCCTATCTAAATTGGCCCTAGTATGTGCATGTATGAATGTGAGTTAGGGACCTTAGATTGTAAGCTCCTTGAGGGCAGGGACTTATGTGAATGTACAATATAGATGTAAAGTTCTGCCTAACTTGTCAGCACTATACAAGTACCTGTAATAACTAAAAAGAAATACATGCAAAAATGTAATATATTGCAGCATACCAATCCTTCAATGTGGTGGCTGCATTTGTTTTCTTTAGACTTTTTTATTTTCACCTGGTAATCTGATCAGTAAGCCTGTTATTATTCAACTTCCTTTAACAGGCCAAGCTGTCTAACAAAAGAGGCAGTTAGTGTTGAGATAACCATTAAACACTGACAGGGCTGCTTGCAGTGGTTAGTATTTATTACTTTATGTAAAACTTCTATCAAGTTACTTATAAGGAAGAAACTTGCTGTAACTGTTCAAACAGTGTTATCTGGAGTTCAGCTTTGGTATGTTTGTCCAAAAGTTTGGGAAAGGGCCCATGAATAAGGTATTTTCTGGAAAAATTTGTTTGTGTGTATATACAGTATCTCACAAAAGTGAGTACACCCCTCACATTTTTGTAAATATTTTATTATATCTTTTCATGACAGCACTGAAGAAATGACACTTTGCTACAATGTAAAGTAGTGAGTGCACAGCTTGTATAACAGTGTAAATTTGCTGTCCCCTCAAAATAACTCAACACACAGCCATTAATGTCTAAACTGCTGGCAACAAAAGTGAGTACACCCCTAAGTGAAAATGTCCAAATTGGGGCCAAAGTGTCAATCTTTTGTGTGGCCACCATTATTTTCCAGCACTGCCTAAACCCTCTTTGGCATGGAGTTCACCAGGGCTTCACAGGTTGCCACTGGAGTTCTCTTCCACTCCTCTATGATGACATCACAGAGCTGGTGGATGTTTAGAGACCTTGCTCTCCTCTACCTTCCGTTTGAGGATGCCTCACAGATGCTCAATAGGGATTAGGTCTGGAGACATGCTTGGCCAGTACATCACCTTTTCCCTCAACTTCTTTAGCAAGGCAGTGGTGGTCTTGGAGGTGTGTTTGGGGTCATGTTATCATGTTGGAATACTGCCCTGCGGCCCAGTCTCCGAAGGGAGGGGATCATGCTCTGCTTCATTATGTCACAGTACATGTTGGCATTCATGGTTCCCTCAATGAACTGTAGCTCCCCAGTGCTGGCAGCACTCATGCAGCCCCAGACCATGACACTCCCACCACCATGCTTGACTGTAGGCAAGACACACTTGTCTTGTACTCCTCACCTGGTTGCCACCACACACGCTTGATACCATCTGAACCGAATAAGTTGATCTTGGTCTCATCAGACCACAGGACATGGTTCCAGTAATCCATGTTCTTAGTCTGCTTCTCTTCAGAAAACTTGCGGAGGGTGCATGCACGCGGCTGGAGATGGTGGGCGCCTGAATCTTCAGCTCTGCTCCACGCTGGCATAACTCCGTTGACCCTGGCACATAACGGTCCCGCCCGCACTTGCCACAGGCCCGATCTGGCTCCCCACACATCTGGGACCCGGTCTATGCCCAGAAACGGACCATACCCTGCCTCACAGCTGCCACAGGAAGAAAGCCCCTGAGAGCTCACAGGCTGCCAAGATGGTGCTGCCGCTGACACAGCAGCAGCAACAGACCTCCTCATACATCCAGCCCAGGGAAGCTCTGCCAACGGCTGGGACAAGTGAGCTGGCGAACTATTCCACCCAAGACTCTGTACCATCCCCGGCAGGGGATTTATTTTCTTCCCTAAACTCTGATATGGACCAAGGGCTAGAGAGGGCGACTACACGCATCACGGCTGTTCTGAAAAATGATTTCCAGGAGCTGGGAACTCGCATAGAGACCCATTGAGTCCAAGTTAGATGAGACTATCGCCAGAACCAAAATACCAACTGTATTGAGGCTGTACAACAGCAATTGGAGGAAGCCCTTAACAAGATTGGCGATTCGGTAAATCGCTCATGCCGCTATAATTTTAGAGTACGTGGTATCCCTGAGTCTTTCACGGATTCAATGGCAGTGAGCAAGGAACTGATTTCCCATATGTTACCAGATCTTCCTTCACATAAACTAGAGTTGGATAGAGCTCACAGGGCTTTGACTGAACCCTGCGCTGATGGTCTGCCACGGGACAGCATCTTGAAGCCACACTATTATTCGGTCAAAGAACAGGTGATGTACAAAGCCAGAGAAAATTATGGATCTACACCTTTGAGTGCATTCCATCCAAATCTTCGCAGATATGTCTCCCACTACTGTGCAAAAACACAGGGCACTTAAACCTTTACTACAGCCTCTTATAACAAATGGCATCAAATACCACTGGGCCTTTCCTTTCTGCCTGGCTTTCACCTACCAACGCAAAAAGCATTAATTTTCCACCTTTCAAGAGGGCGAAGCGGTGCTGAAATAGTTGGGCCTAATCTCTGTGTAACCTAAAGGCTCATGGCATCCATCGCAACCTCGTACTCCCCTGGACAGGTCACCCCAGTGCCCTCTCTTGCCGATCTGGCGCTCAACTAGAAGCAAGGCCAAACTGAAAGTAAAACCTCCTTGAGAAAGACTTTTCTGTTTCATATACCTACCTTTGTGACAGTTGTTACCCTTTTATTTTATTTTCTATGATGATCCGTGGGTGGGATCAAAAGTTGGGTCTTTTAATGATCCTCTATATAACATTTTGACTTTACAGTTACAGAACTCCCTTCGTTAGTTGGAGGCCAACTTTATGGGAACCCCCAATAATGAGTTGTCAGCTTAACAATAACAGTGACAAGTTGACTCTCTGCTACACTTTATCCCCTATTTTTTTTTTCTTACCGTAAAAGCTTGTGGGTGACCCGGAAGGCTGTTACCTATTGGTCGTGGGTCATCTAACTTTAATTTCATATTACACCCCGAACACGGGTCAATTGCCCTTCTTTCGAAAGCTTTTGCACAAGGGGCCCCCGGAACTACAGGGCACTGTCCTGTTTGGAGGGGACTCCAACGTAGCCCTAGACTTCATACTTGATAAGATGAAATGACTCTTGTCCCCCAGAGGCATTTCCCGAAAAGCCGCTTTAAGCTGGCTAAAATGTTACATTATCATAATTTAATTCATCTATGGCGGGAACTTAACCCATCCAGGAAAGACTATACCTTTTACTCACATGTCCACAACACCTATTCTAGAATAGATCACTTCTTTACGGTCCCATCGGCGGTCTCCTTGTTTCGCGTTAGCAAAATAGTGGATGTGAAGTGGTCTGGTCACTCAGCGGTTTGGACAGCATGCGACTTTCTACAATGTTTTTTAGGCCCGGCCCCTTGGAGATTGAATCATTCATTGCTTAGCAATCCCTCGATCTGTTCTGATATCAAACAAAATCTCAAGGAATACTTTGCTCAGAATGATCCTTTTGACACTTCTGTGGTAAATACCTGGGCGGCACATAAAGCGACTATCAGGGGACATTTCATTCAGATTGCGTCAAGGCTGAAGAAAACCTCTGATTCACTAATTAGCCAAACAGATTGTGAGCTGTCCAACCTGCTGACCCAACACAAGGACAATCCTGATCTGGACCTGAGGGCTCAGATTGACTTGCTTAGACTAGAACTGAACCTTTGTTTAACAACTAGGGCAGAAAAAAAACCTTAGATGCACATAGGCAAAATTTTATACCCGGCAGATAAACCGGTAACATTGTTAGCTTGCAAATTGGCTCCCAGACCCCGCCGCAGGACAGTCCCAAAGATTAGACAGCCTGATGGATCCTTTACACAAAACCCACAAAAGATATTGAATCTTTTCCATTCTTATTTTACCTCCTTATATAAAGAGCCGGAGACCCTAAAACCAGGTGCTATAGATGACTTCATAAAAGATCTGCCTCTCCCATCCCTTTCTGACTCCCGTAGGGAGATAATGGATGGGGCTATTACTATGGAATAGGTAATGTCTGCAATTAAACAAGCTCATGCTTCAATGACCCCGGGTCCAGACGGGTTCTCTGCCTCTTATAAAAAATTGCCCGGGTATTAGCACCCCACCTGTTGGAATTTTTCACGGCCCTGCGGGATGGGTCTCACCTGGGGGGGACCTAAATAGAGCTAACATCTGTTTAATACCAAAGCCTGATAAAGATTACAGTGAGGTGGCGAATTATCGCTCCATATCGCTTATTAATGTGGATTTGAAATTACTAACGAAAATTTATGCTAATAGACTTAATACTTTTCTAGCTAAATATATCCATATGGATCAAGTGGGCTTTGACAGGCGGCAGATCAGATCCGCAGGACCCTGGATATTATATCTTTACTTCACTCTGGGATGGCTTAGGACCCAGACGGGGAATGCTGGACCTTCATAAGGCCTTTGCTTCCCTCTCTTGGGCTTTTCTGTTCCACATTTTGAGGCAATGGAATTTTGGACCTAAATTCCTCTCACTATTATCTGTACTGTACTCCACCCCCTCAGCTAACATTGTAGCTTTTGGCTACAAATCGGACCTGCTACAAATTAGGACAGGAACCAGACAGGGTAGTCCCCTCTCGCCACTCTTATTCATAGTTGATATAGAAACATTGGCTGTTGCCATCAGGTCTAATCCTAATTTACATGGTGTCTTAAGCAGAGGCAGAGATCATAAAAGCGCATTATTTGCAGAGGATCTTCTATTCTTCATCACTGACCCTGTCACGACCCTACATAATTTGGCTTTGCTTCTCTCTAAATTTGGAGCGGTATCAGGCCTGAAGGTCAATCAATCTATCTGTAAACAGGCCCTCCCTTAGCTAGGAGTGAAACTTGCCCCAGACTAATCTATCCTATATAAGGCCAATTACGCCCCTCTTCTTTCTTCCACGACAGAAGATTTAAAGAATTGGCAGAACCATAGTCTTTCTTGGATGGGCAGAATAGGTGCTATTAAAATGATGACTCTTCCCAGAATTCTTTATTATATTATTTTTTAAAAAACTCCAATCATTGATTTTAAAATTTTATCTGGAGCCAGAGAGTTTGCAGAGTGGTTCATTCTTCCTTGTATGTCCCAAAGGGGCAGGGTGGATTGGGGGTACCACACTGTTTGCGTTACTATAGAGCGGCCCAATTGGTGCAACTCTACCAAATATTTTCTACAACTTACCATCCTGATTGGGTGAATCTGGAGGTGCAGGCGAGCTCTCCACTCCCTATGGACGTAGAGCCATTCTGAGCCCATCTCTTTCTCACTCACTGGGCCTCTGGGACAGGATGTGCAAAACGTATTCTCTGAGGTCACCCCATTCCCCCTCATTTTCGGAAATCCGCATTTTCCCCCAGGACAACATCTACAGCAGTTTGCATGGTGGATTAATAAAGGTTTATACAAAATAGCACATTTCATAGATCATAAGGGCATTAGAAAACCCTCCTACTTTCGAGATTCTTTGGAAATGCCCCCGACTGAGTCATTTAGACTCTGCCAAATTATCCATTATTTACAATCACTTTGTCGAGACCAGGGGGACATTACTACTAGGACATTTTACAAAAATAAATGCTTAAGAGGGCCTGGGATGCGGGGTAGTGTTTCAGAGTTGTATGTTTTGCTAACTGACCAGGGCTCTAAACTTCCCTATCAATTATCTTGGGAGGCGGACCTGGGGGGAGACTATTGACGAGAACATTTGGTCCAAGTGGTCGACCATGGTGCACAAGGGAATTTTGAACACTTCTCTGATGGAGGCCAATTACAAAGTATTGTCACGATGGTACCTCGTCCTGGCGCGTATAACTAAAATCTACCCAGATGCATCACCTCACTGTTTCAGGGGGTGTGGTCCGGAGGGCACAATGCTCCACACCTGGTGGACATGCCCGAAAGTCAAAAGATTATGGATAAGAATTTTTAACTTGGTTTATTCGATGACTGGAGTTCATACCTAAAAATGTTAAGACAGCCTTATTTTCTGATCTTTCGAGTGAACTGCCCAGACACCTCAGGTCCCTGCATCTTTTTTTATCTTTTTGTCAACTAAGATCACCATAGCGTGGAAAACCCCTCTGATAAATTTAGCATTAGTGAAAAAAAAATTTCCTGGATCATAATAAATGAAAAATTAACTAGTATTCTTCATGACCAACAAGTCGGTTTGAAAGGGTTCGGAACCCTTGGATTAGATATCTCCAGTCACCGTGAGGGGCGGGGGGAGAGGTCAGTAGTCTGGAGCATTGAAAATGATCGCACACCTTTTTCTTTTCTTTTTTTTTTTTTCTTCTCTTCCTCTTTTTCTCTTCTTTCATTCCTTCATACAAATTCTTACTTTGCCCCCTTTTTTGGGTTCCCACATGTTTGACAGTGGGCTTTAAAGTACATTAAGTCCAGCTTATACTTGATAACTAAGTTTTCTACTATGACTTTAAGCTGGGAAATCTGGTTCCACCACACCACCACACGATAGTCCCTCTACGGGGAATTTCACTGTTTTGTCTTCCTTTTTTTTTTTTTGCAAGTCTTTTCAGAATCATACCAGAATAGCCTTAACTTGTTATAAATGTTAATAATACTATCGTTAGGTATACAGTGAACAGTTTTATCGATCAGTGAGTTCTAGGCATCTCATGACCCATTACTTTGTTTATGAGACAGGGATGGACAGGGTTAGTACCTTTTGTTTTAGTATAGTTGTATAATGATCCATTCGCACTCATCTGAGACCCACTATTGTAACACTGTTGTTGACATGATACTTGTATCATTGAGAACTAAGGTTGCACCGATACTAGTATCGGTACTGATACTGAGTATTTGCACAAGTATCGGTACTCGCGCAAATGCACTGATACTTTCAGGCTCGGTTCTTTGAGCTGTCAGTGGGTCTCCTCAGTGTTAAAGAAGTCCAGTAATTGGAGCTGTCAAAAAAAAAAGCAGCCGGCAATGTTTATTAACAACATTGCTCAGCCCTGAAACACTAAAATAAAAAGAAACATTGTTTCTTTTTGCATATTTCTGTTTCTTCATCTGCAGTTCAAAGGGATGAACAAATGTTCCTCTGTTTAACCCCTTAATAACCCTTAATTTACTCTAATCAGCCTTAACTCCCTATTCTCCTCCATTTAATTATTATTTTCCTGATTTTTTTTTTTCGTTCACGTCTGTTCTATAAACGATAAACAATTAAAACTTTTTTTTTTGTTTGCTTTGTTAGTGAATATTTTTACATATATTCACACATTTCACATTGAAATAGCGCTAAATTTAAAAAAATCTATTTATTTCTTCTGTAAATAACTTTTCACTGCTTTTGTACGATTGCTGACAGCTGAAGTTAAAATAAAACAGTTGCGGTAGGTATCGGTAATTGGTATTGGCGAGTACTAAAAAAAAGTATGGGTACTTGCACTCATTGTATAAAAAAAATGGTATCGGTTCATCCCTATTGAGAACCCCTGTCTGTCAAAACTTGATTTCAATAAAAACCATTTGAAAAGAAAACTGTTTATGGGGTTTCTTGTGCATCATCTTTAGAAGAGGCTTCCTTCTGGGACAACAGCCATGAAGACCAATTTGATGCAGTGTGTTGCTTATGGTCTGAGCACTGACAGGCTGACCTCCCACCCTTTCAACCTCTGCAGCAATGCTGACAGCACTCATACATCTATTTCCCAAACACAACTTCTGAATATGACGCTGAGCACGTGCACTCAACTTCTTTGGTCAAGGCAAAGCTTGTTTTGAGTGAAACCTGTCCTGTTAAACCTCTGTATGGTCTTGGCCACTGTGCTGCAGATCAGTTTCAGGCTCTTGGCAATCTTCTTTTAGCCTAGGCCATCTTTATGTAGAGCAATAACTATTTTTTTCAGATCCTCAGAGTTCTTTGCCATGGGGTGCCATGTTGAACTTCCAGTAACCAGTATGAGAGAGTGAGAGCGATAAAACCAAATTTAACACACCTGCTCCCCATTCACACCTGAGACCTTGTAACACTAATGAGTCACATGTTACCGGGGAGGGAAAATGGCTAATTGGACCCAATTTGGACATTTTCATTCAGGGGTGTACTCACTTTTGTTGCCAGTGGTTTAGACATTAATGGCTGTGTGTTGAGTTATTTTGAGGCGACAGAAAATTTGCACTGTTATACAAGCTGTACACTCACTACTTTACATTGTAGCAAAGTTTAATTTCTTCAGTGTTGTCACATGAAAAGATTTAATAAAATATTTACAAAAATGTGAGGGGTGTACTCACTTTTGGGAGATACTGTAGATATACAGGTGCATATCAAAAAAATAGAATATCATCAAAAAGGTAATTTATTTCAGTAATTCAATTCAAAAACTGAAACGCCTATATTATATTGATTCATTACACATAGAGAGATATATTTTAAGCATTTCTTTCTTTTAATTTTGATGGTTATGGCTTACAGCTAGTGAAAATCCAAAATTCAGTACAGGGGGTCCCCGACTTACGAACATCCGACTTACGAACGACCCCTACTTACGAACGGGGCCCGAATGACATCACTGCTGGCCGAATCTTCCTCTCCTGAGCCTTTCCTCCGTTCCTGGCTTGGCTGCGGGTCCCCTTCGTCCTCCTGCCTGCCCATCCACAGGCCTAGTATGGTCCGGTGGCTTGCCAGGCCGCTGAAACTGCCCGTCATGGCCGAGGCCTTGTGCGGCCTACGAAGCCTCCACGATCCCCGGTCTTTCCTACGCCGCTGCCCCGCGATGGTGCACCGCGGCCGGCCTGCCTGCCTGGCCTCTGATGGCTGCTTTCACCATCCATCTCCCTGCTGTGCCATACAGTGTACCTCTCTGCTGTCTCCTGTCGCTGCTGCCATGAAAATAGTGAGAGGGGAGAGCTGTGCTCAGCTGCGATCCTGGACTCCTGTTTTGGAAGTGACAGGGTCAATAAAGAGAACCTGTCACCTCCAATTGCTATCACACAGGGAATTGTTTCGTCCTGTGTGATAGCAATAAAGTTAAGTGAAAAAAAAATTGATAAAAAAAATTAAAATAAGAAATACAGTAATAATTAAATTAATAAAATAAAAAAAATAATTAAAAAATGTAAAGAATAAGAAAAATAATATTAAAAATAAGAAAATTATACAAAAATAAAAAAAAAGTAAACGACAAGCTACAAATAAATACAAATAAAAAAAAGTGATTAAAAAGTAAAAAAATAAAAGAAACAAAACATATTTGAACTAACCATGCCGCCCCTGCCATCCGGTTGCCTTTCTCTGTTGATTTGGGTTTACATCCTGTCTCTGAGACTAGATTTGCACTTAAAAAAGGTACTGTTCCGACTTACAAACAAATTCGACTTAAGAACAAACCTACAGTCCCTATCCTGTTCGTAACCCGGGGACCCCCTGTATCCCAAAAAATTTGAATATTACATAAGACCAATTAAAAAAGGGATTTTTAATACAGAAATGTTGGCTTACTGAAAAGTACATCCATGTACAGTATAGTATGCACTCAATACTTGATCGAGGCTCCTTTTGCATGAATTACTGCATCAATGCAGCGTGGCATTGAGGCAATCAGCCTGTGGCACTGTTGAGGTGTTATGGAAGCCCAGGTTGCTTTGATAGCGGCCTTCAGCTCATCTGCATTGTTGTCTGGTGTCTCTCATCTTCCTCTTGACAATACCCCACAGATAGGGGTTTAGGTCAGGCAAGTTTGCTGGCCAATCAAGCACAGTAATAGCATGATCATTAAACCAGGTATTGGTACTTTTGGTAGTGTGGGCAGGTGCCAAGTCCTGCTGGAAAATGAAAACAGCATCTCTAGTCACCTCTGGTCAGCAGAGGAAAGCATGGAGTGCTCTAGAATTTCTTGGTTGAGGACTATGCTGACTTTGGACTTGATAAAACACAGTGGACCAACAATAGCAGATGACCTGGTTCCCCAAATCATCACTGACTGTGGAAACTTCACACTGGACCTCATGCAACTTGGATCTTGATTTTCAAATGAAATGCTAAATTTACTTTTATCCAAAAAGAGGACTTTGGATCACTGAGTAACTTTTCAGTCCTTTTTCTCCTTAGCCCAGGTAAGACACTTCTGACCCTGTCTCTGGTTCAGGAGTGGCTTGACACAAGGAATGCGACAGTTGAAGCCCATGGCCTGGATATGTTTGTGTGTGGTGGCTTTTGAAGCACTGACACCAGCTGTACCACTCCTTGTGAATCTCCCCCAAATTCTTGAATGGCCTTTGCTTCACTATCCTCTTAAGGCTGCGGTTATCCCTGTTGCTTGTGCACCTTTTTCTACAACACTTTTTCCTTCCACCCAACTTTCTATTAATATGCTTGGATACAGCACACTGTGAACAGTGATTTTTTTTAGCAATGACCTTTTGTGACTTACCTTCCTTGTGGAGGGTATCAATAACTGTCTTCTGGACAACTGAGAGACCATTTAAAGGCTCAGGAAATCTTTACAGGTGTTTTGAGTTAATTAGTTGATTAGAGTGTGACCCTATGAGTCTACAATATTAACTTTTTTACAATATTCTCATTTCTGAAATACAGAATTTTGGGTTTTCGCTAGCTTTAATCCATAATGAAAATTAAAAGAAAAAAAATGCTTAAAATGTATCACTGTGTGTAATCTGTATAATATGAGTTTCACTTTTTGAATTGAATTACTGAAATAAATTAACTTTTTGATGATATTCTAATTTTTTGAGATGCACCTGTGTGTGTGTAATAAATAAATATATATATATATATTTAAGTTGCGTGTGAGAGGAGGAGAATGGAAGAAAGGGATGGGGAGGGTAAAGGTCCACTTAAAGGATTGATAAAGCTGCAATTAATAACATTTTTGTTTTTGTGTTTAGATATGCTTTAAGATCAGGCCAGTATTGTCTGGGAATTCCTTGTTGAATATCGGGACCAGAGCCGTAGCATATCATATGTGCAACCCATTCTGTGTTTGGTTTCACAGAACTCTGTAGAATACCCAAAATACTGGCCCTAATTGTAGCAGAGTGTTTTTGCTCCGGGTTAGAGCTGAGGCAGTGCTCCAATTATTCCTTTCGCTGTTGCCTCATCCTTTGGGTGAGCTGCACACCCTATTCTTGCTATGCCAAGTGAGGGAACCATCCTTTTTATTGTACTAGGGCTTTTTTTTCCTTATGACTGCAGCTATTTGGCTTATTTGTCTGTGCAGGGAGTGCTGCTGAGCTGACTAATAGTTTTGGTGTACTAGTCTGCAGAATGAATAGTCAAGATTTAACTATTCATGGTTTATACTTAGGGAGCTCAGCCCCAACACTACAGCTTTTTATATTTGGGATCCATGAGTTCTGAGGAGCCTCCTTTACTTCTGGTACTCCTGCAGCTTCTGTTTAGCATGCCTTGCCCTCATTGTGAGACGGCCACCGTGCAGCTGTGGCTGACTGGTTTAATCAGAAACCTATTTGTGCTCTTTGAATGTTTGAATTTTTAGTTTTCTGTTATGGTGTTTTATGTCTGTGATGGTACACATCATACATCCACATGCTTGCGGGGGCTTGTAATGCTAATTACCGTTTTTTACAGCAGGTCCAGACACAACAACAGCTTATATTGATTGAGTCTGTCAGGAACCCTCTTCATATCTGAGGGTGAGCGGCATTCCCCTAATTTCTTATAGGAACATGCACTGCTGGGTGATTGTCAACTCTGTTGCAGGGTTCCTTTCTAAAGTGGAGATAGAATTTACTTTTCCGTTGGCAGACACATCAGGGTTGAATTACTACAACTGGAGAGTGTAAAATCTGGTGCAACTTCCAGGATTTCTTGTCAAATTTAATTGAACAAATCGAAGTTAGAAGCTGATTGGCTACTATGCACAGCTGCACCAGATTTTGGACTCTCCAGCTTTAGTAACTCAATCCGATTCATTTCATCTTCTAGCTCACGATTCCTCTGTGGATTCATTTTTAAACATAGCCTCTATGCCCTCTCTAATGGAAGAATGAATTTCACCCACATCTGAGCCCTTGTTTTCTTGTTCTTGTGGTGGTCTGATTACTCCTAAAATTAGTGGCTCAATGTCTCCTGCTTGTAATTATACATTGTCTAACAATGGAGTAGGCTAGGAGAAGTGGCTGTTGTTTTGTATTTTAGTTGTGCTGGTCTGTTAAAAGCTTTCCAATTTTGCTATTGTGTATTCTCCTGAAAGTACTCATGTGTGGGTACCCTGGTTAGGGTGCTGGACTGCAAACTTCTTGTTTCAAAAGTATTTGTTTTGTATGGTCTTCGGGGGACGTCACTTCAGTTTGTTTCTAGATACTATTTATCTAGGATGCTACTGAAAGCTGGAGAACCCATTTTCCTCAGTTGATTCCTGGAATACAACTAAGTCCAGAAGGTTTCTTCCAAAGGAAAAACATCAGAATTGCTAGTCTCTGGAGTTTCCAGTCCAGAAGTCACCTTACCCGCCACTTTTGTATGAGCTTCCTAGGCCTGATGATAGCTTCCTCTCAGATCTTTCAAAATTCCCCACTTTTACTTTGGATTTTTTTATTTCACTTTGTTCTGTCATGTGACAGGTCAATAAGGTTTCCAAACAGATTGATTACGTTGGCACCGTGGACCAGATTCTCCCTGGCCTTGTGCCTCAGGAAGCCAGATCTGGAATCCCATATTCAGTAAGATCCTCACAATCAATGACAACCCGTCAGACTGGGGCAAAAGTCTTGGGAAGCCTGATATTGCAAAGAAATTTGGACTTCGTCTAAGTCAACATTCTCCTTTCCCTATCCTGAAACGTCATTTGCTTTGGCTGTTTCTGCATATTCGAATCACCCTGCTGGACAGTCCCAGATTTCAGTCAGACAAAACTAACGTTGTACATAAGTGGCATACATCAACCATCAGGGGGGGGTCAAATGTCTCACCGAGGAAAAACGGGTAGTTCAGTTCTTGCCTTGGATTGAACCTTACATTTCCACTTTTTCTTCCCAGGTGTAGACAGTTGGCAAGTGGCGGTACTTAGCCAGCAGCACCTGGATCCAGGGAGTAGAACAGGGATCCTCTAGCGAAAGCTCTGGATGCTCTACTGACTTGGTAAGCCCTAAATTTAAAACTTCTTCCATGTCTGCTTCTCAGGATTAGGATAGAGGGCATTCCTATGATCTTTAGTGCTTCGGATTGACCCAGGCAGATGTGGCACTCCATCCTTGTGTGACTCCTGGTAAACATTCCATGGGCTCCTGTCCAAGGGATCCTATGTCAGTTGCTGACATTAATGCCCAGATTCTGAGGGACAGGGGCATTAGTTCTTTTTTCTTATGCTAAAAGCTAGAAAGGCTACTTCCCATAGGGTCTGTCACTGGACATATAAAACATATTTTACTTGGTGGACTCTTGGAGCTTCCATCTAGGACTCCCACTCTGTGGGAAGAGTCTTCCCTTTTCTGCATCTGGATCTCGACCAGAATTTGTCATTCAGCATGTTCAAAGGCTAGAGAAATGTTTTTCATTCCTCCTTGATTTTGTACCTTTGTACAGGGAGTCTTCCATATAGCTCCTGCTGTTTGTTCCTGTGACTCTGTGGCATCTGAATCTGGTTCTCTTTGCATTTCATATATTACCATGTGTGATCTATTAGAGGCACTCCTCTCTCTACTCTCTTGTAGCTATTATCTCTAGGAGACAAGTGTCTGAACTGGTAGCCTTATCCTGCAAAGAACCCCCTCTGGTTTTGCTTAGGATAGAAGTGGTGTTGAGGCCCAAGATTTCCTTCTTGCCTAAGGTACTTTTGTTTTTTGTCTTCCACCTTAATCAGGATATTGCTCTTCTATTCCTCTGTCTAGCTCAGGGTCACAAAGGGAAATATCCCCACATTAGATGTGGTTTGGGCTGTGAGCGTCTGTCAGTCTCTTTTCAGCAATTACTTCCTCAAGAACACAGTTTCCTTTTGCACTCTGTATGGACTCTGCAAGCGTACCACAGCTTTTCTGTCCACCATCTTTAGGTGACTCAATCGACCATCATCCAAACTTGTGGTCTTAGGAAATGGTGGAACTTTATCCATATCAAGTCGTAGTTCTCTTGCTCTGTGAGTGCCTCTTGCTCGCTTTGGCATCATGCAACTTTTCCCAGTTTGTGAGCATACCGCTTGGTTTTCTGTTTTTGTTTCTTAAGTTTTACTTAAGAAACAGATTCTCTCTTTCAATTCTCTGTGACGTATTGGAGTTGAATGGCAAAAACATAAGTAGCCAAATTAATAACACCGGACAAAAGGCAAACGTGTGCAGTCACCTGTGACAACCAGTGACAGGACAAGTTTCATTAGTTACCAAAAACCCAGTTGCTATAAGCATATTGGTTCACTGTGTTGATCAATATCCTCAATGAATCATTCCGGCAAGTAGGTAATCATAGGTCATTTTTCTTTATTGCTCATTGAGAGACACAGGATTCAGAGACGATTGGATTATTCTGCGAACTACAGGAGAATTTGAGCATCCTTGTCTCTGAATTCTGTGTCCATTATTATACTCCAGGAAACGGTCTTTATGGTGAGTATAAAAGTCACATTTTTGTGTATGTGTGCGTTTTTCATGCAACCTAATGGATATTGCAAACACTGTTTACGTAATTTTCCATTACAACCTGCTTCTATAAAGGACCAAAGTTCTGTCATGTTCGTGTATGCTTTAAAAATGTCAACATTTCAGAAGCAGAGAACAATTACTTGAATTTTTTTGCTCTGAAATACTGTATCCTGCCAATAACCACATGGAGAGAACTTCCTTCTTGAAAAGGAAATGTTACACCTTTATAATTGTTCACTGTAACCTTTCCCTCTTATCCCTACAATAACTCCAAAAGCCTTAGAAGTAATTTAGCCTTATAACAATTTTTGTTTTCAGTGTAAATATGGAATTCAGTTTCATTCAACAGCAAAGCTGTCTGAAATCAAACCAAAATATGGGTTGATTTTTCTAATTTGAAAGCATCGTTTCTTCCAAAGCTGCTATGTTGTCATCGTGGAAAGCAGTTTACCTAAAATCACAAATGCTTCTGTGTTGAAAGCCTTTCATTGTGTACACACTGTGTACGAAAACTGTGTAACTCAAAGACTGTTCTTTTATTTTAAATGATTAAGTTCTGTTTCCAAAAATTACCAACTGTACCCACAAATAAAATATATTTGTGATGATGACATGTCCCTGTTTATGTATTTCTATAACGTTATTATTTTCTGCAGTTTGGGAATTTTTTCCCCTTGGTCAGAACATGGGAAGCCCTCTCAGTAAGACAATACTCTTTTGGCTCATTCACACTACTGATGTAGAACAACTTTGGATGTGGTTAGTATATTCTATGGAGGCAAATCGCACCAAAGTAGCACAGGAACCTTTTTCAAAACCACTCCGCACAGAGTCGCATTGATGTGAAGAGGCAACGTTGAAAATAATAAATGGTTCCCTTGTCATGCGATTCTGTGCAACTCAATTTGCATCAGAAAACACACCAGTGTGAACCGGCACTAAATCCATCCAGCCCCAAATATTAGTAATTTATAAAAATTGAAGGAAAAACATGGGCAAAAGTAGAAGTTACCCATAGTAATTCATACAAATTGAAGGAAAAACATGGGCAAAAGTAGAGGAGTTATCCATAATGGTATGTGATATTCCTTGGTTTACCCTCTTACAGAATAAAATATGAAACTGTGATGGTTCCTATGGACCACAACTCTTTTTTTTTTCACAGTTTCCTATTCTACAATTCTTATAAATAGGCCTCATTGGCTTGGAAATCATACAAGAGATGCCTTATCAAAATTAAAGCCCAACTTCTTTGTTTCCTTTCCCTATCACTTGAAAACCAGGCCTTTTCAGGCACTTCAGTATTTTTCACTAGGAAATTTCTCAGAACCCCCAAACATTATATAGAGGCCCTAGAGAATAAATTGGTGGTGGTTTTTGTAATTTTTTATGTCACACGGTATTTGCACAGGGGCTTTTCAAACGCAATTTTTTTGGAAAAAATATGCCTAGCTAAATTTTAATGCAAAAAAAAAAAAAATACATAAACCATTTTTTTTTTTTTTTTGTAAAATATAAAAGATGATGTTACACTGAGTAAATAGATACCAAACATGACACGTACGCCCGTGCATTGAAAGTGTAGCTTTTACTACCCATAGGCGATGTTTTAAAAAGCCTTTACAAGTAGCCACTTTAGAGTTACACAGGAGGTCTGGTGCTAAAATTACTGCCCTTGATATGACGTTTGAGGCGATACCTCACGTGTGGGACGATCGCTATCTGCGCGTGCACAGGACCTACGAGTGTATTTCCCTTTGCATGGGGGTGGGTCGGGGCACTTGAATTTTTTTTTTTATGATTTATTATATTTTTACCCTGTCACTTTAAATATTTGTATCACTTTTCTTGCTCTCACAAGGAATTTAAACATCTCTTGTGACAGCAATAGGCATGTGATATGTACTCTTCCTGTTTTAATTAAAAAGCGTTTGGCTTGAGTTACACCTCAATTAGTGTGTCTGTTATCTAAAATCTATTTAAAGCTTTATGTCCATCTAAGATTACCCTGTCTACAGGGTGATGATGCTGCAGTGCAATTTTAATGCAGAATAGACAGCACTGTCACCCTATTACATACAGTGCCTTGAAAAAGTATTCATACCCCTTGAAATGTTCCACATTTTGTCATGTTACAACCAAAAACGTAAATGTATTTTATTGGGATTTTATGTGATAGACCAACACAAAGTGGCACATAATTGTGAAGTGGAAGGAAAATCATAAATGGTTTTCCACATTTTTTTACAAATAGATATGTAAAAAGTGTGGCGTACATTTGTATTCAGCCTCCTTTACTCTGATACCCCTAACTTAAGTCTAGTGCAGTGGTTCTCAACTCCGGTCCTCAGGACCCACTAACAGGCCAGGTTTGCAAAATAACTGAAATACATCGCAGGTGATATCATTTGCTGCTCAGTGATTGCAATATTCTAGTCTGCATCTCCCCCAAAGTAATACTTAAAATCTGGCCTGTTGGTGGGTCCTGAGGACTGGATTTGAGAACCACTGGTCTAGTGGAACCAATTGCCTTCAGATGTCACCTAATTAAGAGAGTCCACCTGTGTGTAATTTAAGCTCAATATAAATATTGTGAAGCCCTCAGAGGTTTGTTAAAGAACCTTAGTGAACAAACAGCATCATGAAGGCCAAGGAACTAACCAGACAGGTCAGGGATACAACTATACAAAAAACTTGTGCTAAGGTAATCAAATTGTGATAAATGAAAAAACTGCAGCAGCTGTGCAAAGGTGCTAGAACCTTATACCAGTGAGAAAAATATATAAAACAGCGCTAGCAGAAAATACATCAATCTAAACAATAAAATGACCTAATGGCTTGTGCCATAAGAAGCAATACGTGAACATGAAATACACACAAAAATATATAGTGATTGCTGCTCATATAATGATGGAATAAAGTGCAACAGTGCTCCAAATTCGCATTGTGTGAGGTGACCCCACTCACCAGAAATATTAGACCCTCAGCTTTGCAGTCTAGGGGTCAAAATAGGCTGTGATCTATTGATCTGGGGTATGAAGGATGGTTGCTCAGAGGCTTCTCCAGAGGAATTGCTTTATATCAGAGAGGATTTGCCACACTCCATAGATGTGGAGACAGAGAGGAAACTCATAGTGAAATACAGCTAAAATAAAGTAAAATTCAAAACTTGGAGTTACTTACGCATTTCGCCCCTCCAGGGCTTCAAAGGACATCATGTCCTTTGATGACGCACTTCCAGTTCACGCTAAACCACTGGCGCAATTTCCACCTTCATGGAATGCACGCCAAGCAGCGGCAGACTCGGATGTTTCTGATTCCTGTTTTTTGCCAGTTATCCTGTAAGTAGCGGCAAGTTACGCTTTTTACTTTATTTTAGCGGTATTTCACTATCAGTGTCCTCTCTGTCTCCCGATCTATGGAGTGTGGCAAATCCTTTCTGATATAAAGCAATTCCTTTGGAGAAGCCTCTGAGCAACCATCCTTCATACCCCAGATCAATAGATCACAGCCTATTTTGACCCCTAGACAGCAAAGCTGAGGGTCTAATATTTCTGGTGAGTGGGGTCACCGAAGGGGGAGCATGGCACCTCACACAATGCTATTTTGGATCACTGTTGCACTTTATTCAATCATTATATGAGCACCAAATACTTTATATATTTCTGTGTGTATTTCATGCTCACATATTGATTCTTATGGCACAAGCCATTATGCCATTGTAGTTTTTAGATTGATATATTTTCTGCTAGTGCTGTTTTATATATTTTTTCTCGCAGGTCAGGGATACAGTTGTGGAGAAGTTTAAAGCAGGGTTAGGTTATAAAAAAAAATATTCCAAGCTGTGAACATCTCACGGAGCATTGTTCAATCCATCATCCGAAAATGTAAAGAGTATGATACGACTGAAAACCTACCAAGACATGGCTCTTCACCTAAACTGACAAGCCGGGCAAGGAGAGCATTAATCAGAGAAACAGCCAAGATGCCCATGGTAACTCCCACAACTCAGGTGGAAGAATCTGTCCACAGAACAACTATTAGGCGTGCACACCACAAATCCGGCCTTTGTGGAAGAGTGGCAAGAAGAAAGCCATTGTTGAAAGGAAGCAATAAGAAGTCCTGTTTGTAGCTTGCGAGAAGCCATGTGGGGGACACAGCAAACGTGGAAGAAGGTGCCCTGGTCAGATGACAGCGAAATTGAACTTTTGCACAGCAAAGCGCTATGTGTGGCAAAAAAATTAACACTGTACATCACGCTGAACACACCATTTCCACCGTAAAACATGGTGGTGGCAGCATCAAGTTGTAGGGATGCTTTTCTTCAGCAGGGACAGGGAAGCTGGTCAGAGTTGATGGGAAGATGGCTGGAGCCAAATACAGGGCAAACGTAAAAGAAAACCTGCTATAGTCTGCAAAATACTTGAGACTGGGGCAGAGGTTCACTTTCGAGCAGGACAACGACCCTAAACATTCAGCCAGAGCTACAATAGAATGGTTTAGATCAAAGTATATTCATGTGTTAGAATACCCCAGTCAAAGTCCAGACCTAAATCCAATTGAGGATCTGTGACAAGACTTGAAAATTGCTGTTCACAGATGCTCTCCATCCAATCTGATAGAGCTGATGATGTTTTGTAAAGAAAAATGGGCAAAAAAGTCACTCTCTAGATGTGCAAAGCTGGTAAAGACATACCCAAAACGTCTTGCAGCTGTAAGTGCAGCAAAATGTGGTTCTACAAAGTATTGACTCAGGGGGGCTGAATACAAATGCAGGACACAGTTTTCACATATTTATTTGTAAAAAATCTTGAAAACCATTTATCATTTTCCTTCCACCTTACAATTATGTGCCACTTAGCCCCGGTTCGTTCAGGGGCGACTTGTCAGGTGACTTAGCCGCCTGACAAGTCTCATCCCATTCTGTACTATGGAACTGTTCTAATAGGAGCGACTCAAGTCGCTCCGACTTAGAAAAAGGTTCCTGTACTACTTTTGGGGCGACTTCAGGCAACTTGCATTGACTTCTATACAGAAGTCGTTTTGCAAGTCGCCGCTGAAGTCGTGTGCAGGTCGCCTCACAGAGTTGGCCTGCAAGTCGTGTTGCCCCTGTGTGAACCGGCTCTTTTTGTTGGTCTATAACATAAAATCCCAATAAAATACATTTACATTTTTGGTTGTAACATGACAAAATGTGGAACATTTCAAGGGGTGTGAATACTTTTTCAAGGCACTGTAAGTAGAAAAATAACAGATCTCCCCGATAGCAGGATCAACTGTAATAAAACTATGTTACAGGAGGGATGGGGTATGCACAAAAAAAGCTTTTATGTTCATGCTAGTGACAGACTGCATTATACAGTATAACTTTTTATTTTATCTATAATTCCACTTTATTTTCTTGAAGAGATAAACTTTTCAGAAAAGTTGGTGTGGAGAGGCCTGCCATGCACTGCTTACTAAAGATGAAGAGATCTGAAATGTATAATAAAACCTATACTGATACAGTTTAATCAAATCTTATATAGTTTAACAGCAAAGCCTTGAGTTTAAGCTTACATCTTAACAGCCATGTGATGGAACGCCGGATTTTAAACTTTTCTACAACTACCGTATTTATCGGTGTATAACACGTGCTGACGTATAACACGTGCTGGCGTATAACACGCACACCAATTTAAGTGGGAAGTTTCAGGAAAATTTTTTTTTTTTTTAAACAAACCACTTTGAAGCAAAATAATGGTCAGTGAGCATCAATGCAGCCTGATTAGTGCCCATCTGCAGCCTCAATGCAGCGTAATCTGTGCCCATCTGCAGCCTGTTCTGTGACCATCTGCAGCCTGTTCTGTGCCCATCTGCAGCCTGTTCTATGCCCATCTCCCCCATCAATGCAGCTCACCATCTCATATGAAATCACTAAGCCTCCATCTTTTTTTTCGGCTCTCAGTCGGCAGTGACACACACAGTCTCGCCTCCGCCATCGGCATTGCAACAGCTCCTGTGATAGACAGAACACTGGTCCAATGCCGGTGGCGGAGGCGGCACTGTGTGTGTGACGTGCGAGCCAAGTGAAAGCCGAGTTAGAGTGAAAAATAGAGGCCCTAAGGCTGATACACAGAGCAGATTTGGTTGTGGAATTGAAGTACCAGGGCTCTGGTATAAGAAGTCACACACATATATACACTCCTGCTGTTCTGCCACTGGAGTCCCTCTGTGCAGCAATCTTCTATGCCCCAACATCCGGAAAGAAACCCCTGATGAGATATTCCACTATGATCTTCCACTTGATCTTTTCCATGCCTGAGGGTCACTCTGTGGCCACTACTGTCTGGTGAGCGCTTTGACATATCACTTCGGGTGAAGCACGAATTGTACAGCATTTGCACTTTATTGTCATGTGGTAATTGGAGTATATTTAAGAAGATTGCGGTTTTTTGTTTCATAACAATATGAGACAAATTATGAACTTTTGAGGCATTGTATTATGCACTGTTGCACTTTATTACATTATTGAGTTAACACGATTATTTCATTATTTGGATATTGCACTGATGCGCCTTTCACTGTCTGTATAAAGCCGAGTTAGAGCCAAGCGGAGAGCCGAGTAGAGAAGAGATGACGGCTCTGTGATTTCCGGTGGCACTTGTCCCCCTCCTTCCCCTCCAAGGTACGCTGTAGGCGTATAACAAGCACCCGCGATTTCCCCCATATTTTCACGGGAAAAAAGTGTGTGTTATACGCCGATAAATACGGTAATTCACATTACTTAAACAATTTCAAAAACAAAAACATGAAACAAACACAACATCATAAATATAATATTAAAACTGTACCCCTTTGTGGAAGACAACAATAATATTGTACAAAAGTATTAGATATGTGACATTAAATGGTAAAAAATGTAGCGCATGATGTACAAACATAATTAATATATTAATAATTATGAAGGGTATTGAAGTCCATATAACCACAAGTCCTTCAAAGCAGTGTGGTGACAGGCAAATCAATATGTGACAAACAAAATTCTAATAAGCCAAAAGCACAAAAGTAAGTGATATAGTGTCCAGCTGTGTGTAAACACGGATGCAATCACTCCAGATGATGGATTTCCAAGGGCTGGCACAGATCATATTGGTCAATAGGTAAGAAGAACATCAAACAGGAACAACATCAATGGGTAAGTGATAAATGCATACTCTTACCGGATCCAATGGACTCCCCTGTCAGCGACATGGAGTCTTAAAGGCAGTGTGCCCCACAGGACGGATAGGGAGATATCCAGGCAGCTGGAACTTCTGAGATGAACTCCAGGGATCACCGAGATGGATGGTCACTACTGGAACTCACGATTGGAATCTTGAATTTGAGATGTACCACATATGGCAAAAACTGGACATTCACTCCCATCAAGATGATATGTGGAGAAAAAAATTATGCTTTCACATCAACGTGATCACAATAAAATTAAGGGCAACATGGAGAGTGGTGTAACAGGCCAACGCGTTTCGACCTAAGGGTCTTCTACTGGGGCATAAACCACCTGCTCCACGCTGCCAATATTTATAAATAAAATAACAAATACAAGACCAATCGAAAGGGAAGAAAAAAACTGAAAATTATTGGACCAGAGCTGTCATCTGACTATCCAGTGGCTCACATAGTCAGATGGACCAATGCCATACAGCGTTAGGAAGATCGGCGGGTCAAGCAGCCAATCAGCAGACCAACCAAAAGGTCCGGTCTCTGTGGTTGCCGGCCCGCGTGTCAAACAAAGGGATATGACGTCACGCCAAAAAGACCGCCAAACCTCAGTCCCGAGTCACGTGACAGGTAAGAGAGACGCCACGTGACCAGAGGACGGGGAGATCTCGCGATTAAGGCAAGAACAATCACAGCGGTCACGTGGCGCATCCCAGCACAAGTCCGCACTTAACCCATAAGACACAAATCATGAGTCCCTAGAGAAATTCAATATAACTAACGAAGGGGGACATTGTAATATCTGTAACATTCAAAGCTATACCCCGAATGTAAACATTGAAACAAAAACACAATTAATAAAAAACACCAAAATAAGGGAGAAAAAACAGAGAAACGATTCCATGATCTAGTCACTCACAAAGAATGGGGGAATAATAAAAACTCACCCAAACTGAAGAGACCCCGAGCATGGAACCGGAGAGTTAGCACTCATAAATAATGAAAAACATAAATCGGGGTTCAAGCAGGGAAATGGGAGGTGCCTGAAAATGTATAGGCATCATATCCAAAATGTAACCCGATATGGCTGAAAAATGAAACTAATAAAAGGAAAAATCTCTAAGATTGGTTAATAAATGAGTTGAGGTCCCACTCAACGTTCAACCCAAACGGAAAGTAGGACCTCAACTCATATATCCAATACGTTTTGAGGCGGGAAATGCCGCGAAGACGCGACTCGCCCCTCCAATAAGGGACAAATCTATCAATCACTTGAAATAGTGTACCTGAGGGATCTTTATTGGGGTACTGCAAATAGTGAGGTGGTATTGTGTGTTTGCTTTTCCCACCTTTAATCCCGGCCACATGCTCGTTGACTCGGATAGAAAAAGTCCTGATCGTACGACCAACGTGCTGTTTGTGGCAGGGACAGGTGAGCAAATACACAATATATTGGGAGGAGCAGGTGGTAAATTGTTTCATATGATATATACGGGAAGTAACAGTAGATTTAAATGTAGTGGTTTTTTGTCTCCCTCCGACATTATGGAGACATACATTACACTTACGTCATGGGTAATAACCCTTACAGTCCTGAAAAAAGGAAACCTTTTTAGGGGGGTCAATAACATTCGGGGCAACTTGCCCCTGAATGGACCGTGCACTCCTGAAAATAACAGCGGGAGAGAAGGGCCAAGCAGTCTGTCATTTAAAAGAACCTTCCAATGTCTTCTAAAGATTTCTCTAATCTGTTTAGATTGGGTAGAATAAGTGGTAATAAAGGACCATCTAAATCTGGAGTCTGAAGTTGCTTTAGGACGCTCTGAAAAGGGCCGTACACATGATCTGACTTTTTGACAACAAACATGCAAATTAGCTGTTTTGGAGCAACATCCGACCGTGTGTACCCTCCATCGGACAAACTTTTTTGGTTGTGCGAACGGACAAACTTTCCTGCAACAAAAGTCCGATGGAGCAAAGTCCAAACGTGTGTACACAAAGCCATCAGACTTTTGTACAAACTACAGTACGCAGCCGCGAGAATGTTTCCAGCACGACGATCACGCTGGTTCTCGGCGGCAGGGTACTGTACATCTCGCGCTGGCTGCAATAGGGAGAACACATTTTCCTACTGCGGCGGGCACGAGGGGGAATTCCCCTCTGGGGAATACCAAGCCCTTCGGTCTGGTATGGATTTTAAGGAGAAGCCTCTACTCCGAAAAAAGACCCTTATCTGAGCACGCAGCCTGGCCGGTCAGGAAAGGGGGTGGGGACGAGCGAGCACCCCCCCTCCTGAGCCGTACCAGGCCGCATGGCCTCAACATGGGGGGTGGGTGCTTTGGGGGAAGGGGGCGCCCTGAGGGCCCCCCACCCCAAAGCACCTTGTTCCCATGTTGATGAGGACAAGGGCCTCTTCCCGACAACCCTGGCCGTTGGTTGTCTGGGTCTGCGGGCGGGGAGGGGGCCCCCAGATCCCGGCCCCCCACCCTATGTGAATGAGTATGGGGTACATCGTACCCCTACCCATTCACCTAGGGAAAAAAGTGTCAATAAAAAACACAGTACACAGATTTTTAAAGTAATTTATTAGGCAGCTCCGGGGGTCTTCTTCCGACTTCGCGGGTCCTCTTCCGACTTCGGATGTCTTCTTCCGACTTCGGGGGTCCTCTTCTGACTTCGGGGGTCTCTCCGGCGTCTTCTCCCGGTGTCCGCATCTTCTGCCGGCTCCACCGCTATCTTCTGGCGCTTCTTCTGGATCTTCTTCCTTCTTCTCTTCCAGAGATGTTGACACGACGCTCTCTCCAGCCGGAATGGTCTCTGTGCACTCCGCAATGGACTTATATAGGCGGTGACCCCGCCCCCCTATGACACCACAGTCCCGGGGCATAGGGGGGCGGGGTCACCGCCTATATAAGTCCGTTGCGGATCGCACAGAGACCATTCCGGCTGGAGAGAGTGTCGTGTCAACATCTCTGGAAGAGAAGAGAGAAGACGCCGGAGAGACCCCCGAAGTCGGAAGAAGACCCCCGAAGTCGGAAGAGGACCCCCGAAGTCGGAAGAAGACCCCGGAGCTGCCTAATAAATTACTTTAAAAACCTGTGTACTGTGTTTTTTATTGACACTTTTTTCCCTAGGTGAATGGGTAGGGGTACGATGTACCCCATACTCATTCACATAGGGTGGGGGGCCGGGATCTGGGGGCCCCCTTATTAAAGGGTGCTCCCGGATTCCGATAAGCGCCCCGCCCGCAGACCCCGACAACCAACGGCCAGGGTTGTCGGGAATCCTCATCAACATGGGGACAAGGTGCTTTTGGGTGGGGGGCCCGCAGGGCGCCCCCTTCCCCCAAAGCACCCACCCCCCCATGTTGAGGGCATGCGGCCTGGTACGGCTCAGGAGGGGGGTGCGCTCGCTCGTCCCCACCCCCTTTCCTGACCGGCCGGGCTGCGTGCTCGGATAAGGGTCTGGTATGGATTGGGGGGACCCCCAAGCCGTTTTTTCGGCGTAGGGGGTTCATCTTAATATCCATACCAGACCTAAGGGCCTGGAGGGGAACCCATGCCGGTTTTTTATTTAAAATTTGGCATTGAGTTCCCCTCAAGATTCATACCAAACACAGTGCCTGGCATTGGCGGGGATCCAAGTCGGATCCCAACACCAGTGTCAACCCGGCTCGCAAGGTGTCAATCTCGCCAATAAAAGTGGCGAGGTTGACACAATATCAGACAACAATACACAAGTTGACCAAAGGGTGGTGGTAAAGAGCTGAAAAACCACGAGATATAGTGAAAGTTGGCTGGAAAAGTCCTGTCGTCTGTATGCAAGACAAACTTTTGGGCAACGCCCTTTGTACAAAAATCCAAGGGAAAGTTTGTACAAAGTCCTATCGTGTGTATGAGGCTTATGAGTGGAACTTCTCTCTGTTAGCAAGACCTTGTAAATTTCGGTGTCTAGGAGATCTGAATTATAACCCTTTTCGAGGAATCTGTTCTTAAGTATCTGAGCCTGGGATAAATAGTCAGAAGTTCTTGTACAATTCCGACGCAACCTGAAAAACTGGCTACGGGGAATTGCTTTCAGCCATTGATCCTGGTGGCAACTATCGACCGGATTATATCCATTACGGTCAGTGGGTTTAAAGTATGTTCTAAACTCCAAATGTTGTTCCACCACCAAGATCTCCAGGTCTAAGAAATGAACCGTAGAGGTACTAGCTTCATAGCTTAAAGAGATCCCTCTGTCATTAAGGTTAAGTGTAGCCATGAAGTTGTCCAAGGATACGCGATCCCCATCCCATAGGAGGAGGATGTCGTCCATGTACCTAGCCCAGAGAACTAACTCGGGTCTCCGAGCGGCATAGACGACATCCTCCTCCCAGTGGGCCATGAAGAGGTTGGCGAAAACTTTGCCCCCATAGCCACGCCCCTCTTCTGCAGATAGAACTGGTTTTGGAACCAGAAATAAATATGCCGGGTGGCAAATTTTAAAAGTTGCATAATAAAGTTCTGTCTGGCTGGCGTCTCTCGATAGATGGTTTTCAACCGCGTCAAAACCCAGATTATGAGGTATGCACGTATAAAGTGCCGCCGCGTCTGCTGTAACTAGAATCATCCCTTCCTGGAATTGGACTGACTCAAGTAATTTAATGGTATCTCTAGTATCTTTTAGATATGAAGGGGTAGAGCGGACCAAGGGTTGTAGATAAAAATTCACGTATTTCCTGATCCGGGTCGTGACAGAGTCAATCCCGTTGACTATAGGTCGGCCAGGAGGATTGACAGGGTCTTTGTGGACCTTAGGGAGATAGTAAACGGCAGGGATACGCGGAACCTGGGGAACCAACAAACTTTTCTCCTTCTTATTAAGAATCCCCAGTGTGTATCCCTCGTCAACTAACTCCAATAAGGCCTTTTTATAAACGGTAGTGGGATCAGTAGGGATGGGACAGAATCATTCAAGATTCTACTCATTTCCTTTAGGTAGTCTACTTTGTCTAAAACAACAATCCCACCACCCTTGTCGGCAGGGCGGATTATAAGATTTTTCCTCTCACATAATGATTTTAATCCAATCTTAATGTCAGGTTTAATATAAACCCTTTTCTTACGATCAGATAATTTCTCTAAGTCATCCAAAACCAGATTTTTGAAGACCTGAACAGATGGTGCTATGGTACCAGGAGGGTTAAATAAAGAAGGATTAGATAATCCAGAATGTATAAAGTTTTTTCCAGATGAAATGGTATCTGAAGGGGTGGGAACCATATCAGTTAAAGGGGGCCTAAGTGGTTGAGCTAAAAAGTGTCTCTGTATGTTAAGCTTTCGCGTAAACTTTAAGACATCAATAAATGTGGTGAATCTATTGAGAAGTTTTGGGGGGAAAAATTTGAGCCCTGCCTTTGTCCAAAACAGATTGCTCTGCCTCTGTCAGTGTGACAGAGCTCAGGATAAAAATACAGGCCCCTTTCAAGTTCTTTTTCTTTTGGCCTTGGACCCTCCACCCCCCTCTGGTCCCTCTTTTCTTTCTAAATTTCCTGGATATCCTTCCATTGGTTTCTGAAAACCCAAAGGCTGGATGGAACCCGGATGACTTTGATTATAATTATATGGGGATCTATTATATAGATCTTCTTCCCTATCATATTGAGAATATGGCTCCTGGTAAGCATCATAGGAAACATTATCTCGAAGTGGGGTAAATCGATTGTTTAAGCGAATTGGAGTGCAATAGTTGTAATCAAGATCATGGTATTGTGGCCCACGACTGCCTTGAAAATTGCCCCGATTTTGAGGGGGATGTCCTAGGTTATTTCTATAATATGGGTCAGCCGGGTATCCCCTATGTTGGCCTCTACCCCTTCCTCCAGATGTCCCTCCCCCCTGTGGAAGAAATGGCGGGACCCCTAGGAGGCCGAGGGGGCGCTTGTCTAGGGCCCTGTTTTTTGGGTATGGCTCCCTTGGGCCCTTGTTTCTGGGATGGCTCATAGGTTAATCTCCTATCAGGATAGACCGCTGGGGGGATGGAGGTCTCCATCGGCAGCGATTCACCATTGGCAGAAGGGGGTATAATAGTCTTCTTCTGCCAGTTAAAAAATAAATCATTATGTGAGAGGAAAAATCTTATAATCCGCCCTGCCGACAAGGGTGGTGGGATTGTTGTTTTAGACAAAGTAGACTACCTAAAGGAAATGAATAGAATCTTGAATGATTCTGACACATATAGTCCCATCCCTACTGATCCCACCACCGTTTATAAAAAGGCCTTATTGGAGTTAGTCGACGAGGGATACGCACTGGGGATTCTTAACAAGAAGGAGAAAAGTTTTTTGGTTCCCCAGGTTCCGCGTATCCCTGCCGTTTACTATCTCCCTAAGGTCCACAAAGACCCTGTCAATCCCCCTGGCCGACCTATAGTCAGCGGGATTGACTCTGTCACGGCCCGGATCGGGAAATACGTGGATTTTTATCTACAGCCCTTGGTCCGCTCTACCCCTTCATATCTAAAAGATACTAGAGATACAATTAAATTACTTGAGTCAGTCCAATTCCAGGAAGGGATGATTCTAGTTACAGCAGACGTGGCGGCACTTTATACGTGCATATCTCATAATCTGGGTTTTGATGCAGTTGAAAACCATCTATTGAGAGACGCCAGACTTCCTTTACTACAAAGGAACTTTATTATGCAACTTTTGAAATTAGCCACCTGGCATAATTATTTCTGGTTCCAAAACCAGTTCTATCTGCAGAAGAGGGGCGTGGCTATGGGGGCAAAGTTTGCCCCCAGTCTCGCTAACCTCTTCATGGCCCAGTGGGTGGAGGATGTCGTCTATGCCGCTCAGAGACCCGAGTTAGTTCTCTGGCTAGGTACATAGACGACATCCTCCTCCTATGGGATGGGGATCGTGTATCCTTGGACAACTTCATGGCTACACTTAACCTTAATGACAGAGGGATCTCTTTAAGCTATGAAGCTAGTACATCTACGGTTCATTTCTTAGACCTGGAGATCTTGGTGGTGGAACAACATTTGGAGTTTAGAACATACTTTAAACCCAGTGACCGGAATGGATATATTCCGGTCGATAGTTGCCACCAGGATCAATGGCTGGAAGCAATTCCCCATAGCCAGTTTTTCAGGTTGCGTCGGAATTGTACAAGAACTTCTGACTATTTATCCCAGGCTCAGATACTTAAGAACAGATTCCTCGAAAAGGGTTATAATTCAGATCTCCTAGACACCGAAATTAACAAGGTCTTGCTAACAGAGAGAAGTTCCACTCTAATAGAGCGTCCTAAAGCAACTTCAGACTCCAGATTTAGATGGTACTTTATTACCACTTATTCTACCCAATCTAAACAGATTAGAGAAATCTTTAGAAGACATTGGAAGGTTCTTTTAAATGACAGACTGCTTGGCCCTTCTCTCCCGGAACAAGCCGCTGTTATTTTCAGGGGTGCACTGTCCATTCAGGGGCAAGTTGTCCCGAATGTTATTGACCCCACTAAAAAGGTTTCCTTTTTTCAGGACTGTAAGGGTTATTACCCATGTCGTAAGTGTAATGTATGTCTCCACAATGTCGGAGGGAGACAAAAAACCACTACATTAAAATCTACTGTTACTTCACGTATATATCATATGAAACAATTTACCACCTGCTCCTCCCAATATGTTGTGTATTTGCTCACCCGTCCCTGCCACAAACAGTACGTTGGTCGTACGATCAGGACATTTTCTATCCGAGTCAACGAGCATGTGGCCGGGATTAAAGGTGGGAAAAGCAAACACACAGTACCACGTCACTATTTGCAGTACCCCAATAAAGATCCCTCAGGTACACTATTTCAAGTGATTGATAGATTTGTCCCTAATTGGAGGGGCGAGTCGCCTCGAAACGTATTTGATATATGAGTTGAAGTCCTACTTTCCGTTTGGGTTGAACGTTTAATGGGATCTCAAATCATTTATTAACCAATCTTAGAGATTTTTCCTTTTATTAGTTCCTTTTATTAGTTTCATTTTTCAGCCATATCGGGTTACATTTTGGATATGATGCCTATTTTCAGGCACCTCCCATTTTCCCTGCTTGAACCCCGAGTTCCATGTTCGGGGTCTCTTCAGTTTGGGTGAGTTTTTTTTATTCTCCTATTCTTTGTGAGTCACTAGATCATGGAAACGTTTCTCTGTTTTTTCTCCCTTATTTTGGTGTTTTTTATTTATTGTGTTTTTGTTTCAATGTTTACATTCGGGGTATAGCTTTGAATGTTACAGATATTACAATGTTCCCCTTCGTTAGTTATATTGAATTTCTCTAGGGACTCACGATTTGTGTCTTATGGGTTAAGTATGGACTTGCGCTGGGACACGCCACGTGACCGCGGTGATTGTTCTTGAGATCTCCCCGTCCTATGGTCACGTGGCGCCTCTCTTACCTGTCACGTGACTCGGGACTGACGTTTGGCAGTCTTTTTGGCGCAACGTCATATCCCTTTGTTTGACACGCGGGCCGGCAGCCACAGAGACCGGACCTTTTGGTCGGTCTGCTGATTGGCTGCTTCACCCGCAGATCTTCCTAACGCAGTATGGCATTGGTCCATCTGACTATGTGAGCCACTGAAAAGTCATATGGCCGCTCTGGTCCAATAATATTCAGTTTTTTTCTTCCCTTTCGATTGGTCTTGTATTTGTTATTTTATTTATAAATATTGGCAGCGTGGAGTAGGTGGTTTATGCCCCAGTAGAAGACGCTTAGGTCAAAACGCGTCGGACTGTTACACTACTCTCCATGTTGCCCTTGATTTTATTGTGATCACGTTTTTATACTTTTGGTGTTTTAGAAATAAAAATAAATTTTTTTACCTGCTCTATGTGGAAGCACAATTTTTTTCTCCACATATCATCCTGATGGGAGTGAATGTCCAGTTTTTCCATTTGTGGTACATGTCAACTTCAAGATTCCAATCGTGAGTTCCAGTAGTGACCATCCATCTAGGTGATCCCTGGAGTTTCCGTGGAGTTCATCTCAGAAGTTCCAACTGCCTGGATATCTCCCTATCCACCCTGTGGGGCACACTGCCTTTAAGACTCCATGTCGCTGACAGGGGAGTCCATTGGATCCGGTAAGAGTATGCATTTATCACTTACCCATTGATGTTGTTCCAATATGATCTGTGCCAGCCCTTGGAAATCCATCATCTGGAGTGATTGCATCCGTGTTTACACACAGCTGGACACTATATCACTTTCCTTTTTGCTTTTGGCTTATTAGAATTTTGTTTGTCACATATTGATTTGCCTGTCACCATACTGCTTTGAAGGACTTGTGGTTATATGGGCTTCAATACCCTTCATCATTATTAATATATTAATTATGTTTGTACATCATGCGCTACATTTTTTACCATTTTTTGCACTGTTGTTGTCACACTGTATGTAGCTGCTCACTTCTTTTTAGTAGTTAGCGCAGTGTTTTTTGCACATTTCTTCACTATGATATGTAACATTACCAAAAGCATTCATGTGTTTCTGAACTGATAAATAATAGAATTTTTAGGTTTGGGAACAGATTTTGGTGGTGATTGCAGTACTACTAAATTCAAAAGCATGTCAAGGAAAAAACGGTATAGGTCAATGAACAGTTATGGAATGTTCACAATTTTTTCTTATTAATACTTTCCTCTCTATAGATTTATATTAAAGTGTAACTAAAGGAACATCCTTAATAGCAGATATTGCAGGGAACCTTTCCACGCTTACTCCTGCTACAGCCTTATTAGGTATAAACCTTGATAAATATCCCATAATATACAGGACAATTGTGGTTCATATTTTAATAGCAGCAAGACTCGCAATAACCAGTCTGTGTAAATCTATTGATGCACCTAATCTTTCTACGGTTATATCCAGACTAAATACCAAAGCACAATTTGAATTGATGCTAGCTTACAAGAACTACTCCACCACCACCTTTAGAAAGAAATGTCACAACTGGTTATCTCACCCTAGAGCCTCTAATTACTTAAAGAAATGTCAATTATAACTTTAACCCTCAGATTGGAATACTCTGAACAATCATTTAAGCAATATCTACAAATTGCACAACAATTGAATGTGTCTGTGATTCTGCGCAAAACCTCTCCACTAATAAAATGTGGGCAATAAATAATAACAATATGTGAATCTACAAAAGATGATGCTCTAGATAAAAATAAATCATGCAAATATTCAAAGTGACTTCAGTGCTAATACATAGGTGAAGTGACTGATGCATACATATAAAGTGTCTGAACAAAGTGCACGTGCGTTGATAGGAGATCTGGTGACTTTCGTGGTGTTGGATACCCACTCGGGGCTCCCAGAACTCTCACCTTGATGACACAGTAAAAGTGCCTGTTAGAATCCGTTGGATGATGTGCACTTTCCGTTTGGATGTATACTGGCGTTCTGATGTGCCTATGGATAGGCGATGTCCCCTCCAATGAATGGGCTCCACATGGGGAATAATCAAGGAGGAGACTCCAATAGTGTAATAAAGTAGGGCCAAAGATTTTATTAAAAAATATCTGCTTACATTTAAAAACGAAAATAAGCGCTGGGCAGCAGTAGGAAACAGCGTGGTTTTCGATCCCCGCTACGTCACTTCCGGTCCACGTGTGTTGTGTATCCGGTTACGTCCTACGCGTTACGTCATGTCACATGACTTCCTCAGGGCACCGGATTGGCTAATGCTGTTATGTATTTATATCATTCGGACAGGAAGTAAACAGATCGCCATTTTGTTGTGGACAGGATGTGTATCAGTGTAGCGGCCATCTTGCGGAGGATGGTCCCGCTGATACAGTATTAATAAAGTTTCCTTGTATACAAACAAAAACGAAAAAAAAGGGGAGCCAGAGTGTTTGAACTGTAAGGGAATCTACTAGGTGGTTGATATAATATAGATGAGTCCATGATCGCTCAAATTGCAATCCTGAATACAAGTTCAAACGAGCAGAACAATAATGGCAATCCCCATTGTATAAAAAACAAATGGAATAGTTGATGCCTATACTTTAATAACATTGAGTATAAAACCCCAAGCTTTGTTGAATGGCCGCTAAAACGAGCGATTGGTAATTCAATTGTAAAAATAATTAAAAAACACTGGATGTTAAAAACAGGCGAGTTGCCCATACCTGTATACAAAATATATTCATACAGATATATATATAAAAACAATTTTTTGTATATTTATAAAAATTTAAAAATATTAAAAAATAATAAAAAGCCCCCTATATGGTTGGAATGGACAAATTTGTCACAACAACGTTTGGCACACCGGAAATGATATAGTGGGTTTACATAAATCAGAATAAAATACTAAAAATCACTTATAAAACAGTTTAAGTCAAATTCTATGTTTAACCCTTCAGGTGCCAATGTCCTAATTTTATGTATCCACTTAGACTCGTTCTGACTGAGTGATCTAATTTTATGATCCCCTCTCCATGATCTGTTATATTTCTCTATGCCCCAAAACAACAATCCCGTGGGGTCTTTATCATGCATTAGCGCAAAGTGTTTAGATACATTGTGTTTTGGACATCCTTTTATAATGTTTTTAATGTGCTCTTTAATTCTGGTTTTCAGTGCTCTTTTAGTTCTCCCCACATACTGTAAATTACAGGCACATTGTAAAATGTACACTACTCCCTCTGTGTGACAATTGATAAAATCTTTTATAGGGTAGGTATTACCTGTGCTAGTTGCTTTAAACTCGTGTCTTTTACCCTGAAATTTTTTTGCATGTGTGCATGCAAAGCAGTACTTGCAGGGATAGAACCCTTTTCCATTAAAAAATGAAAATTTATTTTTGGGGGGAGGTTCTACCACATTTTTAACTATAATGTCCCTCAAAGTAGGGGCTCTTTTATAGATGATTGATGGTTTCTCTGGTAGTATTCTTTGTAAATGCTTATCTTCCTTTAGGATATGCCAATGTCTTCGGATTATCCTTTCTATGTCTTTGAATTGGACATTGTAATCTAGAATTAGACTTGGTGCTTCTGGAAATGATTGTGCCTTCTTGGGTGTATGTATCATCTGTTTTCTGTTCATTGTTTGAATCGATTGGATCTCTCTTTTAATCTGTGCTTCTTCATACCCTTTGTTCACAAATCTTTGTCCAATCAGGTTAGCCTGAGTTTTAAAATCTCTATCAGTGGTGCAGTTGCGCCTGATTCTCACGAGTTGGCCTCTCGGAATATTATACAACCACGGTTTATGGTGGCAGCTTGTTATGGGTAGGTAGCTGTTCCTTGACACTTCCTTAAAGTGGGTCTTGGTTATTAGTGAGTCTCCTTCAATAGTAATTTCTAAATCTAGAAATTCTATTTTCTTGGCATCTATGTTCCAGGTTAGTTGTATATTTCTGTCGTTATTGTTTAGATTGTGTAAAAATAACTCTAACGACTCTCTACTTCCATTCCATATGATGATGATGTCATCAATGAACCTTTTAAACAGTCCTAGTTCCCAAGGTTGATGTTTATACACAGATTCCTCCTCCCATTGTGCCATAAAGGCGTTGGCGACACTTGGCGCAAACTTTGCACCCATGGCAATACCAGTGATTTGTTTGTAGTACTTTTGGTCATGCCAAAAATAATTATTTTTTAATGAGAACTCAAGACATTTGATTAAGAACTTTCTTTGTGTGCATTTTAGTGTGCTAAATTTTCTCAGGGCCCATTTGGTTGCTTCACATGCTTGATGATGCTGGATTATAGTGTAGAGAGATGATACATCTACAGTGGCCATTAGGGTCCTTCCTTCCAGGACCGGTATATCTTCTAATAGTTGTAGGACATGTTTAGTGTCTCTTACATACGACGTTGTTTTTTGGATAGCTGGTTGAATAAAATAGTCGATATACTGGCCAATTCTTGCTGTTAGGGAATTAATCCCGTTCACTATGGGTCTCCCCGGGGGGGTTCTGAAGATTCTTATGTATCTTGGGGACTGTGTAGAGGACCGGGATCCTATGTGAGTCAGGAACTAGATATCTTGCTTCTTTCGCATCTAGTATATCTTTTTTAATGCCCAGATGCACAACTTTTTCTAATTCTTTTTTGCATTTACTCGAAGGGTTCCCAAGTAGCTTTTGATAGGTGTTGGTATCTTGCAATTGACGTTCAATCTCTGCTTTATAGTCCATTTTGTTTTGAATGACTACCCCTCCTCCTTTGTCTGCCGGTCTTATTACCAGGTCTTTTCTATTGATTAAGGAGCGTATACCTTTCTTAATGTGTATGGGGTCATTTACCTTCCTAATCTTCAATTGGTCCAGATCCTTTAGTACTAGGGAGTGGAAGGGTGTTCACTATTTAGATTTTGCAGCATTACACAGAATATATTTTTTAAATCACTTTAGTAGCGCAGAAGTCCATCGCAAGATACTTCACATTTAAGCAATATGTCGGTGTAGTTTATTATTTCTGGTTTCCCTTATATTTTTGTTTTCCCCTCTTCTAATATTCCTTACCTAATTAAAGTTTAAATGGGCTGAATTATAAATTGACTTGGTGACCTCCCAGGCCTGAACCCATTAGGGTTAGGCAGATCCAGGACATCAAGAACTGAACAATTCTATACTAAATTCCTTTATAGTATAGATATTACTACCAATGTTGATTAATATATTTGACAATTTTATTTGTATTGTTTCTTACTTAACATAAGTAAAAATGTATTGTTGGAAAAGTGTAACTAAAGGCAAAAAAAATTTGCTTTTAGTTACACTTTAATATCATACTGACATTTGTAAACGTTCAATAGGAAAATTCAGAACAGTGTTAAACCCATCTCTGATACCCACTAAATATGCTAGTTGCTCAGTTGCCTTGTTGACCCTCTGGATACAGTCATCTCAAGTGTGCAAGGTTATGACTTTACTTGCTGCATGCTTGTTTCAGGCCAATGACTCAGAGGCATTACCAGGAGGAGGCCAGTAATGACAGTCCATATATTTCTCTGTAGACAAGCTTAACCCCTTGCCAGACCGGCTCACACCGATATACGTCAGCAGAAGGGCACGTACAGGCATATTAACATACCTGTACGTTGTCCTTTAAGACGCGGCATTGTGGGCGCGCGCCCACCACGAGCTCTGTGAGTGTGATCGCGGGTCCCGCGGACTCGATGTCTGCGGGGATACCCGCAATCATCTCACGGAGAGGAAGAATGGGGGAATGCTGATGTAAACAAGCATTTCCCCATTCTTCCTAGTGACAGGACACTGATCACAGCTCCCTGTGATCGGGAGTGGTGATCAGTGTCGTGTCACACATAGCCCATCCCCCTCACAGTTAGAATTACTCCCTAGGACACACTTAACCCCGGCAGCCCCTCCTAGTGGTTAACCCCTTCATTGCCAGTCACATTTACATAGTAATCAGTGCATTTTTAATCGCACTGATCGCTGTATAAATGACAATGGTCCCAAAATAGCGCCAAAAGTGTCTGATCTGTCCACCATAATGTCGCAGTCATGATAAAAAATCGTAGATCTCCACCATTACTAGTAAAAAAAAATTATTAATAAAAAAGCCATAAAACTATCCCCTATTTTGTAGACGCTATAACTTTTGCGCAAACCAATCAATAAACGCTTTTTGCAATTTTTTTTTACCAGAAATATGTAGAACAGGGGTCTCAAACTCAAATTGCCTGAGGGCCACATGACAAGTTTTCATATCCCATGGGGGCCGCATGCAAACTTTTAAAACTTCAAAAGCAATAAACTATACCAGCAATAATATACTATACTATACCCAGCACTGGTTTCAGCAAACGCATTATTAACCCCCAGCACTGGTGTCAGCAAACGCATTATACCCAGCACTGGTGTCAGTAAATGCATTATTAACCCAGCATTGGTGTCAGCAAACGCATTATTAACCCTCAGCATTACCCCCCCCCCCCCACACACACACACACTGCACAAATAGCCACACACTGCACAAATAGCCACACACTGCACAAATAGCCCCCCACTCCATAAACTACCCCCCACACTCCATAAAATACCCCACACACTCCATAATTACCCCCACACTACACAATTACCCCCCACACTGCACAATCACCCTCCACACTGCATAAAATACCCCCCACACTGCACAAATTTCTACCCCAGTCACCCCCCTAAGGACTTTGCCTCAGTGTGATGGCTCACTCACCTCTCCTGGCAGTCAGGATCATCTGCCTCCCGAGTCCTCTCCTCCTGGCTTCCATACAGGCCTAGTGACAGGGGACCCAGAGAACACAATCTCCCGCCCTGAGGTGGCAGCAGGACCCTGGTTTGGGGCTCTGGTCGATTGTCAATGCCTAGGTGGGCGCAGGGCTGCCTTTAATATCGTTTGGACCCTGGGCAAAATTTTTCTTGGGCCCCCCCCATGCAATTTCACTCTCCACCTGCTCTGAGACATACAATAAATAGCAGCTAGCTACAGTAAATCAGTTACTGTATCAGATCAGACAGCAGTTGCGATTGGTTGGCAGGGGTTACAGCTATCATTACTGCTTACTGACTGGTTGCTAGAGGTTACAGCACACATTACGGATCACTGATTAGTTGCTAAAGGTTACAGCAAATGATTTCTGCTTGTTACTTGGTTGCTAGAGATTACTGTACAGTAATACTGCTCACTGATTGGTTGCTAGAGGTTACAGCACATCATCTCCTCACTGCAGGGGAGCATGATATACATATGAATGCCGCCTTTATTTACATATCAATTACTTAGTAATGCCGCCACTATTTACATATGAATGCTGGTTATTTACATGTAAACACAGGGTCTGCAGGTAAGTCATCTGTATGCAACAATAGGGCAGAGCTGGGCAGCATTAGTACCAGTACTTCACACTGAGATATCAGGACACAGCAAGGTGCTAAAACTTCAAGGGTCAAGGGAATTTAAACTGGGATAGTTGGCAAGTATGAGGTAGCTGCTTTGGGCCCCACAACAATGACAGGGCCCAGGGCAGCTGCCCCTTTTGCCCTGCCTTAAAGACGGCCCTGGGTGGGCGGATAGATGAGCGGATCCTTCCTCCGCTCCTTCCTCTGCTCTGTTCTCTCTCTGGGCTGCAGCAGCGTGCAGCGGAGAGGACAGAAGAGATGGAGAGGTAAAGCTCTTTGGCACCTCCCCCACTGCGGTGCCTGGGTGCAGTTCAAAAATACATCCTGGATAGGGTCAACCGATATGGGTTTTTCTCTGGCCGATGCCGATACCGATATTTAGAAATCGGGGTGGCCGATGGCCGATATATGATGCCGATTTTTATGGCCGATATTTTAGGCCGATTTAAAAAAAAAAAACCTCACCCACTCCACTCCTCCCTGCTTGCTCCTGTCACTCTACCACACACTTGATGTCCTCAGTACAGATGGCACTGGTTGGCTGTGGCAGGTGGCACTGGTTGGCTGTGGCAGGTGGCACTGGTTGGCTGTGGCAGGTGGCACTGGCAGGTGGCACTGTCTGTCACTGGCAGGTGGCATGTGGCACTGATTGGCAGGTGGCACTGATTGGCACTGACAGATAGCACTGGCAGGTGGCACTGATTGGCAATGACACTGGCAGGTGGCACTTATTGGCACTGGCACTGGTTGGCACTGGAAGGTGGCACTGGCAGGCATTGGCAAGTGGCACTGGTTTGGAACTGGCAGGTGGAACTGGTTTGGATCTGGCAGGTGGCACTATTGGCACTGGCAGGTGGCACTGATTGCAGGGCCGGACTGGGTATGAAAACCAGCCCTGGAAAAAATGTCATACCAGCCCCATAGCATTATAATACCAGCCCAACAGCATAACGTCATTATTTTCTTGTTCATAAAATGGAAAACCATGCATTTTAAAACACATTTAAAGAGTGCATTTTATATAGATAAGACACATATAAAAGCACATAGGGCTTTATATATATATATATATATATATATATACACTCCTGTGCGTTCGCTGCTTACACAGTGCTATGTTAGGAAATCAAATAAATCGCTTCCCTAACACTGACCCGCCTCTCAGTCAATCAGGTGCACTGGGTCTGGTTACCTGTCACCTGATTGGCTGAAGCGACAGGCGGTGTGATCGGAGGGAGCGTGGAGCAACATGCTGACCTGAGACAGGTAAGTGCCGGGCGGGGGGGGGGACACTGGCAGGAATTGATGGGGCAAACTGGCGGCAATTGATGGGGCAAACTGGCGGCAATTGATGGGGCAAACTGACGGCAATTGATGGTTACAGTGGCTGCGTTTGATGGCATAGTGGCTGCGTTTGATGGGCACAGTGGCTGCGTTTGATGGGCACAGTGGCAGCGTTTAATGGGCACAGTGGTGGCGCTTGATGGGCACAGTGGTGGCGCTTGATGGGCACAGTGGTTGTGTTTAATGGGCACAGTGGCTGCAATTGATGGGTACATTGGCTGCGTTTGATGGCACAGTGGCTGTGTTTGATGGGCACAGTGGTGGGAATTTATGGGCACAGTGGTTGCATTTAATGGGCACAGTGGTGGCAATTTATGGGTACAGTGGCTGCGTTTGATGGTACAGTGGCTGCATTTGATGGGCACAGTGGCTGTGTTTAATGGGCACAGTGGTGGCAATTTATGGGTACAGTGGCTGCGTTTGATGGTACAGTGGCTGCGTTTGATGGTACAGTGGCAGCGTTTAATGTGCACAGTGGCTGCAATTGATGGGTACAGTGGCTGCATTTGATGGTACAGTGGCTGCGTTTGATGGTACAGTGGCAGCGTTTAACGGGCACAGTGGCTGCAATTGATGGGTACAGTGGCTGCGTTTGATGGGGCACAGTGGCAGCAATTTAAGGGTACAGTAGCTGCATTTGAAGGGCACAGTGGCAGCGTTTAATGGGCACAGTGGTGGCAATTTATGGGTACAGTGGCTGCGTTTGATGGTACAGTGGCTGCGTTTGATGGGCACAGTGGCTGTGTTTAATGGGCACAGTGGTGGCAATTTATGGGTACAGTGGCTGCGTTTGATGGTACAGTGGCTGCGTTTGATGGTACAGTGGATGCGTTTGATGGTACAGTGGCAGCGTTTAATGGGCACAGTGGTGGCAATTTGTGGGTACAGTGGCTGCGTTTGATGGGCACAGTGGCTGTGTTTGATGGGCACAGTGGTGGGAATTTATGGGCACAGTGGCTGCATTTAATGGGCACAGTGGTGGCAATTTATGGGTACAGTGGCTGCGTTTGATGGTACAGTGGCTGCATTTGATGGGCACAGTGGCTGTGTTTAATGGGCACAGTGGTGGCAATTTATGGGTACAGTGGCTGCGTTTGATGGTACAGTGGCTGCGTTTGATGGTACAGTGGCAGCGTTTAATGTGCACAGTGGCTGCAATTGATGGGTACAGTGGCTGCATTTGATGGTACAGTGGCTGCGTTTGATGGTACAGTGGCAGCATTTAATGGGCACAGTGGTGGCAATTTATGGGTTCAGTGGCTGCGTTTGATGGGGCACAGTGGCAGCAATTTAAGGGTACAGTAGCTGCATTTGATGGGCACAGTGGCAGCGTTTAATGGGCACAGTGGTGGCAATTTATGGGTACAGTGGCTGCGTTTGATGGTACAGTGGCTGTGTTTAATGGGCACAGTGGTGGCAATTTATGGGTACAGTGGCTGCGTTTGATGGTACAGTGGCTGCGTTTGATGGGCACAGTGGCTGCAATTGATGGGTACAGTGGCTGCTTTGATGGTACAGTGGATGCGTTTGATGGTACAGTGGCAGCGTTTAATGGGCACAGTGGTGGCAATTTATGGGTACAGTGGCTGCGTTTGATGGGCACAGTGGCTGCAATTGATGGGTACAGTGGCTGCGTTTTATGGGTACAGTGGCTGCGTTTGATGGTACAGTGGCAGCGTTTAATGGCACAGTGGTGGCAATTTATGGGTACAGTGGCTGTGTTTGATGGTACAGTGGCTGCGTTTGATGGTACAGTGGCAGTGTTTAATGGGCACAGTGGCTGCAATTAATGAGTACAGTGGCTGCGTTTGATGAGGCACAGTGGCAGCAATTTATTGGTACAGTGGCTGCGTTTGATGGGCAGGGCACAGTGTTGGCAATCTATGGGCACAGTGGCAGCGTTTGATGGTATACAGCTTTTCAAAGATAATCTGGCACTTGAACAAAACATGGGAGAGAGAGAGAGAGGGGGGGGGAGAGAGGGGGAGAGAGAGAGGGAGAGAGAGAGAGAGAGAGAGAGAGAGGGGGGGGGGAGGGGGGAGAGAGGGGAAGAGAGAGAGAGAGGGGGGAGAGAGGGGGGGGGAAGAGAGAGAGGGGGGGAGAGAGAGGGAGAGAGAGGGAGAGAGAGAGAGAGGGGGGAGAGGGGGAGAGAGAGAGAGAGAGAGAGAGAGAGAGAGAGAGAGAGAGAGAGGGGGGAGAGAGAGAGGGGGGGAGAGAAAGAGAGAGAGGGGGGGAGAGAGAGAGGGGGGAGAGAGAGAGAGAGAGGGGGAGAGAGAGAGGGGGAGGGGGAGAGAGAGGGGGGGGAGGGGGGGAGAGAGAGAGAGAGGGGGAGAGAGAGAGAGAGAGAGGGGGAGAGGGGGGGAGAGAGAGAGAGAGGGGGGGAGAGAGAGATTTTTAATACCTTAATTGAATTCTTGTGCTGCAGCAGCTGCACGGCCGGCCATTCACTTCTATTCTCTCCTCGTGCAGAAAGTGGGCGGTGCTGGCGCCGCACGGGACGAGTCATAAAGGCAAAAATGAAGCAGCACGGCGTTCTCCTGCTCCTCCCCCTCAGGCACACAGGCACACAGGCAAACAGACAGAGGCATGATGAGTGTGGTGGGCGGCGCGCCGGCATCCGAACGGAGGAGACACAGACAGTGAGTGACCAGTGACACAGCCATTGCATAGTGCAGCAGCGGCGGACGCTGCTGCTGCTCTTTAGATTGCTGACACAGGCAGTGAGCGGCCCCGGAGACGCAGACAGTGAGTGACCAGTGACACAGCCATTGCATAGTGCGGCAGCGGCGGCCGCCGCTGCTGCTCTTTAGATTGCTGACACAGGCAGTGAGCGGCCCCAGCGGTACTTAGTGCAGCCAGCCTACCGGGATATTTCCCGGTATCCCGGTAGGCCAGTCCGGCCCTGACTGATTGGCATGGCACTGGCATTTGGCACTGATTGGCACTGGTTGGCACTGGCAGGTGGCACTGATTGGCGTGGCACTGGCAGGTGGCGGAAGGTGGCACTGGTTGGCACTGGCAGGTGGCATTGATTGGCAGGGGCACTGGTTGGCTGTGGCACTGGCAGGCACTGGTTGGCGGTGGCACTGATTGGCGGTGGCAGGTGCCACTGGCAGGTGGTACTGGTTGGAGGTGGCAGGTGGCACTGGCAGACTGGTTGGCACTGGCAGGTGGCACTGATTGGCGGTGGCACTGGCAGTTGGCACTGACAGATGGCACTGACAGATGGCACTGATTGGCACTGGCAGGTTTCACACTGAGCGGAGTGTAACCGTGTGTGAAACTGACAAGGAGCTGTCCACACTCAGCGCTTGATGCTTGTGTGAAGCTGACACGTAGCACAGAGGAGAGAGACAGAGGGATCTGTCAGAATTGAAGATGATGTCGGGGTGGGCAGGACCCAGCCGGGGTGGGTGGGACCAGCAGCTATCAAACACCAGCCAATGATTGGGCTGCTTAAGAAAAGGGGCGGGCCACATACACGTAGCGGCCCGCCCAGATCCCATTGGCTAGTGTTTGATATTGGCCGGGTCCCGCCCACCCCCGACATCAACCTCAAATCTGACAGATCCCTCTGTCTCTCTCCTCCTGTTATGTGTCAGTTTCACACAAGCATCCAGCGCTGAGTGTGGAGAAGGGAGGAGGAACGGCAGCCAGTGCTATATATCGGCCTAATGGACAAATAGTCCTGGATTGGCCTTGCCTGCGGGCCATTTTTAACTGGTCCGCGGGCCGGTACTTTGAGACCCCTGATGTAGAAGAATACGTATCGGCCTAAACTGAGGAAAAAAAATGCTTTTTTATATATTTTTGGGGGATATTTATTATAGTAAAAAATATTGCGTTTTTTTTTTCAAAATTGACGCCCTTTTTTATTAAAAGCGCAAAAAATAAAAACCGCAGAGGTGATCAAATACCACCAAAAGAAAGCTCTATTTGTGGGAAAAAAAGGACAGCAATTTTGTTTGGGAGCCATGTCGCATGACCGCATGGTCTTTGGGCAGCCAAATGGTCCGGGGCTGAAGTGGTTAACCACTTGAAGACCAGGCCTTTCCTGACACTTTTTGTTTACATGTAAAAAAATCTGTATTTTTTGCTAGAAAATTACTTTGAACCCCCAAACATTATTTTTTTAAAAATAATAATAGAGAAAACATGGCGAGTGTTGCAATTTCTTATGTCACACAGTATTTGTCCAGCGTTTTTTTACCCACTTCAGCCCCGGAAGATTTGGCTGCTCAATGACCAGGCCATTTTTTGCGATATGGCACTGCGTCGCTTTAACTGGCAATTGCGTGGTCATGTGAAACTGTACTCAAACTAAATTGATGTTCTTTTTTCACCACAAACAGAGCTTTCTTTTGGTGGTATTTGATCACCTCTGCGGTTTTTATTTTTTGCACTATAAACAAAAAAAGAGCGACAATTTTGAAAAAAACACAATATCTTTTTTACTTTTTGGTATAATAAATATCCCACATTTACAAAAAAAAAAATAGCAATAAGCGTATCTATTGATTGGTTTGCGCAAAAGCTATAGCGTCTACAAAAAAGGGGATAGATTTATGGCATTTTTTTTTTTTTTTTTTTTTACTAATAATAGCAGCGGTCTGCGATTTTTATTGGGACTGCGATATTACGGCGGACAAATTGGACACTTTTGACACATTTTTGGGACCATTGACAATTATACAGCGATCAGTGCTATAAAAATGCACTGATTACTGTATAAATGTCACTAGCAGGGAAGGGGTTAATCACTAGGTGATCAAGGGGTTAACTGTGTTCCCTAGGTGTGTTCTACCTGTAGGGGGATGGGACTGTCTAGAAGGAGAGAGAGATACATAGTATGAACACACAATCTGTCTCCTCTCTCCTGAGAGAACGGGACCTATGTGTTTACACACACAGATCCCGGTTCTCGCTCCATCATGAGCGATCGCAGGTGCCCGCGGTCATCGAGCTCGCTGGGCACTCGCATCCGCTTTGGGCACATGCTGCGGGCACGCCAGCCCCTAGTGGCCAAAAGGCGAAGCAACGTAAGGTAATGTTGTTTCGCCCAGCCATGCCATTCTGCCACAGTAAAACTGCGGCGGCTGGTCGGCAACTAGTTAAATGCAGTTTTTTGGGAAAAAATATATACAGTATCTCACAAAAGTGAGTACACCCCCTCACATTTTTGTAAATATTTTATTATATATTTTCATGTGACAACACTGAAGAAATGACACCTTTCTACAATGTAAAGTAGTGAGTGTACAGCTTGTATAACAGTGTAAATTTGCTGTCCCCTCAAAATAACTCAACACACAGCCATTAATATCTAAACCGCTGGCAACAAAAGTGAGTACAAGTGAAATAAGAGTACAAGTGTATAATTGAAAATGTCTAAATTGGGCCCAATTAGCCATTTTTCCTCCCCGGTGTCATGTGACTCGTTAGTCTCAGGTCTGAATGGGGAGCATATGTGTTAAATTTGGTGTTACCGCTCTCACTCTCTCACTCAGGAACTCTCTGAGGATCTGAAAAAAAGAATTGTTGCTCTACATAAAGATGGCCTGGGCTATCAGAAGATTGCTAAGACCCTGAAACTGAGCTGCAGCTAGGTGGTCAAAACCCTACAGCGGTTTAACAGGACAGGTTCCACTCAGAACAGGCATCGCCATGGTCAACCAAAGAAGTTGAGTGCACATGTTCGGCGTCATATCCAGAGGTTGTCTTTGGGAAATAGACGTAGTGCTGCCAGCAGTGCTGCAGAGGTTGAAGGGGTGGGGGGGTCAGCCTTTCAGTGCTCAGACCATACGCCGCACACTGCATCAAATTGGTCTGCATGGTCGTCCCAGAAGGAAGCCTCTACTAAAGATGATGCACAAGAAAGCCCGCAAACAGTTTGCTGAAGACAAGCAAACCAAGGACATGGATTACTGGAACCATGTCCTGCGGTCTGATGAGACCAAGATAAACTTATTTGGTTCACATGGTGTCAAGCATATGTGGCGGCAACCAGGTGAGGAGTACAAGACAAGTGTGCCTTGCCTACAGTCAAGCATGGTGGTGGGAGTGTCATGGTCTGGGGCTGCATGAGTGCTGCCAGCACTGGGGAGCTACAGTTCATTGAGGGAACCATGAATGCCAACATGTACTGTGACATACTGAAGAAGAACATGATCCCCTCCCTTCAGAGACTGGGCCGCAGGGCAGTGTTCCAACATGATAATGACACCAAACACACCTCCAAGATGACCACTGCCTTGCTAAAGAATCTGAGGGTAAAGTTGATGGACTGTTCAAGCATGTCTCCAGACCTAAACCCTATTGAGCATCTGTGGGGCATCCTCAAAAGGAAGGTGGAGGAGCGCAAGGTCTCCAACGTCCACCAGCTTCATCATGGAGGAGTGAAAGAGGACTCCAGTGGCAACCTGTGAAGCTCTGGTGAACTCCATGCCCAAGAGGGTTAAGGCAGTGCTGGAAAATAATGGTGGCCACACAAAATACTTGCAATTTGGGCCCAATTTGGACATTTTCACTTAGGGGTGTACTCACTTTTGTTGCCAGCAGTTTAGACATTAATGGCTGTGTGTTGAGTTATTTTGAGGGGAAATCAAATTTACATGTTATACAAGCTGTACACTCACTACTATACATATATTTCAACGCTTTGCAGCTTGCACAAGCTTATTGTGCTATCTTTATGAGCAAGATGATCGGGGTCTTTGGAACCCATTAAGGAGTACTTTTGCCTAAGGAGATCTTTGCATCCAGAGTATGCCAGGTGTCTTGATTATCCCCAGAGGGGACAACTGCTGAATTTACTTGTCTATGAGGTGAACGGTTAGTGATACCAGTGGTGGTGAGCACTTACCTTTATCTGCACCTGGGGTGGAATACGGCTGGATTTTCTTCAGTCACTTTATGCATGAACTTTTGAGATATATATTCACTGTTTTTTGATTACACACATTTATTTTGGAATATATATTATATTTGTTGATTATATTGTTCTGAGGATTAGAAGCGCAGCACTGTATTTTGTATAATTATTGCTTTAGAGGTGGAAGTGGAATCACTTAAAGTGACAGCAGCTTACTTACAATTAGTATTATTTATAGCATTCACATACTGTGCCGATTGATTTTTATCTGCATCTCATATAATACCTAATTGTTTGGTAAAATATAAAAGATGATGTTAGACCAAGTAAATAGATACCAAACTTGTCACGCTTGTTGCGCACACCTATGGAATGGTGACAAGCTATGTACATTTTATTATTCATAGTGACATTTTAAAAGCCTTTACAGGTTACCACTTTAAATTTACACAGGAGGTCTGATGCTAGAATCACTGCCCTCAATCTGAGGTTCGCAGTGATACCTCACATGTATGGGATGATCGCTGTTTGCGCGTGTTGTCCGGGACAATTTAAAATTTGTTTTCATTTTTTTATTTTTACACTGTCCTTGAAAACGTATTCACACCCCTTGAAATTTTCCACATTCTGTGATGTTACAACCAAAAACGTAAATCTATTTTATTAGGATTTTATGTGATAGACCAACGCAAAGTGGAACATAATTGTGAAGTGGAGAGAAAATGATAAATGGTTTTTCAAATCTTTTACAAATAAATATGTGAAAATTGTGGCGTGCATTTGTATTCAGCCCCCTTAGTTAATACTTTGTACAACCACCTTTCATTGCAATTACAGCTGCACGTCTTTTTGGGGATGTCTCTACCAGCTTTGCACATCTAGAGAGTGAAATTTTTGCCCATTCTTCTTTGCAAAATAGCTCAAGATCTGTCAGACTGGATGGAGAGTGACCATCAATTTTCAAATCTTGCCACAGATTCTCAATTTGATTTAGGTCTGGACTTTGACTGGGCCATTCTAAAACAGGAATATAATTTGATCTAAACCATTCAATTGAAGCTCTGACTGTATGTTTAGGGTCCTTGTCCTGCTGAAAGTTGAACTTCCGCCCCAGTCTCAAGTCTTTTGCAGACTCTAACAGGTTTTCTTCTAAGATTGCCCTGTATTTGGCTCCATCCATCTTCCCATCAACTCTGACTAGCTTCCCTGTCCCTGCTGAAGAAAATCATCCCCACAACATAATGCGGCCACCACCATGTTTAATGGTGGGTATGGTGTGTTCAGGGTGGTGTGCAGTGTTAGTTTTCAGCCACACATAGCGTTTTGCTTTTAGGCCAAAAAATGTAATTTTAGTCTCATCTGACCAGGGCTTTCTTCTTGCCACTCATCCATAAAGGCCAGATTTGTGGAGTGCCTGACTAATAGTTGTCCTATGGACAGATTCTCCCACCTGAGCTGTGGATCTCTGAAGCTCCTCCGGAGTTACCATGGGCCTCGTGACTGCTTTTTTGATTAATGATCTCCTTGCCTGGCCTATCAGTTTGGGTGGACGGCCATGTCTTGGTAGGTTTGCAGTTGTGCCATACTCTTTCTATTTTCGGATGATGGATTGAACAGTGCTCCGTGGGATGTTCAAAGCTTGGGATTATTTTTTAATAACCTAACCCTGCTTTAAATTTCTCCACAATTTTATCCCTGACCTGTCTGGTGTGTTCCTTGGCTTTCATGATGTTGTTTGTTTAATAAGGTTCTCTAGCAAACCTCGAAGGTCTTCACAGAACAGCTGTATTTATATTGAGATTTAATTACACACAGGTGGACTCTATTTACTAATTAAGTGACTTCTGAAGGCAATTGGTTTCACTAGATTTTAGTTAGGGGTATCAGAGTAAAGGAGGCTGAATACAAATGCACCCCACACTTTTCAGATATTTATTTGTGGGGAAAAAAAATTGAAAACCATTTATCATTTTTCTTTCACTTCAAAATTATGTCCCACTTTGAAATTAATTGAAATTAAATAAAAACTGGATTATTCTACTGTTGTTGCCATGGTAATTTAAATTTACTTTTCTTGAGGGCAATTAAAACTACCTTTTTTACGCTTAATTGGGCTTTGTGGTTTTGACAAAAAATGGAACTGAAAGTTCAATCATTCTACAAATTGCGACCTGTATGGGCAGCTGTAGGGTCAAGTACACATAGGGATATCAGCAAAGAACATGTTAAAACTGTCAGATAAGCATAAAGACTGTACTGAGAAAACATCCATGATCACAACAGTTGACAGTTGTGGAAGTGCATTGCAAAGAAAACAAGAATGGCAGCAGGTACATTCATTTGCTGCAGTGATCGGCTGGTAGAGGTTGGAATGAAGAGGTGAACAGATGAAAAAGAAGAGATAATAAGCTTAGACTTGTCCTTAATAAACTACATTACATGATTGTCATGCACATTCTCTGTTTAACAAAAATGTCTGCTGAAACCCTTCTGAGATCTTTTAATTTACTCTATGTGTGCTGTTGGTTGATTGTTCATTGTGTTAAAAATCTCTTTTTGCTTACTGTCTTCCACTGAACAGGGAGTGAGAGAGTCTGAGACCCTCATTCCACCCCTCCCGCCTCCCGTTCCTGACTTACTAGGGTACTGTGAATTGGATGTTGGCTCTTTGTATAAGCTGGGAGGGGAAGGGTTGTGTGTGATTTAAATAGAAAGATTAACCACTTGACATCCGCGCTATGGCCGAATGACGGCCACAGCGCGGACCTACATTCCCGGGAGGCCGTCATATGACGGCCTCCCCTGTGCACGCTCCCTGCGCGCGCCCTGCAGGGCGCGCGCCGGGCGCGGTGTGATCACCGAGTCACTGAGACTCGGCTGATCACCGATCTGAGTAAGGGGCCGGTCCCGGCCCCTTACCATGTGATCAGCTGTCAGCCAATGACAGCTGATCACATGATGTAAACAGGAAGATCGGTAATCGGTTTTTTTTTTACTCGCGCTGACAGCGCGAGTAGAGAAAAAAGCCGATCACCGGCTCAGATGCCAGGGACATCAGTCCCAAAGTAAGAGCACAAAACATTCTCATCAGTGCCACCCAAAAGTGCCACCTAACAGTGCCACCTAACAGTGCCCACAGTGCCACCTAACAGTGCCCACAGTGCCACCTAACAGTGCCCACAGTGCCACCTATCAATGCCAACAAGTGCCACCTATCAATGCTCACAAGTGCCACCTACCAATGCCCACCTGTAGTGCCAATCAGTGCCACCTGTCAGTGCTGCCCATCACTGCCACCCATCAGTGCCCATCACTGCCACCCATCAGTGCCCATCACTGCCACCTATCAGTGCCCATCACTGCCGCCTCATCAACGTGCATCAATGAAGGAGAAAAATTACCCGTTAAAATTTTTTTATAACAAAATATAAAAAAAAAAATTTTTTTTTTAAAAAAAAATTCAGGTTTTTAAATTTTTTTAACAAAAAGTAAAAACCGCAGAGGTGATCAAATACCACTAAAAGAAAGCTCTATTTGTGGGAAAAAAATGATAAAAATTTCATTTGGGTACAGCGTTGTATGACCGCGCAATTGTCATTCAAAATGCGTTAGCGCTGAAAGCTAAAAATTGGTCTGGATAGGAGGGGGGTTTAAGTGCTCGGTAAGCAAGTGGTTAACAGTGATGGGGCTTTGAACCCCTTGTTTAAGAGTAACTGTGTTATTTTTTGTAAATCTCTTTATTTAGGACACAAAATACAGGTGAGTATAGGACTGATAAACAATTCACAAAAGTGAGGAGTTCATATAAAAAAGAGCCCTATATATCCAACCTATTGTTGTATACGTTCTTACAAAACATAAGACCTGATCACGGATGTGGAAATACGGGGCAATTTAGGTAACACCAATCACAGGTCAATTGGCTTAAGTATAAATCACACAAATAGGAAACATAAGGCGAATACAAAGACACTGAATTTCAAAAGAGCCAACTTCCCTAAACTAAGAGCCTTGCTAGAAGGCATAAACTGGGATAAAATCTTAGGAACAAAGAACACGGAGGAGAGATGGGTTTGCTTTAAGAGCATATTAAACAAGGGCATTAGCCAATGCATCCCATTGGTTAATAAATTTAAAAGAGCGATCAAAAGTCCTGGATGGCTTAACTCCAATGTAAAAATGCATATAAAAGCAAAGGAGAAGGCCTTCAAAAAATACAAGGTTAAGGGATCATCATCAGCATTCAGACCTAATAAAGAATGCAGCAAGAAATGTAAGGGTGCAATAAGGACGGCTAAGATAGAACATGAAAGACACATAGCAAAGGAGAGCAAAAAAAATCCCAAGAAATTCTTTAAGTATGTAAACAGTAAAAAAGGGAGGACAGACCATATTGGCCCCATAAAGAATGAGGAAGGACATCTGGTTACAAAGGATGGGGAGATGGCAAAGGTATTGAATTTATTCTTCTCCTCAGTCTTCACAAGGGAATCGGGGGGCTTTAGTAACCAAAACTGCAGTGTTTATCCTCATGACACATCACAAGAAGCACCTCCATGGTTAACAGAGGACAGAATTAAAATTAGACTTGAGAAACTTAACATTAATAACTCACCGGGACCAGATGGCTTGCACCCGAGGGTACTTAGGGAGCTCAGTCAAGTAATTGGCAGACCATTGTATCTAATTTTTACTGACAGTCTACTGACTGGAATGGTACCAGCTGATTGGAGAAAAGCCAATGTAGCACCAATATTTAAAAAGGGCCCAAAATACATCCCTGGAAATTACAGACCAGTTAGCCTAATATCAATAGTATGTAAACTCTTGGAGGGGATGATAAGGGACTATATACAAGATTTTAGTAATGAGAACGATATCATTAGCAGTAATCAGCATGGATTCATGAAGAATCGTTCTTGCCAAACCAATCTATTAACCTTCTATGAGGAGGTGAGTTGCCATCTAGATAAAGGAAGGCCCGTAGACGTGGTGTATCTGGATTTTGCAAAAGCATTTGAAACAGTTCCCCATAAACATTTACTGTACAAAATAAGGTCTGTTGGCATGGACCATAGGGGTTAGTACATGGATTGAAAACTGGCTACAAGGGCGAGTTCAGAGGGTGGTGCTAAATGGGGAGTACTCGGAATGGTCAGGGGTGGGTAGTGGGGTCCCCCAGGGTTCTGTGCTGGGGCCAATACTATTTAATTTGTTCATAAATTACCTGGAGGATGGGGTAAACAGTTCAATCTCTGTGAAATTCAATTATTCTGCGCTTAGGAAGAGAAAAGGAACTGCAAAAATATATTAAACTGAAAAAATATATTAAAATCGTCAAAACCCACTCTAAACCACTGTGAGATAACAAAAACACCAAAATGGTGATACTAGGTGTAAAGAGTGATAAAAATTGATGATAAAAATTCCAGTGTCCTAAAAAATCAATAAAGTCTGAAAAAAACTGTAGTGTATCAATCCAGTAAGAAAAATCTTGATGTAATGATGTAGCAAGTGCTCCCCGTCTTCCGCTGCACCCCCAATCGTGCCCTCACTCACCAGAGCGCCTAACCCCTGCAGGGGTAATAGGCGTGTAGGTTAGGATCCAGTAATGGTGCTCCTTGGCGATCGATGATCCTCCAAACGGTGGCCGTTTTTCCTTTTCCAATGTGCCAATGATGTCCTCTTAATAATCCCCAACGATAAGCATCCATATGTTACAGAAAAAAAGGAACCTCATAGTGTAATCTAAAAAGACAATATTTATTGTAAAAACAATTTAAAAAAAAGGCGCGCCTCAGATGACGTCCTTGTGACGAAACGCGTAAGGCGTGGTTACGTGGTATGCATACGTAGCTTCTGTGTATGTTTTTTACCTCTGGACTTCCGGTTTCTGGTAGGCAGGCTGTGGAACGCACGCCGCTACTACGCTGTTGCTGCGGCTATCGGCTTTGAGCCAGCCGGTGGAGCATTGTCAGCTCCTCTTTTTTAAATTGTTTTTACAATAAATATTGTCTTTTTGGATTACACTATGAGGTTCCTTTTTTTCTATAACATATGGATGCTTATCGTTGGGGATTATTAAGAGGACATCATTGGCACATTAGAAAAGGAAAAATGGCCACCGTTTGGAGAATCATCGATCGCCAAGGAGCACCATTGCTGGATCCTAACCTACACGCCTATTACCCCTGCAGGGGTTAGGCGCTCTGGTGAGTGAGGGCACGATTGGGGGTGCAGCGGAAGACAGGAAGCACTTGCTACATCATTACATCAAGATTTTTCTTAATGGATTGATACACTACAGTTTTTTTCAGACTTTATTGATTTTTTAGGACACTGGAATTTTTATCATCAATTTTTATCACTCTTTACACCTAGTATCACCATTTTGGTGTTTTTGTTATCTCACAGTGGTTTAGAGTGGTTTTTGACGATTTTAATATATATTTTTTTTTTGCCACATTACATTTGATGTTTTATATCACTGCTAATAATTTTTTGTGCATTATATTTCATTAATCACATATTTTCCAGCACCTTGCACTTTATAGTATAGTATAATATTTTGTTACATTCATATATTCTTCTCTATTTATTCATCCATTTTTATTCATTTTTCATCCATTTATTTTTTATCTTTTATTTTTTATCCTCCTTTTTTCCCTTTATATATTATTTATTATTTAATACTTGTTTGAACAGCGCCAATTCCCCCATTATAAGTTCAATCTCTGTATTTGCGGACGATACTAAGCTAAGCAGGGCAATAACTTCTCTGCTGGATGTGGAAACCTTGCAGAAAGATCTGAACAAATTAATGGGGTGGGCAACTACATGGCAAATGAAGTTCAATGTAGAAAAATGTAAAATAATGCATTTGGATGGCAAAAATATGAATGCAATCTATACACTGGGGGGAGAACCTCTGGGGGGATCTAGGATGGAAAAGGACCTGGGGGTCCTAGTAGATGATAGGCTCAGCAATGGCATGCAATGCCAAGCTGCTGCTAACAAAGCAAACAGAATATTGGCATGCATTAAAAAGGAGATTAACTCCAGAGATAAAACAATAATTCTCCCGCTCTACAATACTCTGGTCCAGCTGCACCTAGAGTATGCTGTCCAGTTCTGGGCACCAGTCCTCAGGAAGGATGTACTGGAAATGGAGCGAGTACAAAGAAGGGCAACAAAGCTAATAAAGGGTCTGGAGGATATTAGTTATGAGGAAAGGTTGCGAGCACTGAACTTATTCTCTCTGGAGAAGAGACGCTTGAGAGGGGATATGATTTCAATATACAAATACCATAATGGTGACCCCACAATAGGGATAAAACTTTTTCGCAGAAGGGAGTTTAACAAGACTTGTGGCCACTCATTAAAATTAGAAGAAAAGAGGTTTAACCTTAAACTACGTAGAAGGTTATTTACTGTAAGAGCCGCACGGATGTGGCATTCCCTTCCATAGGCAGTGGTCTCAGTGAGGAGCATCGATAGTTTCAAGAAGCTATTAGATAATCACCTGAATGACCGCAACATACAGGGATATACAATGTAATACTGACATATAATTTTCTTATCTCTCTCCAAAGCCCTAAGTCCAGTGGCTTTCGCCTGCTCCATTCTTCTCTTATCAGCATGATAACTTCTGACAAGTTCTCTGACACATTTGATAAAACCAGCCTGAAATTTGTGTCAGGGCGGGTGCTATAAATAGATTTTATTTTGACAGCTGGTCAATTCACAGGAGTTTGATCGGCTGACGAGAGAGGTACCAGGAAGTGTTGCAGAGCTGGCATAGGACAGGGGGAACGCCGTGTAAACCGGGGCTGCAGAACTGGACCACAGGTAACTCTATCACCCCTAAACACTATAGCACTTTAAAGGCGATTTTTATATATTTGAAATGTGAATTGTATATATGTGTTCTGTTTGCAATTTAAAAAATGTAAACGTTACCATGCTATTGCATGCCTCTGTCATTTCCCACATGTGATATATATGAGAGTCTCTGAACATACCAGGAGAAAATAGTGACCTCTGAGCTGGGTTATTATCGAAAGTAGCAGGTGGCCTGTGTTCCATACAAGTGTCCCATAAACCTGCATAGGATAAAGGAAGCAAAGGAGGATCTTTGCAGGCTATTGCTATCAATTACAGGCTTATTTTTTAACCACTTAAGGACCGCCTCACACTGATATACGTCGGCAGAATGGCACGGGCAGGCAAAATCACGTAGATATACGTGATCTGCCTCCCGCGGGTGGGGGGTCCGATCGGACCCCCCCCCCGGTGCCCGAGGCGGTCCTCTTTTGTCCCCCGGCGATCGGAGGTGAGGGAGAGGCCATCCGTTCGTGGGCCCCCCCCTCGCGATCGCCGCCGGCCAATGAGAACATTCCTTTGCTGCTGTATGCTAAACAGCAGCAAAGGAAATTATGTCATCTCTCCTCGGCTCGGTATTTTCCGTTCCGGCGCCGAGGAGAGAAGACTGTAATGTGAGTGAAAACACACTACACACACAGTAGAACATGCCAGGCACACAAAACACCCCCAATCACCCCTCCCCCCCCCCCCATCACAAACTGACACCAAGCATTTTTTTTTTTCTGATTACTGCATGGTGTCAGTTTGTGACAGTTCCTGTGGTGGGACAGTTACTGTTAGCCCCCTTTAGGTCTAGGGTACCCCCCTAACCCCCCCTAATAAAGTTTTAACCCCTTGATCACCCCCTGTCGCCAGTGTCACTAAGCGATCATTTTTCTGATCGCTGTATTAGTGTCGCTGGTGACGCTAGTTAGGGAAGTAAATATTTAGGTTCGCCGTCAGCGTTTTATAGCGACAGGGACCCCCATATGCTACCTAATAAATGTTTTAACCCCTTGATTGCCCCCTAGTTAACCCTTTCACCACTGATCACCGTATAACTGTTACGGGTGACGCTGGTTAGTTCGTTTATTTTTTATAGTGTCAGGGCACCCGCCGTTTATTACCGAATAAAGGTTTAGCCCCCTGATCGCCCGGCAGTGATATGCGTCACCCCAGGCAGCGTCAGATTAGCGCCAGTACCGCTAACACCCACGCACGCAGCATACGCCTCCCTTAGTGGTATAGTATCTGAACGGATCAATATCTGATCCGATCAGATCTATACTAGCGTCCCCAGCAGTTTAGGGTTCCCAAAAACGCAGTGTTAGCGGGATCAGCCCAGATACCTGCTAGCACCTGCGTTTTGCCCCTCCGCCCGGCCCAGCCCAGCGCACCCAAGTGCAGTATCGATCGATCACTGTCACTTACAAAACACTAAATGCATAACTGCAGCGTTCGCAGAGTCAGGCCTGATCCCTGCGATCGCTAACAGTTTTTTTGGTAGCATTTTGGTGAACTGGCAAGCACCATCCCCAGGCAGCGTCAGGTTAGCGCCAGTACCGTTAACACCCACGCACGCACCGTACACCTCCCTTAGTGGTATAGTATCTGATCGGATCAATATCTGATCCGATCAGATCTATACTAGCGTCCCCAGCAGTTTAGGGTTCCCAAAAACGCAGTGTTAGTGGGATCAGCCCAGATACCTGCTAGCACCTACGTTTTGCCCCTCCGCCCGGCCCAGCCCAGCCCACCCAAGTGCAGTATCGATCGATCACTGACACTTACAAAACACTAAACGCATAACTGCAGCGTTCGCAGAGTCAGGCCTGATCCCTGCGATCGCTAACAGGTTTTTTTTGGTAGCGTTTTGGTGAACTGGCAAGCACCAGCGGCCTAGTACACCCCGGTCGTAGTCAAACCCGCACTGCAGTAACACTTGGTGACGTGGCGAGTCCCATAAGTGCAGTTCAAGCTGGTGAGGTGGCAAGCACAAGTAGTGTCCCACTGCCACCAAAAAGACAAACACAGGCCCGTCGTGCCCATAGTGCCCTTCCTGCTGCATTCGCCAATCCTAATTGGGAACCCACCACTTCTGCAGCGCCCGTACTTCCCCCATTCACATCCCCAACCAAATGCAGTCGGCTGCATGAGAGGCATTTTCTTTATGTCTTCCCGAGTACCCCTACCCAACGAACCCCCCAAAAAAGATGTCGTGTCTGCAGCAAGCGCGGATATAGGCGTGACACTTGCTATTATTGTCCCTCCTGTCCTGACAATCCTGGTCTTTACATTGGTGAATGTTTTGAACGCTACCATTCACTAGTTGAGTATTAGCGTAGGGTACAGCATGCACAGACTCGGACACACTTTCACAGTGTCTCCCAAGATGCCATCGCATTTTGAGAGACCCGAACCTGCAACCGGTTACAGTTATAAAAGTTAGTTACAAAAAAAGTGTAAAAAAAATAAATATATAAAATAAAAAAAAATAGTTGTCGTTTTATTGTTCTCTCTCTCTCTATTCTCTCTCTCTATTGTTCTGCTCTTTTTTTACTGTATTCTATTCTGCAATGTTTTATTGTTATTATGTTTTATCATGTTTGCTTTTCAGGTATGCAATTTTTTTATACTTTACTGTTTATTTATACTTATACTTTATTTATATTTATACTTTACTGTTTTATTGTTAACCATTTTTTTGTCTTCAGGTACGCCATTCACGACTGAGTGGTTATACCAGAATGATGCCTGCAGGTTTAGGTATCATCTTGGTATCATTCCTTTCAGCCAGCGGTCGGCTTTCATGTAAAAGCAATCCTAGCGGCTAATTAGCCTCTAGACTGCTTTTACAAGCCGTGGGAGGGAATGCCCCCCCCCTCCCACCGTCTTCCGTGTTTTTCTCTGGCTCTCCTGTCTCAACAGGGAACCTGAGAATGCAGCCGGTGATTCAGCCAGCTGACCATAGAGCTGATCAGAGTCCAGAGTGGCTCCAAACATCTCTATGGCCTAAGAAACCGGAAGCTACAAGCATTTCATGACTTAGATTTCGTCGGATGTAAACAGCGCCATTGGGAAATTGGGAAAGCATTTTATCACACCGATCTTGGTGTGGTCAGATGCTTTGAGGGCAGAGGAGAGATCTAGGGTCTAATAGACCCCAATTTTTTCAAAAAAGAGTACCTGTCACTACCTATTGCTATCATAGGGGATATTTACATTCTCCGAGATAACAATAAAAATGATTAAAAAATAAATAAAAATGAAAGGAACAGTTTAAAAATAAGATAAAAAAGCAAAAAAATAATAAAGAAAAAAAAAAAAAAAGCACCCCTGTCGCCCCCTGCTCTCGCGCTAAGGCGAACGCAAGCGGCGGTCTGTCGTCAAACGTAAACAGCAATTGCACCATGCATGTGAGGTATCACCGCGAAGGTCAGATCAAGGGCAGTAATTTTAGCAGTAGACCTCCTCTGTAAATCTAAAGTGGTAACGTGTAAAGGCTTTTAAAGGCTTTTAAAAATGTATTTATTTTGTTGCCACTGCACGTTTGTGCGCAATTGTAAAGCATGTCATGTTTGGTATCCATGTACTCGGCCTAAGATCATCTTTTTTATTTCATCAAACATTTGGGCAATATAGTGTGTTTTAGTGCATTAAAATTTAAAAAAGTGTGTTTTTTCCCCAAAAAATGCGTTTGAAAAATCGCTGCGCAAATACTGTGTGAAAAAAAAAATGAAACACCCACCATTTTAATCTGTAGGGCATTTGCTTTAAAAAAATATATAATGTTTGGGGGTTCAAAGTAATTTTCTTGCAAAAAAAAAAAAACTTTTTCATGTAAACAATAAGTGTCAGAAAGGGCTTTGTCTTCAAGTTGTTAGAAGAGTGGGTGATGTGTGACACAAGCTTCTAAATGTTGTGCATAAAATGCCAGGACAGTTCAAAACCCCCCCAAATGACCCCATTTTGGAAAGTGACCCCATTTTGGACACCCCAAGCTATTTGCTGAGAGGCATGTCGAGTCCATGGAATATTTTATATTGTGACACAAGTTGCGGGAAAGAGACAAATTTTTTTTTTTTTTGCACAAAGTTGTCACTAAATGATATATTGCTCAAACATGCCATGGGAATATGTGAAATTACACCCCAAAATACATTCTGCTGCTTCTCCTGAGTACTGGGATACCACATGTGTGAGACTTTTTGGGAGCCTAGCCGCGTACGGGACCCCGAAAACCAAGCACCGCCTTCAGGCTTTCTAAGGGTGTGAATTTTTGATTTCACTCTTCACTGCCTATCACAGTTTCGGAGGCCATGGAATGCCCAGGTGGCACAAAACCCCCCCAAATGACCCCATTTTGGAAAGTAGACACCCAAAGCTATTTGCTGAGAAGTATAGTGAGTATTTTGCAGACCTCACTTTTTGTCACAAAGTTTTGAAAATTGAAAAAAGAAAAAAAAAAGTTTTTTCTTGTCTTTCTTCATTTTCAAAAACAAATGAGAGCTGCAAAATACTCACCATGCCTCTCAGCAAATGGCTTGGGGTGTCTACTTTCCAAAATGGGGTCATTTGGGGGGGGGGGTTGTGCCACCTGGGCATTCCATGGCCTCCGAAACTGTGATAGGCAGTGAAGAGTGAAATCAAAAATTTACACCCTTAGAAATCCTGAAGGCGGTGATTGGTTTTCGGGGCCCTGTACGCAGCTAGGCTCCCAAAAAGTCCCACACATGTGGTATCCCCATACTCAAGAGAAGCAGCTAAATGTATTTTGGGGTGCAATTCCACATATGCCCATGGCCTGTGTGAGCAATATATCATTTAGTGACAACTTTGTGCAAAAAAAAAAAAATGTGTCACTTTCCCGCAACCTGTGTCAAAATATAAAATATTCCATGGACTCAACATGCCTCTCAACAAATAGCTTGGGGTGTCTACTTTCCAAAATGGGGTCATTTGGGGGGCGTTTTGTGCCACCTGGGCATTCCATGGCCTCCGAAACTGTGATAGGCAGTGAAGAGTGAAATCAAAAATTTACACCCTTAGAAATCCTGAAGGCGGTGATTGGTTTTCGGGGCCCCGTACGCGGCTAGGCTCCCAAAAAGTCCCACACATGTGGTATCCCCATACTCAGGAGAAGCAGCTGAATGTATTTTGGGGTGCAATTCCACATAGGCCCATGGCCTGTGTGAGCAATATATCCTTTAGTGACAACTTTTTGTAATTTTTTTTTTTTTTTGTCATTATTCAATCACTTGGGACAAAAAAAAAATATTCAATGGGTTCAACATGCCTCTCAGCAATTTCCTTGGGGTGTCTACTTTCCAAAATGGGGTCATTTGGGGGGGTTTTGTACTGCCCTGCCATTTTAGCACCTCAAGAAATGACATAGGCAGTCATAAACTAAAAGCTGTGTAAATTCCAGAAAATGTACCCTAGTTTGTAGACGCTATAACTTTTGCGCAAACCAATAAATATACGCTTATTGACATTTTTTTTACCAAAGACATGTGGCCGAATATATTTTGGCCTAAATGTATGACTAAAATTGAGTTTATTGGATTTTTTTTATAACAAACAGTAGAAAATATCATTTTTTTTCAAAATTTTTGGTCTTTTTCCGTTTATAGCGCAAAAAATAAAAACCGCAGAGGTGATCAAATACCATCAAAAGAAAGCTCTATTTGTGGGAAGAAAAGGACGCAAATTTTGTTTGGGTACAGCATTGCATGACCGCGCAATTAGCAGTTAAAGCGACGCAGTGCCAAATTGGAAAAAGACCTCTGGTCCTTAGGCAGCATAATGGTCCGGGGCTCAAGTGGTTAAGCCCCTAAGGTGAGGGTACACCCGGTGGGGGTTGTGTGTGCACAAGGCATGACGACACTATTATCACATGGTAGATGTTAATATGGACTTTTGCTGTTTAGTTTAAACACTCATCAAGGATTAATTGAAAGTCAAGGAGCACGAGCACATTATTTTGATATACAGGGGGTCCCCGGGTTACAAACAAGATAGGAACTTTAGGTTTGTTCTTAAGTTGAATCTGTTTGTAAGTCGGAACAGGTAAATTTTTTAAGTGTAGCTCCAGCCAAAAAATCTATTTTTAAGTTTTGTAGATAGCCTAGGGAAGGGTTATCACCCCTGTAACATTTGTTTTGCTGTCTGTGCCCCTGTTCAGAAGATTTCACCTCACTTTCTGTCCCAATGACAATTGGATTTTGAAAATTTGGGGTTATTAGGGAAATAAGGATTGGTGATAAAGCATCAGTGGAGACACCTTTTTCCCATATTAACTCTTACAGGAGAGAATTTCCCTTCGTAGGGGTAGATTTCATCTCACTTCCTGTTGTCTCCCTCCGTTTGTAAGTAGGAGTCGTTTGTAAGTCGGATGTTTGTAAGTAGGGGACCCCCTGTATATGGAGTGTTATTTAGTTTAATAACATCATTGAGGACTGAGTGAAATAGCACGGAGCACGAGCACTTTATTTATAGCGTTTATAATTTGTTATGCTTTAGACATTTATGTTATATATAGTGTTTACTGGATTCATATATTTATATAGTATTATTTCCATATTTATCAGCGCTGCACAGTGTGTTCTATAGATTGCAATTCACAACACAGCTCTGCAAGTCTCTGCCAATGTGGACAGGGGGTGTGTGCCTTTCCTCCAATCAGCTGTCTCACAGTGTATGGCAAGACTCCCCTCCCACTGCTGGAACAGGAAGAGAAAATTCTAACAGGACGTGCACTTTCTAAACCGTATATAAAGCGGAACACAGCAGATATACATGTAAATCTTATGTAGGGAGATTTGTTTCATCTCTGTGTATCTGAGGCTGTTTGCTTCACTGGGTATATGTGAGGGTTTACATCCACTTTAATCTACTTTTATTGCTTGCTGCTTCCCAGATGGGAAGATTTTCCCTCACATCCTCATTTTTAATGGGTGTCAGAAAATGGAATAATGTCAGAACTGTACACTTTTAGCTCAGGACCCTCATGGATCAACCCAGAGGCTCCTATTACAGAACAAGGTGAGCATTCAGTAGAATAAAGGACAAGTGTTAAAGTATATGAACGGCCATTTTTTTTTTTTGATCGACAAAAACATAATCCTGAAGGTGAAGACGAATTCTTCCAATGGGAAGACCTGTTTTGGTGACAACTGGTAGCTTATTTCCCCTCACTTTGGATAGATTTTTGCTTCCTTTCTGTTATTGTCTCGAAGAAACTGAGTGGAAATCTCCCCAAAGGGACACAGACAGCATAAAAAAACTTACAAGGCTCCAACCATTTCATTCTCTATCCAACACAAAGAAATGAATAGCATAATGAAGATTTTAAACAAACAGGATCATTATTTTCTGTGGGACCAATCCCCATTGGATGTTTACCCAATGTTTAATCACAAAAAGAAAGAAAATGGACTGGCAAACTGGGCCAGACTTTAAAAAACAAAAACAAAACGGTTATTAGGATACTGATCCGTAGGTGCAGTGCAGTGGACCTGTGGCTTTCCTGCAGGTTAGCTGCTCTTTGCCATAGACTTCTATTATAGCTTATAGGTTTAGTGCACTTTTTGAAAGAGCACTAAAACTCCAGCATTCAGGACTTTTGGTACACTTTCAGAAAGCGCACCAAACCCATAGGATATAACAGAAGTCTATGGCTCAGTGCAGGAAAGCCGTAGGTACACTGCGCTGCACCTAGGGATTAGCGTGAAAGCACCCTAAAAACATGTTTTTAAAAGTGCAAAACTATGATGTTTATTATGCCAACTGCTAAACTGTGATGTTTAGTAAAATGATGTTTTATTTTTCAGTTTTAGGTGGCATTACTGACTGTAAGAAAGGTTCATTTCCCAGGCGGAGTGATACCAAATAGACTTTTCCTGGGGCAGGAGTCGGCGCTATAGATGAAGCATCGGCTTATGCAGCTCCAGATCCCTCTGCAGCTGCTTGCTCCCTCCGGTGCTGGCTTCATGCACTCTGATGCTCTGGGATGGCGGGTCAGCAACCCAGGATCTGGGCTTGCTGACCCGCCATCCCAGAGCAGGAGGTCACGGGCCACATCAGAGGGTTCTGCGGGCCACCAGTTGAGCACCCCAGCTTTAAGGGGTTAGGTGTCAAGGAATAGTTTAACAAATGCTTGACACCTAACAGTATTTATAGGTTAATAAATTCTCATACCCTGTCGCTTTTCTTCTTTTTAGTTACAGCACAAGAATTTAACTAAAGCATATACAGAGACATACATTGTGAACTCCAAATGCTCATGTATAGTAATGCCATATAGGAATAAACTGTCATATACAGTGCCTTGAAAAAGTATTTATGCCCCTTGAAATTTTCCACATTTTGTCATGTTACAATCAAACATTTTAATGTATTTTATTGGGTTTTTATTTGATAGACCAACACAAAGTGGCACATAATTTGAAGTGGAAGGAAAATGATAAATGGTTTTCCAAATTTTTGGCAAATAAATATGTGAAAAGTGTGGCATACATTTGTATTCAGCCCCCCTGAGTCAATACTTTGTAGAACCACCTTTCGCTGCAATTACAGCTGCAAGTCTATTTGGGTACGTCGCTACCAGTTTTTCATATCCTAGAGAGTGAAATTTTTGTCCATTCTTCTTTGCAAAATAGCTGAAGCTCTGTCAGATTGGATGGAGAGCGTCTGTGAACAGCAATTTTCAAGTCTTGCCACAAATTCTCAATTGGATTTAGGTTTGGACTTTGACTGGGCCATTCTAACATATAAATATGCTTAACCACTTGAGGTCCGGGCCATAGCCGAATGACGGCTACAGCGCGGACCTCAATCTCCTGGGAGGCCATCATAGGACGTCCTCCCCTGTGCACGCGCACCGCGCGCACCCTGCAGGGCACGCGGTGTGCGCGCTGTGATCACCGAGTCACAGAGACTCGGATGATCACAGATCCGGTCCCGGCCCCTTACCATGTGATCAGCTGTCAGCCAATGACAGTTGATCACATGATGTAAACAAAACCTCGGTGATCGGTTTCGTTTTCTCCTCACGCTGACAGCTTGAGGAGGAAAAAAAAGCCGATCACTGGCTTATGTCAAAGGGACATCGGTCCCGAAGAGGAAGGAGGCACAGATGCCTCATCTGTGCCTCCAAGTGCCATCTGTCATTGCCACCTGCCAGTGCCCACAGTGCCCACAAGTGCCACCTATCAATGCCCACAAGTGCTACCTATCAATGCCCACAAGTGCCACCTATCAATGCCCACCAGTGATGCCAATCAGTGCCACCTAGCAGTGCTGTCATCAATCAGTGCCCAACACTGCCACCCATCAGTGCCCATCACCGCCACCCATCAGTGCCCATCACTGCCACCTATCAGTGCCCATCAGTGCCGCCTCATCAGTGTACATCAACGTAGGAGAAAAATTACCTGTTTGCAAAATTTTATAACAAAATATAAAAAAAATATAATTTTTTTTTTAAAATTCTGTCTTTTTCAATTTTTTTAACAAAAACTAAAAACCGCAGAGGTGATCAAATACCATCAAAAGAAAGCTCTATTTATGGGAAAAAAATGATAAAAATTTCATTTGGGTACCGTGTTGTATGACCGCGCAATTGTCATTCAAAGTGCGACAGCACTAAAAGCTGGACAGGAGGGGGGTTTAAGTGCCCAGTAAGCAAGTGGTTAAATCTAAACCATTCCATTGTAGCTCTGGCTGTATGTTTAGAGTTGTTGTCCTGCTGTAAAGTGAACCTCCATCCCGTCTCAAGTCTTTTTGGTCTCATCTGACCAGAGCACCTTCTTCCACATGTTTTCTGTGTCCCCCACATGGCTTCTCACAAACTGCAAATGGGACTTCTTGTAGCTTTCTTTCAACAATGGCTTTCTTCTGCCCACTCTTCCATAAAGGCCAGGTTTGTGGAGTGCACAACTAATAGTTGTCCTGTGGACAGATTCTCCCACCTGAGCTGAGGATCTCTGCAGCTCCTGCTGAGTTCCCATGGGCCTCTTGGCTGCTTCTCTGATTAATGCTCTCCTTGCCTGGCCTCTCAGTTTAGGTGGACGTCCATGTCTTGGTAGGTTTGCAGTTGTGCCATACGCTTTCCATTTTCCGATGATGGATTGAACAGTGCTCCGTGAGATGTTCAAAGCTTGGGATATTTTTTTATAACCTAACCCTGCTTTAAACTTCTCCACAACTTTATCCCTGACCTGTCTGGTGTGTTCCTTGGCCTTCATGATGCTGTTTGTTCAGTAAGGTTCTCTAACAAACCACTGAGGGCCTCATAGAACAGCTGTATTCATATTGAGATTAAATTAAACACAGGTGGACTCTATTTACTAATTAGGTGACTTCTGAAGGCAATTGGTTCCACTAGATTTTAGTTGGGCGTATCAGAGTAAAGGGGGGCTGAATACAAACGCACGCCACATTTTTCACATATTTATTTGGAAAAAAAATTTGAAAACCATTTATCATTTTCCTTCCACTTCACAATTATGCGCCACTTTGTGTTGGTCTATCACAAAAATCCCAATAAAATACATTTACGTTTTTTGGTTGTAACATGACAAACTGTGGAGAATTTCAAGGGTTATGAATACTTTTTCAAGGTACTGTATGTTTTTTTAAAAGAAGCCTGTAGTGGAGTAGTGTAGAGTCTGGCAACTGACCTCGCCTGAAAATACTTATAGTCATGCTGCAAAGGTCTACATACTTTCTGAGTCATTAAACAAGCATTAACATTTATTTTTTTTTTCGCAAAAAAATACCAATTGATTCTGCCCGAAACCTTGTGAGCTGATAATTTCCAGTGCAGACTGTAATCATTTATATTGTTTTAAGCTCTCTTTCGTGGACTACAAAACAACCCCATAGATTGAAAAAAAAAGAGAGGTGTTCTGTATTGCTAACACTGTGTCACCCTGAGATAGAGGTAAAAATGCCTAAAACGTAATACAGACACAACATCTACAGACTAGTACTTTGTAATATAATATATTTTTGTTCTTAGCTTTAGATACGCTTTATAATGCATACTAACAAAAACATTTAATTTAATTTAATTTTAACAATTAACATAACTAAATTCAGAAGAGAGGATAAGCAATTTAATGAAAACATTTTAAATAATATACAGTGGAGCTGCTACAAGCATTCATATCTGTATGCAAAAGTTCTTTTAACCCTTTGGCGCCGGCGGCGTGCAAATATACAGCCTCTCAGCGGGTGGGCCATCGTGCCGAGCGGTCGCATATTTGCACGAATTTGTGTAAATAGAGCTGTGCCGAGAGCGCGCATGCTGCGCGCTCCCGACACAGTTACCGGTGGCTAACGGAAAGGAGCTTTCCAATCATGTGACCACTGGCAACAGTCAATCATGGCGGTCACATGATCATAAACCCCGGCCTGCTTCCTGGCATCCTAGACCTCTTAAAGGGCCAGGAGGCGCTGGTGCAAAGAGGTTAAACTAAAGGCAACACTTTTGTCACTGTGCCATGCAGAATACTAGCTGTTCCTTCTATGGAATTACAAGAAAGAAAGCCTGGATGTAGTAAATTTTCCCTGCTATGCCAACCTTTTCTTTAAAATAATGTAAAATCCTGAGCCTGCCCCTGCCACATATTAATTATAAATGATGTTTAAAGGGTTAGTCCACCTTTACAAAAAAATTGCCTATGCAGGTAGAGTATGTTTGGCAGCTCTGACTAAATTATGCCATTACTATAGGTGTAGGCCATTATCATACCTTCCAAAACCTGATAGAATACCCCCAAGACATTGCTAGGACCTTGCTAAGTGAGGCCTAGTCAATACTGCTCGCCTCCTTCATCACAGAAGTGAGCTTTTCTCTAATTTAAACCCCCTCACATTCTCTTTCTCTCCCCTTATGCAGTAGCACTGAGCTCAGCATCTGAGAGCTCGCTCCTGTGATGGAGAAGGTGAGCAGTAATGACTAGGCCTCTCTTTGCAAGGTCCTAGCAACATCCTGAGAGTATTCCAATCTGGCTTCAGGAGGTACGTAAATGACCTAAACCTATAGCAAGGGTGATATTCAACATTAGTCAGAGCTGCACAGTTGGTTTTTATCTATAGACGTCCCTTATCTGTATAGGCAGTTTTTTGGTAAAGGTAAACTAACCCTTTATGAAAACAGTAGCATGTTTAAGTGAGCATGTTTTGTTACTGTTATAATGTTTTATGTAATTTTTGGTGTAACTTGCAAATTTTTCTATGATTGCTATACATTTTACCATTTATTACAAATTTAATTTTGTAAATTCTCACTCTAGTAGCTCCCTGTATGACAACAATCACTTGGTCTTCCTAATCAATAACTGTGGACATAGGCGGCGCTCTGTCTAAAGACACACCTATGAGGAATAGAAAGCACAACTATTGTACAGCACAGTATAAGGAAATATGACTACCCGTGTACATATATATATATATATATATATATATATATATATATATATATATATACAAACTATATACAGACAAAATTTTTATACACATTAACATACATGAACATATTTACATTAAGCTAATCGTATTTCTGGTTGAATTGTTTTATAGAAACCAGTCTATGAAAAGTATGCCATTTAGATATGGTGATTTTTTAATAAGCCATTAAAATGGTTTGTTACCCATGCCTTGGTTGTGTGGATTTGTGTAACATATGCATGTATTTTATCCACTAGAACCTCAAAGGCCTGGTTTTGACATTTTGTACTATAGATAAGACTGGCCACAGCAGACCATGTAATCTGAGGCAGAAGTAGGCCTAGCCAGAAATCTGGTGCTTAAAATGGGGTTTAACCACTTCAGCCCTGAAAAGATTTACCCCCTTAATGACCAGGCCACGCGATACGTTTTTTTGCGATACGGCACTGCGTCGCTTTAACCGACAATTGCACGGTCATGCGATGCTGTACACAAACACTATTTGCTATAATAAATACCCCAAATTAAAAAAAAATTTTTTTTTATCAGTTTAGGACAATATGTATTCTTCTACATATTTTTGGTAAAAAAAAAATCGCAATAGGCGTATATTGATTGGTTTGCGCAAAAGTTATAGCGTCTACAATATAGGGGATATTTATGGCATTTTTATTATACTTTTTTTTTTTACTAGTAATGGCAGTGATCAGCGGTGATCAGCGATTTTTAGCAGGACTGTGACGTTGCGGCAGACAGATTGGACACTTTTGACACTTTTTTGTGACCAGAGACATTATCACAATGATCAGAGCTAAAAATAGCCACTGATTACTGTATAAATGGCACTGGCAGGGAAGGGGTTAACACTAGGGTGCGATCAAGGGGTTAAGTGTTCCCTAGGGAGGTGTTTCTAACTGTGGGGGGAGTGTACTGACAGACGATCTTTCTCTACTCCCCTGTCAGAACAGGGATCTGTGTTTACATTGACCCACCCCCCATTTTGGCTCTCTGTGGAGCAATCCCGGGAGGCCAGCGGACATCGCGGCTGCCGGCCACGCACATGGGACACAACGACGCACCGCGTGCACCTGCTGTAGCTATTCAAGGGACTGACGTACAGCTGTGGCGATTCACGCAGCCGAGCCAACCTGCCACAGTACAACTGCGGCGGCTGGTCGGCAAGCATTTAAAATCATGTAACTTTACCTGTGAATACATTTGAAGCAAATCTATTTGAAGTATATCATATTTACTTGGTTTTTTTTTTTTTATTTCTTCAGTTACTTCCTGCTTTCCAGGCCTGGGTCAATGATGTCATAATCCTAGGAGTATTAAGTAGGGGAGGAGGGGCTTTCCCACCTAAGCACAACCGTCTGCATGCATGCCTTGCTAAGGGCTGATGGATTTCAGGAAGTAAATGCTTCATGAATCCTCTGCCCTTACTCAAGATGGCCACAGCCAGAAATGCTAAGAGGCTGTTTTTGAAAGTGATTTCTAAACAAAAAAAATCATGCAGACATGGATGGATGGTTGAGTTTGCTTTGAATATTAAAAATGAATTAAATAGCTTTTTTGGTTTGTGATGCTCAGATGCAGTGTTGTTCTGCATCCGAGACAAATTACTCTTTACGGTTGATGTTATCCTGAATGGAGTCTCCCTTTAGAGAATAATACATCTTAATCAGGCATATTTTAAATACTTAAAAATAATCAGGAGTACTATGGTATAAGGGTTGTTAAAGAAACCTTTTCTGTTATATAGTAATACATAATATAAAAAGCAAACAGTAGTATTAACATCAGTATAGATCACAGACTTGAGAAGGGTGCCATGATCAATTGTTCAGATTTCATGTGATCAAAAAAAGCATCAAAAACTCTTTAAAGTACAACTTCCTCAAGGTCATCCGTGTCAAATTTGAACAGATCATTCTGTGATAAGTCTTTGGAAACTGTAGCGTATTGTACAGGGAATCTTGATTCCATTGGCTTTTCATAAAAGCTGAGGGATGATTGTTCCTGAAACTTTTTTCTAGACTTTCTTGGTGGGACGGGTGGAGGATGTTTAACTAGTTCAGTCTTTGTTAGTGCTGCATCAACAAATTTAACTGGTTTTAATAATGACATCACATGTTTAAGATTAACCACAGGAGCATCATCTTCATTACTTGCCCCTGCAGCCAAGTTTACTGTAAGGAGATCAGAATTTGTTGTATCACTTTTGTTTAATCCTTTATGACTCCATTCATCGATATTATCTGATGTATTGTTTGATAACATTTTCTTATATGAGGTTAAAATTACATTTTTATTTTTTCCGGAATTCTTGAAAGCATATGAAAAATGGTGTTTATAATGTTTATTTTGTAACTTACTTTTAGGTTGGCTGAAAGAATGGCTGACCGGTTGATATTTATCAAAATTATCTGTTTGATTTTCTTTATATCTAGTGCTGTCTGAGAAATATGGCTTCCATGTTGGCACTTCAGGCACTGAAGAGTCTGGGGCCATTATATTTATTGGTTTAAGTAAAGATGTTACATTTTTCAGATTTACTGTAGGATAGGCTATCTCAGTGCTTGCCCATTCTGTTAATGTTGGTTTAGCCAATTTAGAACTCATATTTTCATTTGAATTCTCATGTTCTGAATCAGTAGAATCCTTTGAACTTTCATCAGATGAACTGGTGTCAAAGTGTTTTTCAGCAGTAACCTTGTTTTTCTTCTTTGAACTCTTAAGAGTATCTGAATAGTGAGCTGCATCTGGAACTTTGATCCGAATAGGTTTTAATAATGATGTCAAATGTTTTAAATTCACTGTGGGATAAACATGCCTCTGTCTTTCCTGTTCTGTTCTCCTTTCCATATATTCCACAGAGCCTTCATGATCAGAATCTGCTAAATAATTTGAATATTCATTGGGTAGGCTGATATTATTGACTGTATCTGAAGTAACCTCTATAATCTTCTTTGAAGTCATGGGTGTGTCTTCATACGGGTTTGATTCTGGGACTTTTTCTGTTGGTGTTAGTTTGGGCAAAGAAGAACTCTTTATCACAGATGTATCTGGATATTCATGTTCTGAATCAGCAGAACTATTATCATGTGAGATATTATCATACTTTTCCTGGGTAATCTGCATGTTCTTCTTTAGAGAACCTGAATGATAGGCTGAGTCCTGAATTTTGATTTTAAGGGGTTTTAATAAAGATATTATATGTCTGAGATTCACTGTAGGACTGAGGTTCTCATTTCTTGCCCATTCTGTTGGTGTTGGCTTAGGCAAAGTAGAATGCTGATCTAATAGAATACCTTTATGTGAATCTTTAAGCATTGACTCTTCATCAGTTGAATCGTCATCAGTTGAACTGTTATTGCGCATCCTGTGGTTAGTTACCTCATATGAGCCTTCATGTCCTGATTCAGCAGAACTTTCATCAGATGAACTGTTTTTATATAGCTCCTTGGATACTTCTACAGCCTTCGTGGGTATTATAAATGACTCTGAATAATTTGTTGAATGTGGATGTTTAATAGAAATGGGTTTAATTAAAGAGATTACATTCTTGAGATTTACCGTAGTATAGACCTTCTCATTGCTTGGTAATTTTGTTGACACTATTTCAGATAAGTTAGAAATGACCACATCTTCTGAACCTTTACTATCTGAATTATCAGAATCATTTGGAATTGTATCAGGTAAAATGTCACCATACAGCTTTTGCATAACTTCTGTATCTGTATTTGGGCTCAAAGAAGTACCTAAATGTTTGGTTGAATGTGCAACTGTGATATCAAGTGGTTTAAAAGTAGACATTAAATGCCTCAGGTTCACTGTAAAACTAAGATTTTCATCGCTTGCCCATGTTGGATAATGTTTGGATATATTAGTGGTTCTAATAATATCCTCATCTGAACTTTCATGCTCAGAATCAACAGAACCATTTGAACTTTCATCAGAAGGACTGTAGTCATGCAGCTTCTGTATAGTAGTCTCTATATTCTCCTTAGGACTTGTGACGATATCTAGATAGCATGTTTCGTCTGGAACTTTGATTTGTATAGGGTTTATTAAAGATATTAAATGCTTTAAGTTCACTGTAGGACAGACATTCTCATTGCTTTCTTGTCCTGTCTGTATTGGTTTAGGCAATGGAAAAGTCATCAAATGTTCACTTAAACATTCATTTTCCAAATCAGCAGAATCATTTGAACGTTCATCAGATGAACTATGGTCATACAGCTTTGGGGTAACCACTGTAGTCATCTTGCAGGAATCTGCAACTACAATGCAAATTGGTTTAAATGAAGATATTACATGTTCAAGGTTTACTGTAGGCGTATGGTTCTTGTCGTTTACCCAGTCTGTTGTTGGTGGTTCAAGCAAAGCTGAACTCATTATCACCTCTTCATCTGAACCCTTATACCTTGAATGTGAAGAATCATTTGACAGTTCATCAGATGAAATACTGTTGTATGAACTTTGGGTAACCTCCTCTATATTATTCTTTGAATGCACAAGAGTATCTGAATAAGGGGTTGAATCTGAAACAGCAAAACACATGGGTTTTAATGAAGATATTACATGTTTGAGGTTTATTGTAGCATACACATTCTCATTGTTTGCTGCTTCTTTCAAGGTTGGAATATGCAAAATGGCACTCCTCATTTCTCCATCTAAACCTTCACATTCTAAGTCAGATGATTCATTTGAATCTTCATCAGATGAACTGCTGCCATAGAGATTGGGAGTCGTTTCTGCTGTGTCTGCTACATAAGATCTACTCATGATATCTTCAATTGAATGCATGATATCTTCACTTGAACTAACAGAATTGTTTGAGCCTTCATCAGATAAAGTACCATCATACAGTGGGTGGTTATCCTTTGTATTTATATTTGTTTGGAAAGGAAAATTTGAATAATGGTCTGCGTCTGGAACTTTGATACAAATTGGTTTTAATGAAGACATTATTTGTTTGAGGTTTACTGTAGGAGGAAGATCCTCACTGCTCACCCATTCTGTTCCTGTTGTTACAAGCAATGCAGGAGTCTTCATCACCTCTTCATCTGAACTTTCATACTTTGAATTAAAAGGATCATTTGAGCTCTCATCGGATGAAATGCTGTCAAACAGTTTTTGGGTAGCATCTATATTTTTCTTTGGAAACACTTGAGGATCTGAATAATTGGTTGAGTCTGGAGCATTGACATGAAAGGGCTTTAATGAAGATATAACATGTTTGAGGTTCACTGTAGCCATAGGATAGTCATGGTTTTTACATTCTGTTGTTGCTTCAGGAAAAATAATACTCTGTTTACCTTCTTCATCTGAACCTTCATGTTCTGATTCAGTAGAATCATCAGAACTATCAGATGCTGTAGCATTAGAGATACTAAAGTCATATGGCTTTTGGGCAACATCTATATCCTTCTTATCAAGAATATCTAAATTACATGTTGTATCAGGAATGTTAATATGAATTGGTTTTAATGAAGACATTATCTGTTTGAGGTTTACTGTAGGAGGAAGATCCTCACTGCTCACCCATCCTGTTCCTGTTGTTACAAGCAAAGCAGGAGCGTTTATCGCCTCTTCATCTGAATTTTCATACTTTGAATCAAAAGGATCATTAGAGCTCTCATCGGATGAAGTGCTGTCAAACAGTTTTTGGGTCGCATCTATATTTTTCTTTGGAAACACTTGAGGATCTGAATAATTGGGTGAGTCTGGAACATTGACATGAAAGGGCTTTAATGAAGATATAACATGTTTGAGGTTCACTGTAGCCATAGGATAGTCATGGTTTTTACATTCTGTTGTTGCTTCAGGAAAAATAATACTCTGTTTTCCTTCTTCATCTGAACCTTCATGTTCTGATTCAGTAGAATCATCAGAACTATCAGATGCTGTAGTATTAGAGATACTAAAGTCATATGGCTTTTGGGCAACATCTATATCCTTCTTAACAAGAATATCTAAATTACATGTTGTATCAGGAATGTTAATATGAATTGGTTTTAATGAAGACATTATCTGTTTGAGGTTTACTGTAGGAGGAAGATCCTCACTGCTCACCCATCCTGTTCCTGTTGTTACAAGCAAAGCAGGAGCCTTTATCACCTCTTCATCTGAATTTTCATACTTTGAATCAAAAGGATCATTTGAGCTCTCATCGGATGAAGGGCTGTCAAACAGTTTTTGGGTAGCATCTATATTTTTCTTTGGAAACACTTGAGGATCCAAATAACTGGTTGAGTCTAGAACATTGACATGAAAGGGCTTTAATGAAGATATTACATGTTTGAGGTTCACTGTGGCAATAGGATAGTCATGGTTTTTCCATTCGGTTGTTGCTTCAGGCAAAATAATACTCTGTTTAACTTTTTCATCTGAATCTTCATTTTCTGAGTCAGCAGAATCATTAGAACTTTCAGATGTTGTAGTATCAGAGATACTAAAGTCATACAGCTTTTGAGAATCATCTGTATCTTTCTTAACAGGAATATCAGAATTACATGTTGTATCAGGAATGTTAATATGAATTGGTTTTAATGAAGAGATTATCTGCTTGAGGTTTACTGTAGGAGGAAGATCCTCAATGCTTGCCCATTCTGTTCCTGTTGTTGGAAGCAAAGCAGGAGTCCTTACCACCTCTTCATCTGCACTTTCATACTTTGGATCAAAAGGATCATTTGAGCTCTCATCGGAAGAAGTGCTGTCAAACTGTTTCTGGGTAGCCTCTATATTTTTCTTTGGAAACACTTGAGGATCTGAATAATTGTTTGAGTCTGGTACGTTGATATGAAAGGGCTTTAATAATGATGTTACATGTTTTAGGTTCACTGTAGGATAAACATTAATACTCTTTTCCCAATCTGCTGGCATTGCTGTAGTCACGTTAAGTTGACATATGACATCTTCTATTGAACCATCATTTTGTAAATCCACTGAATCATTTGAACTTTCATTTGATATTGGTTTTGGTAAGCTTTGGCCCCTTATTACATTTTTGTAGGAATCTTCATGTTCTAAATCATCCAAATCATTAAATTCTTCATCGGATGAACTTCTGTCATACAACTTAACTTCATTATTCTTATCTGAGCTCACAAGAAGATCGGTTGTGTCTGGATATTTGATATTCATAGGTTTTAATGAGGAAATTATATATTTGAGGTTTACCACTGGAGTAAGATCCTCATGATTTTTCATTTTTGTTGCCATTGGTTCATAAACATTAGGGCTTATTATGACCTCTTCGTCAAAACGTTCATGTTCTGAGTCAGCAGAATCATTAGAACTTTCAGATAAAGTTTCTGGTTCTGGGTCCTGGGTAACCTCTGTATTCATCTTAAGAGTTACTAGAGTATCTGAATAATAGGTTGAATCTGGAATGTTGATATGAATAGGTTTTAATGAAGATATTATATTTTTGAGGTTCACACTATAATTAACCTTTTCACTGTCTGCCCTTTTTCTTGGTGCTGGTACAGGGAAAGTCTTAGTCACAAATTCAAATGTACTGTCATGGTCAGAATCAACAGAGTCATTTGAATGTTCATCAGATGAACTGTAATAATACAGCTTCTCGGAAGTATCCTCCAAATCCTCCTTAGGACTCACAAGTGTTTCTGAATAATGGCAAGCATCTGGAACTTTGATTTGAATAGGTTTTAAAGTAGATATTATTTGTCTGAGGTTCACTGTAGGATATACAATCTCATTGCTTACCCATTTTCCTGGTAATGGTTTAGTCAGAACAGAACTTGTAGCTTGATCTGAATCATCAGTATCGTTTGAACTATCCTCAGATGAACTACTGTCATATGCTGGCCAGGTAACCTCTATGGAGTTCTTTGAATCTGAATATTGATTTCTAGGATCTGTGCTTTCTAAATAACATTCACTTCGCTCCACTTGTATACTGTTGTCTTTATCATGATTATCAGAAGAAATGTCAGCATTTTCCATTTTGTTCGCTGGATATCTAGAAATACTAATTGGAAACAACTGCTGTTGTGTAGAAGTCCTAATGACTGTAGGTATGGTAGAATCTGGAATTGTGATGTTAATGGGCCTTAATAGAGATATCAAATGTTTAAGGTTTACAGTAGGACTAAGAGTCTCATTGGCCAACTGTGTTTGGGTTTTTAGGAAATTATAACCAATAAATGCATCTTCAGCTGAAAAATTGTTTTCTGAATTGACAGAAATGTTTGACTCTTCATCGGAGAAACTGCTATCATTTAGTCCAGTTGTATAATGGATTGGAGATATATTAGGCAATAGAGATTTGCACTGATCATTTGTTATTTGTTTGTCTTGATCATGAATACAAGGAAAGTGTTCCAAATTCTCCATTCTGTTTTCTGGATATTCAGGCATAGTTAATGGGAAAAACTGCTTTTGTTTAGGACTCTTTACTATTCGAGTTGTGGTTGTCTCTGGAACTATGATATTAATTGGCTTTAACAAAGACATAACATATTTAAGGTTCACTGTAGGACTAACATTGCTTTTCTTTGTTTCGAGTACATTAACATTTATTATTTCGTCGTCGTCTGAAAGTTCATATTCCGAATCAAATGCGTAAATATAACTTTCATCAGATGAATTTGTATCATATAATGTCTTGAAAGTATCTTTATTTTGTTTGGGACTTTTTGATATTACAGGAACTGTAGAGTCCGGCACTATGATGTGAATAGGTTTTAATAAAGATATCAAATGTTTGAGGTTAATTGTTGGACTCACATTGTCAGTGCAATCCTGTCCACCTTGTTTTGTCTCCTGCAAAACTTCATTTACTATGCTATCATTATCTGAAACGTCATAATCTGAACCCAAAGAAAAACTTGAACCTTCATCAGAAGAACAGCTGTCATCGGACATCTTGGTAGTGTCGTCATTTGTGTGGCCACTAATGTGATTAAAGTCCTCAGCAATTGTGTTATTTGATTGATGATCATATACCATATCTGGCATAGAGGAGTCTAAAACTATGAAATTAATAGGTTTAATTAAAGACATTAAATATTTAAGGTTCACATTTGCACTAATGTCTTCATTGCTGGCCCACTTTACTCGTTTTGTTCTAGGCAGTCTATTAGCAGGCTTATTTATGTCTTCACCTTTTTCCTGAACAGCATTATGTGTGGGGATTTCAACATCTATAGCACGCTCTTGTCTTTGTGTAATATTTTCTGTTTCCAGTTTGTAATTATCATTCATTTCATAAATTTGTCCTGTCTTGTGTTGTGGTAAACTACTCACATTACTCTTCGCACCATCTTTTCTTGTTGTAAAGTCTGGCGTAAATCCTTCATTTTCATAAACTTCATCTGAATGTTGTGCTTCTGCATTTTTTGACTTGCACCCCCTTCTCCATAAACTCTCCAGGTATGGTCTTATGAATACACCCAGAATAAAGGCAATCAGGAATGTTACTATAACTGAAAGAGAAACCGCTAGATCAAAGTTTTGTTGAGATGGCATTCGAACATTCCTTAACTGAAGATCTCTTGGACTCCTCCTTATACTTTTTAGGTTATTTACTTGTATGCCCACCTGATATGCAATCCTTGCAGCATTTGTAAGGCAAAGATACAGACCTCCATCAAAATCATTGGGCTGTTTTATTATTAGACTGTTTGTGTTGCTGAGGTAATAATTGCTATTTTGTCTTTCATTTGAAATAATACCATGTGGAGTCCACCAGAGTATATCCTTATTTCCTGCAAAATAGTGACAAATCATAAACACATGAAAATGAATATTAACTTTTAGAACATAACATTTGTATTTAGGTTTCTGTATCAGGAGTCTACTTATAAGGATATGCTCTGCAATTCACACAGTGAATGTCTGATGGACATTCACTTATCAGCATTTTTAAGCATTTGGCTACCCTTTTCAACAATTTTGAAAGAGGATTACCGTAATACATCAACTTACAAACATAATAGAGGAATTTCAATTTCAAGGTTCGCCAGTTGCATTTAAAATCAAACAAAAATTCACCCATCAACCTTAGCATGCAAGATAATAGAGCGTTTTCAATTACAAACAAGATACAGCTATCACATGAAGCACTTCAGCACTTCAAGCACACAAGCACTTTAGAAGCATTGTATAGGTGTATTCAAGCTTCAGGTGTTTTTGTGTTAGCCAATGGAAAGCACTAGGGGCAGACACCAGTTCTTACAGGCTAAAAACACTCAGAAACGTTTGATATAAAGTGATTGTAAGGGTTTGTTTTTAAAAAAAAATAACAAACATATCATACTTGCCTTCACTGTGCAGCTCGTTTTGCACAGAGTGGCCCCGAACCTGGCCTTCTGGGGTGATGTGGCTCCCACGGCTCCTCCCCACATCAGATAACCCCCTAGGAGAAGCTCTCCCCTGAGTAGGTTACCTTGCGGGGGCGCTTCCGAATCCAGCATTCGGCGTCCATAGCCACTGAATGTATGACTTGGCCCCGCCCCCCCAGCGCCCGCGTCATTGGATTTGACAGCAGCGGGAGCCAATTGCTGCGCTGCTATCAATCTATCCAATCAAGAGCCGAGAACCTCGGGCAGAGAGACAGCGCGTCCCCGCCGGGTCAAGTTCCAGGGCTCAATTAAATAAAACAGGGAGGGGGGTTGGGGGGCCGGTCACTGCCAGGTGTTTTTTCACCTTAATGCATATGATGCATTAAGGTGAAAAAACACGAAGGTTTACAACCCCTTTAAAATGGAACTTCACTCTCTCAACCAACAGTGACTATTTGTAAGCCTCGTGCTAGCATTAGTAAATAAATAGGAAAGTATATCATATTTACTTGTCTTGAACTTTTTTAGTTTAGTTTTTTTTACATTTCTACTATTTCTTCCTGGTTTCTTGCGTAGGCAAATTATGTCATACATCCTAGGAGTCTTCAGGAAGGGAAGAGGGGTTTACTCAGATGGCAGATGGATTCCAGGAAGTAAATGCTACATGAATCATCTGCCCTTACTCAAGATGGCTAGGGGAGTGTTTTTTAAAGTGATTTCTCAGCGAAATAAAGCATTAGAGGTGCCACCTCATCCCTTTAAAACCAGACACATATTAATTACACAGGTTCTGAGGCTAATTTTATGCAGGTAAGGCACTAAGTGAATTTAATTACCACCTTGATCAGCCACAGAACCTGTGTAATTCATATGTGTTTGGTTTTAAAGGGATGAGGTGGCAACGCTAGCATAGAGACATGGATGGATGGGTGAGTTTGTTTTGGATATTACAATTGAATTAAATTGTGTTTTTGATTTGTGGTGCTCAGATACAGTGTAGTTCCACTTTAAGTCTTAAAGGCACTCCCATTGAAGTCTATGGGGCCGCAGATGCCTAAATCTTTCATAAAAGTAACTCGTGTAGTTTTTGGAGCGCGAGGCAACAAGCTACAGCTACAGGTATCTCTGTGCACTCTTATGTAAACAGCCACTATTGAAAAACCTGGGATATTGATATTGAGAGTTTTGGAGTACGCTCAGATGTGAATGCAGCCCTGATTTCAAACAAGATTCACCCATCAGCATATGATATAATATCTATATACAAACAAGATTTACCTATCAGATTTAAATTCAAAGATGATTCACTCAGCATCAGCATACAACATAATATATCCCAATTACGAAGAATATTTTCCACTGACCCAAGAAAGATGTAGCCGGCAACTCCAGAATCCCATGAAAATCTTTATTTGTTACATAAAGGTCAAGATTAAAAACATCTGATGCATTTTGGCAAACAGTTTTGTTCACAGCAGTGATGCTGTGAACAAGGATGTATGCTGAAATGCGTCAGCTGTTTTTAATCTTGACCTTTATGTAACAGACTTCATAAAATGAAACCTGAACACTCTGCAGAGTGCTGGAAGTGTCACACCTCACCGGGAGACTTTACACATATTTTTTTGGACCTGCCCTAAGATTCGGCGGTATTGGACTGAGGTGCTAGATATGATTAATCTGGTTGCCTCGGTTGCGATGCCGGTGAAGATGGAGGTGTGCCTTCTGGGCCTGGTGGGGACAATGGTGCCAACAGTGGCGAAAAGAACCTTGATTGGGCTGTTGCTCTTTTATGCCCGGAAAAACATTGCTATGCACTGGAAAAAACCTACGGTACCTTCCTTGGCCCAATGGAAACGTCTCATAAATGAGAGCCTCCTATTATACAAAGACACATATATAAATAGAGGATGCCCCCAGAAATATGATAAAATTTGGCGTACATGGCTTGCTGAACCAACTACGGTTTGAAGGCCGAGGGAAGATAATAATGACTAAGGTATACATATAAACATATCAATAAAAACATATCCGTATGTGCCTATGGAGGAGAGTGGAGGATACTATGCATGAATAAGATATAACAGACTTCAAAAAAGGGGGAAAGAGACAACAGTAATCCTAGTAGCACTCCGAGTAAACATACATGAAGCCATGAATGATTTGAAACTTGGTAAGCATACAGACAACCGATAAGCACTGATGTTGATGTTTATGTATTATTTTGTTATCTTTTATTTTCTTTGTTTGTTTGTCCAAAAATACAATAAAAAAGATTAAAAAAAAATAAATAAATAAGAACATGGGTGTTCCAGTGCATTTTTGGTGCATTTAGGTATGTTCCAGTGCGTTCCTGTGAGTTTTTGATGCTTTTTACAGCGTTCCAGTACAGTCCAGTGCAGGAAAAATGCAGCATGTTCTACTTTTTTTCTGGAACTGGAACGCACTGGAACTGCAAGCACTGGTGTAAACTATGCCATTGAAAACCATATAACCTACTTTCTATGCGTTTTTGATGCAGAAAAAAAACGCACTGGACTGCATGTGGTGTGAACTGGCCCTTAATGTATGTAGAGCCTTATTAAAGTGTAACTCCACTTTTGTTAAGAAAAAACATTCCCCTCTGGGTGAGATATATGTACAGTGGGGACGGAAAGTATTCAGACCCCCTTAAATTTTTCACTCTTTGTTATATTGCAGCCATTTGCTAAAATCATTTAAGTTCATTTTTTTCCTCGTTAATGTACATACAACACCCCATATTGACAGGAAAACACAGATTTGTTGACATTTTTGCAGATTTATTAAAAAAGAAAAAGAAAAATATCACATGGTCCTAAGTATTCAGACCCTTTGCTGTGACACTCATATATTTAACTCAGGTGCTGTCCATTTCTTCTGATCAGCCTTGAGATGGTTCTACACCTTCATTTGAGTCCAGCTGTGTTTGATTATATTGATTGAACTTGATTAAGAAAGCCACACACCTGTCTATCTACCTTACAGCTCACAGTGCATGTGAAATGCAAATGAGAATCATGAGGTCAAAAGAACTGCCTGAAGAGCTCAGAGACAGAATTGTGGCAAGGCACAGATCTGGCCAAGGTTAAAAATTTCTGCTGCACTTAAGGTTCCTAAGAGCACAGTGGCCTCCATAATTCTTAAATGGAAGATGTTTGGAACGACCAGAACCCTTCCTAGAGCTGGCTGTCCGGCCAAACTGAGCTATCGGGGGAGAAGAGATTGGGTGAGAGAGGTAAAGAGGAACCCAAAGATCACTGTTGCTGAGCTCCAGAGATGCAGACGGGAGATGGGAGAAAGTTATAGAAAGTCAACCATCACTGCAGCCCTCCACCAGTCGGGGCTTTATGGCAGAGTGGCCCGACGGAAGCCTCTCCTCAGTGCAAGACACATGAAAGCCCGCATGGAGTTTGCTAAAAAAAACACCTAAAGGACTCCAAGATGGTGAGAAATAAGATTCTCTGGTCTGATGAGACCAAGATAGAACTTTTTGGCCTTAATTCTAAGCGGTATGTGTGGAGAAAACCAGGCACTGCTCATCACCTGTCCAATACAGTCCCAACAGTGAAGCATGGTGGTGGCAGCATCATGCTGTGGGGGTGTTTTTCAGCTGCAGGGACAGGATGACTAGTTGAAATCGAGGGAAAGATGAATGCGGCCAAGTACAGGGATACCCTGGACGAAAACCTTCTCCAGAGTGCTCAGGACCTCAGACTGGGCCAAAGGTTTACCTTCCAACAAGACAATGACCCTAAGCACACAGCTAAAATTGCGAAGGAGTGGCTTCACAACAACTCAGTGACTGTTCTTGAATGGCCCAGCCAGAGCCCTGACTTAAACCCAATTGAGCATCTCTGGAGAGACCTAAAAATGGCTGTCTGCCAACGTTTACCATCCAACCTGACAGAACTGGAGAGGATCTGCAAGGAGGAATGGCAGAGGATCCCCAAATCCAGGTGTGAAAAACTTGTTGCATCTTCCCCAAAAAGACTCATGGCTGTATTAGATCAAAAGGGTGCTTCTACTAAATACTGAGCAAAGGGTCTGAATACTTAGGACCATGTGATATTTCAGTTTTTCTTTTTTAATAAATCTGCAAAAATGTCAACAATTCTGTGTTTTTCTGTTAATATGGGGTGCTGTGTGTACATTAATGAGGGAAAAAATGAACTTAAATGATTTTAGCAAATGGCTGCAATATAACAAAGAGTGAAAAAATTAAGGGAGTTTGAATACTTTCCGTCCCCACTGTACATTGCAAGGAGTATAACAAACGTTGTTGCAGATTCCTACCTTTTGTTATTCTGAAGAAATCCATGTGTGTGTCTGTGTCTCTGTACTTAGTGGGTCTAATGGGAGGGGTTTCATAATTAACTGTCAGGTGTGGCAGCAGCAGGGCACTAATGAGGAAATATGCTGGGCCTGCATCCCTTTAGACAGGTTCCTATTGAAAGTAGCTCTCCAAAAATTACATTTTTGTTGCAGGGGATGCCTGAAATCTGACTTGTATCTTAGTGCAGATTTCTTGGAAAATTGGTGAGCCAATCACACAAGCAGGAAATTATGTTTCTGGGGAGTGGTTAGTACATTCTCTGTGTACAGAACAACCCCAGGTAGCCATATTGCATTGCATTTTTAGAAAATTACAGACCTGCAGATTGAAAAGGAAAGGTAATTTTTAATAACATTCGATTACAATATGATTAGTGTCGCAATTATATGCGTTATATTATTTTTTCTTTATTGGCTATTTTTTTCCCCCACAAAAGGGGAGTTACCCTTTAAGTATTCTTCCTGTCTTGAACGAGATCACATTTGTAATAGTCTGTCTTTTACCAAGCAATGTAGGGCTAGGCCAGGGGTGTCCAGCCATGGCTACCACAAAGAGTAAAACATTTTAAATACATTTCTATGCTGATATGTGAGTTTTACTCGAATTAGCGTATTATTAACTGTTTCCACCCATTGCTTCCCATTCGGTACCTGTGGTGACATCCAATATCTAGCTATTAGTTTACAGGCTATATATAATAGCCATATTATCGCTGTATGGCTATGTGGTGTGAGTGAGTCCACCTCCAACGCACCCAATAAACAAACAATGGGATCATGTAATAGAGAAAATTGAAAAACTCTTGAAATAGTAGAAATAACATAACGCCAGTATCAAAACAACTTCGGACATCTCCAGATCATATGTAGCAGATCCCCCGTATCTCTAGCGCATTTAGGGCATAATGGGGAATCTCTCTTCCCCCACTTGTGGAGTTGTACTGATTTTCTATATGGCCTATGTAACAGGAATAGGTGGGAGAGTTTGTGGGATGCTGAGACTGAGACTAACGGAGCAGAAGCTAGACACAATTCCAATTAATCTCCATCTATGGGTCCTAGATCCTTTTCCTACCCTTTCCTGCATGGGAGTTTGAATGCATCATGCGTGGACTGAAGCAGTATGGAATATACTCTAGAAATCATTCCTCTCTTATCCTTTTCCAACAAAACATACAACATCAGTGGATAGTCTGTAAGGGTAAACAAAGAGAAACGAGCCTGGGTCTGTATTGCATGTCTCAGTTGTAAATTTTTATAGAACTGACTTCTGGGCGGGCCATATTCTGCCTTTAAGTCTGCAAAGGATTTAAATAATGAGCCATTATACAATTGAGAGACGTACAGTATTCCTGCTTTTTCCCAGTTTTGAAAATCCTGTCGTTTTAAAAGTTCTTTATAATGTGTATTACCCCATATAGGTGTATAAGGGCAATAGCCTCGTATATTTAGAATGGCTCTAGAATAGGACCATAGGATCTTAAATAATTTAACCGTTGGTAGGGATTGATGTAAGTAGGTGAATCCTGCTTCTAAGTGAGACAATGCAGGACTAGGGAAGCCACATGGTATTAATACGTTTCTAATTGGATCCAATGGATCTTTATGGCTCTGAGCCCCTAAGTGTTGTAATTGTGAGGCGACAATGTAAAATCTGGAATGTGGGATTGCAAGACCACCCTGTTCCTTTCCAAATTGCAGCGTGTACAAACTAATTTGGGTGCTTTGTTAAACCAGATCAAAGCTCTAAACTGAGAATCAATCAGAGCAAACCATTTATGCGGTATCCATATGGGTGCATTATGAAAAACGTACAGAAGTTGGGGGGTCCCATACCATTTTAATTAGGTTACTGATAGTGGAAACTTAGACCACGCCACACATTTAGATCGAAACATCCAATGGGGATGCATAGAGTAGTTTAACCCACTTTAGAAAAGTAGTACCCACCCCAAATCGTGACAGCACCCCTTATAGATTTGGCCACTCAATGCTGTAAAATGCTTTGGCAATGTCTAAGGAGAGAATATGGCTCTATTGCCCTGGTTATCAGTAGGCAATTGTAAATTTAAAAACAACCTACGCAAGTTTTGTGCCAGAGATCTTGTTGGTATAAATCCAGATTGGTCTCTATGGATCAGTTTATGGATAACCCTTGCCAGCCTATTCGCTAATACTCCCTCCAATGGATGGCTCAGACAGGCAGACTGCATGAGAAAGACTCTGCTCATCTTGTTGGTCACATCTGCGAAATGTCTGTCTGAGCCATCCATCGGACGGAGGGATCATCTTCCATTTTTGTCAGAAGTACAAGCGTGGATGTCCCTTGTATTGGTGTTAGTATTCAATATACAATTTGTGTTTATTCACATTGATTCGTATCAATTTTGAACACATTGTTTTTACATACATGATTTTGTAGCAGTACAGAATATTTAGAGCTGCACTTATTTTTGTTGCTAGTTAGATTTGCATTTGTCTATTGCTGTGCTGGCTGCTGTTTGAAGTTTTTTGGTGTCAGTGCGATATACATAATTTTCCATTCTTATCAAAGAAACTGACTGTATCCTTTGCCTCCACCTGCAATAGGGCTGAATAGAGCATGGCATATTTTAATTCCAGGGATCTGAGGTAACGTTTCACATCCATGAACTTTGTTCTTTGTTTCTATAATTCGGCAGACAAATCTGGAAAGAGTGAGATTTTAGTTATTGATCACCAGGGTCTCAGATCTGGATCTGACTTTAGAGAGAATGGGATCTCTGTCCTTGTAGTTGAGAGGTTTGAATAAGAAGGGATGAGGATTTCCTCCTGGTGGTGGAGGTCGTGCAGGCTGTGTGCCCTTTCCATGGAAAACATGGGGGAAATTGCTTCACTGCCAAAAATAGAAAGCAGCCATTTTTCAGTGGAAGTCACCGGATTTTTCCCCTCTGCTTTCTCTGGTATACCAATGGCTCTCACATTATTACGCCTTAGCCTGTTTTCCATGTCATGTAGACGAGCCCCATGTTGTGCAGTGAGGTGGGTATTATAACTAACATCCGCTGCAGGGGTGCCATATCATCCTCCTATAAAGCTGATTCTGCCTTCTAAGGCCAACGTTCTCTCCCTCAATTTTTGCACATCCTGTCTTATGAAAGTGATTACAGTTTTTACCCCTTTAACTGCTTGCCGACCAGCTGCCGCAGTTATGCGCAAATTACCATACCGGTACCCTTTAAAGGTTATACAGGCATGCGCTCTTCTGGAGCCAATGCTGCCAGCCATCTGTGATCGCTCCACAGAGAGCCAGAAGGGGATCTGTCAATGTTAACAAACATGCCCATTCTGTTAGGGGAGGAGAGAGAGAGATCTGTTGTTCCTAGTGATTAGGAACAGCGATCTCTCTGTACTCCCTGTCAGTCCACTCCCACCACAGTTAGAAACACCTCCCTAGGGAACCCCTTGATCACCCCCTAGTGTTGACCCCTTCCCTGCCAATGTAATTTATACATTGACCAGTGGCTATTTTTAGCTTTGATCACTGTGACAATGTCACTGGTCCCAAAAATGTGTCAAAAGTGTCCGATCTGTCCGCCGCAATGTTGCAGTCCCCCTGAAAATCGCTGATCATGCCATTACTAGTAAAAAAAAATTAATAATAAAAATGTTATAAATATATCCCCTATTTTGTAGACGCTATAACTTTTGCGCAAACCAATCAATACACACTTATTGCAATTTTTTTTTACTAAAAATATGTAGAATAATACATATTGGCCTAAATTGATAAAGACATTTTTTTTTACATTTTTTGGGGGATATTTATTATAGCAAAAAGTAAAAAATATTGTTTTTTTCCAAAATTGTCTGTTTTTTTTTGTTTATAACGCAAAAAATACCACCAAAAGAGAGCTCTATTTGTGGGAAAAAAGGTGCTCAATTTTGTTTGGGTTACAGCGTCGCACGACCGCACAATTGTCAGTTAAAACGACGCAGTGCCGTATCGCAAAAAATGGCCTGGTCATTAAGGGGATAAATCCTTCCAGGGCTGAAGTGGTTAATCTCATCAGTTGTAATAGAGACATTACATGAGGTAACAGCTGTATGAATATCTCTTTGGGTTGTTTCGCTCTCTCCCATGGAGGTAGTGGGCTCCAGGGGCCTAGCAAATATGTCTTTAGGGGTACTAACTGTGTCCCAGTCAATGCATGATCCATTAACATCCTCAAGGGGAACTGTAGCACTCTGAAACACATCACGAGGAGTCCTCTGTGTTGGTAGACAGTGCGGATGGGTTTTTTGACAAAGCTTTGCAGAACAGCTTTTGAGCAGCCTCCTTCTACTTCTCCTTGTGTGTTCACTGCGTTGGGCGTTATCTTGGTCCATGAGGTCCAGGTGTCTTTTGTGCGCTTTGTCATGATTGCTGGTGTGACAGAACCCGGTGATAGGTAGCTCAGAGCCGTGGATAGTCACCGGTGGAAGCAGCGGTGTAGCTGAGTTGAGTATTGTGGTGCCCGCAAGATCATACAGTGGATTGTCGACGGAGGAGACAGAAGAAGCATCTGGCTACATTCGCTGCCTGGCCACGCCCCCCCAACAGAGAGATTTTATTTACAAACAACATTTGCCCATTAGCCGCCACATTACACATATAATGAATCCCTGGAAATGGTAGCCGAATGCTGTGTAATAAAATGTCCAGCAAGCATTCGCTGTGTGATTCTTTATATCTAAACCCCTAAGGTACACAGTTACATAGGTTGAAAATAGATAGCTCATCTAGTTCAACCAATAGAAGAAAAAAAAAAAAAAAAGAAAACCTCCATATACACAATGCTATTCCTGTAGTTGATAGAGGAACGCAAATAAAGCATGATCCAATTTGCTCTAGCAGGGAGAAAAAAATTTCCTTCCCGATCCCCCAGGAGGTGATTGGATACTCCCTGGATCAACTATCCCTGGAAGTGTTAAAGTGATCATAAAGGTTTACATTTTTTTTTCCAAAATAACAAACATGTTATACTTGCCTGCTCTGTGCAATAGTTTACCGCCGACGCCTCGGTGTGAAAGCAGTGTTGCTATACTTAGAAAAAAGCAACTGCCGTTGCATTAACCATCCCTCACATCCCAATGCTTTTTACCCCTCCCGTTGTATCAAACTTTGTATTCTGCCCCTTTCTATGTATATTCTTCTGTTTCATTCCTCTTATATAGTTTGTATATCGTGATCCAATTACGCCCTAATGCCATGTACACACGATAGGATTTTCCAACAACAAAATCCATGTTTTTTTTCCGACGGATGTTGGCTCAAACTTGTCTTGCATACACACGGTCACACAAATCTTGTCGGAAGTTCCGAACGTCCAGAACGCGGTGACGTACAACACGTACGACGAGAAAAATGAAGTTCAATAACCAGTGCGGCTCTTCTGCTTGATTCCGAGCATGCGTGGAACTTTGTGCGTCGGAATTGTGTACACACGATTGGATATTACGACAACGGATTTTGTTGTCGGAAAATTTGAGAACCAGCTCTCAAATTTTGTGTGACAGAAATTCCGATGGAAAATGTCCAATGGAGACTACACACGGTCGGAATTTCCGACAACAAGCTCCCATCGAACATTTTCCGTTGGAAAATCCTATCGTGTGTACGGGGCATAAGTGTACTGTGTAAGTGCTATACTTAAAGCAGTATTAAACCCAAAACCAAAAATGTCATATATTGCAGCTTACCAATCATTAGATGTGGTGGCTGCATTCGTTTTCTTTTTTCCACCTGTTGATCTGGCCAGTAACACACCTCCTGTATTAGAGTGCCCCCTCTCTGTTTGAAGGAGCACAGAAATACCTTTTCACAGCAGTTTTGTCAGTCTAGGGGGAAGGGAGTGTTAGATGTACTAGCAGATTTAGATACATTAAAAACTTGAAGCCGAACTTCAGCTCACACTTCATAATCAGTGACATCAAACAGTTTTTTTCCTTTTTGGAATAAAGGGTTTTACATGACTAAATAAAAGCTGATCAATGCAAGCACCCGTCAATGGTAAATGGTTTGTAAATTGATACATCTGGAAAAGAGCTTGTTCTTTTGAAAAACAACAGACTTAATGGCTGGATCACCAGATGAAAATAGAAGAAAGAAAACCTAAAAAAGAAACTTAATGCAGCCATCACATCTAAGAATTGGTAAGCTGCAATATAATAAATGTTTGCTTTTGGGTTTAATACTGCTTTAAAGAGGAACTGCAGTCTGCTCACATAATTTGTAATAAAGAAAATATATAGAATTAATTTGCGGCGCTAATCTAAATATAGGACTCCTGGGATAAACCACATACAAGCTAAAAGGACTCAAAAAAGAGGAACAATAATTCTAAAATGCGTGGATCCGTGAATGTTAGATGGTAAATAAATGAAGGATGATACAAACGCCAAACTGTAATAAGGGAAAAAAAGCAAACATACAAATCACAAATCTAGAACCATAAGCGGGGGGTAAAAACTAGGGCATAAAGGCAGCGGGATAATCTATGTGACAATACACCGATGGCCACGCCAGGAAGAGAGGTCCAGGTATGGTGACCAGTTTATGTAGATTAATATTCCACTATCCCATTGCAATAAAGGGTACAGGCAAATCAATGTTGCAATAAAGTTGCGGTAGATATGGGAAGCACAATGGTTAATAATTAATGGCCTCTTGGACCTAAATAATGTGCCATAAAAACTAATTGAGACTCTAAAAAGATAAATAATTTTACTAACGTAAAGGCAATAGGTGATTAGGTATACCATCCAAAATAAGGTGAAGTAAAAAATATTTTAAATGACTGATTGAATCCTGTTCCTAGTGAACGAAATAAACTACAATGAATAAATCCTAAAGATGAAGTGAACCTAAAAAGGAACAAACAGTGAAGAAAACTAAAAATGTTAACTCTATATAAATTCTTAGCAGAAAAAACTCTCTATATACTGTGCCAATGTATGTGCGACAAAAATAAAGTAAATAAAAATAAAAATTAAAAATAGGATGAAGTGTCCAGTTCACACAAAAAGTGCAACAAAACGGGTGGAAATTATCTAAAAGTGAATATATAGTATTACAACAGGAACACAGTGTTTAGCAAAAATAATGATAAAAAGATAAAAGGGATAAAAAATATCCCCAATGGTGAATAAACAAATTTCTCAAAGTCAAACAGCAAAAACAATAAGTGTGATGATAGATCCTAGTTCAATCCCCTTCGTGATGAAAATGAAAAAAAGATTCCTTCACATATCCCCAGTGGGGGCAGACAGATGAACCGGTTCCCCCAGCCTCTTACCTCCCGGCTGAGCGATAACAGCCCAAAAGTAGCCCCACGCTGTCTGTGCCTGCAGATAGTTTCAAGGCTGTCAGCTCCCAGCAGGATAAAATCAGCCTTCAATGAGGATGGTGAAAAAAACTCTCCCAATCTCCAAATATCTCATACGGTGTTCACTCGAGAGAATAAAGGAAAAAATTCCATAGTGTAGTATGTATAGATTAACTCTTTAATTAAATAGTAGCTCACTTACATAAAAAATGACAACATCAGCAGAGGATAAATAAAACAGGCTCACTGACAACCCGATCCCGGCCGTGATCGGGGAGACAAGCTGCCAAGCAATACCGCCTCTCTTCACCCTGACGCGTTGCGTGACTATCACGTCACTTTCTCAAAGGGAATGAAGAAAGGCGGACACAGATCCTTCTTATGTCAGAGGGGTAGCCATGGCAACCCGTCCGATACAAACGTACCGGCGGGATAAAACGGCACTCCTTGTACATAGATCGACATAGCAAAAATCCTAAACACATCCCCAAAGTACATATACAATTCCTTGTTAAAACCATTACGTTATTTAGAATTAATAAAAAACGAATCCAGAATCAAGTACATGGAGACAAACTACATACACTTGTATAAGGACACGGGGAGGAACTGGGAGGAACTCCCTCTAGTGGTCCTATCATATAAAAATGCAAATCCAGAGAAAATGACAGGTGAAGGATAAAACTATTTCAGAAGAGACTCCCTCTAGTGGTCCATATAAAATACACATCCAAATAGAATGACAAGTGAGGGAGTAAATTACACAAAAAAATATATTTAAAAATATATAAATATAAAAGCAAGCAGCACATATAAAAAGCTAGCTTTTAAATTTCTAAAATACAGCTAAAAAATTATTTTTTTAAAACAATTCATAAAAATAAAAAATATCATGGTGATGTTTGTAAAAAGGAAGGCCCAGGGGGAGTGATTATGTACCAACAATACTAATAGTTAGAGATAAAACAATTTAGGTCAAACTCCACATTGTGACCCAAAGGCGTTAAAGTACGGAGCTCATGTATCCAGCGAGATTCTGCCTGACTAAGTTTTATTACTTTATTATCACCCCTCCAATGTGGTTTGTACTTCTCAATTCCCCATACCTTTAATGAGGAGGGGTCCCTATTGTGATATTGGTCATAGTGTTTTGACAGACTATGTTTCGGATAACCTTTCTTTATATTTTGGGTGTGTTCTCTCAATCTCTTCCATAGTTGTCTTTTTGTTCGTCCTACGTACTGGATCTGACAAGGACATTCCAGCAAATAAACCACTCCCTCTGTCCGGCAAGATATAAATTCTTTGATTTGATATTCTCTATTGGTGACTGTTGATATAAAATTGCATTTTTTCTTTTTGACCTCATTTGTATGTCTGCAGGTATAGCAAGTTTTACAGGGATAGAAGCCCTTCCCATCAAAGAAGGAAAAATTTCTACGCGGAGGAGGGTCTAGTACATTTTTTGCGACCAGATCCCTCAATGTGGGAGCTCTCCGATATGTAAATTTCGGTTTCTCTGGCAAATAAACCCCCAGGTGCCTGTCTGCTTTCACTATATTCCAGTATTTTCTAAAGATTTTTTCTATTTGCTTGTGTTGCAGACTATAATCCATCACCAATGGTACAGAGTTCATAGGGTTAATTTCTCTACTCGAGTCCTCTATTAGTTTACTTCTATCCATAACCTCCACTTCTTTGATTTTTTCTTTTATGAAGTCAGAGCCATATCCCTTTTGGACAAATCTTTGTCCAATAAATTCAGCTTGTTCCAAAAAAACTTCTTGTTTTGTACAATTTCTTTTAAGCCTAGTAAACTGGCCCTTTGGTATATTATTTAGCCAAGGGGCATGGTGACAGCTATCTATTGGCAGATAGCTGTTTCTGTCGACTTGTTTAAAAAATGTTTGAGTAATGAATCTTCCATCCTCTTTTAAAATTTCTAAATCTAAAAATTGTATTTTTTCATCATTAATCTCCCATGATAAATTAATATTTTTGTTGTTAAGATTCAAATTAAAACCAAAGTCTATCAAACTTTCCCTGTCGCCAGCCCAAATAACAATAATGTCATCAATAAATCTTTTAAATAGTAAAAGTTGCTGGGGTCTGTTCTTATATACGGCTTCCTCCTCCCATTCCGCCATAAACAGGTTTGCTACGCTGGGTGCATACTTAGCACCCATTGCAATACCACAAACTTGTTTGAAGAAATCATTTTCATGCCAAAAATAGTTGTGATCCAGACTATATCTTAAGCACTCCAATAAAAACTTTCTTTGCACCGCTTTTAAATCACTAAAACTCTTCAGGGCCCATTTTGTTGCTTGTATCGCCTCTTCGTGGTTAATTATGGTATACAGAGATGCCACATCTGCTGTCGCAAGATAGACTGGTTTATCCCCAAATGTGACAGTCTCCAATAGCTGGAGTAGGTGTTTGGTATCTCTTAGGAAGGACTCAGTTTTTCTCACTAGTGGTTGTAGAAACCAGTCTATATATTCCCCAATTCTTGCTCCCACTGAGTTTATTCCATTAACAATTGGCCTTCCTGGGGGTCTCTCTTTATTTTTATGAATCTTGGGGAGGGTATATATAACTGGGGTACGACATCCACGTAGTTGTAAGTATTTTGCCTCTTTTTTATTTAGTAGGCCTCTGGTTTTTCCTCTTTCTAACAAATAAGCGAGATCATCTTTATACTGTATTATCGGGTTTCCCGGCAGTTTTTGATAGGTGGTGGTGTCACTCAGTTGTCTTTTGAGTTCCTCCTGGTAGTCCTTTTTCGATTGAATCACTATTGCTCCTCCTTTATCAGCCTGTCTTACCACGATATCCCTTCTCTCTTCCAATTTTTGGATACCACTCTTAATCTCCATGGGGTCATTTATTTTCCTGATTTTTAGATCATGCAGGTCTTTCAGGACCATTTTCCGAAACACTTCAATGTTTCCCTCTGTTCCCAGTGGGGGGTTAAATAGTGATTTATTCTTCAAGTCACTATGTTTAATTTCACTTATCGGCGTGTTGTTCTTTATTGGATTCTCTCCCGGTTTGATCAACATATACTTCTTAATGTGAAGGCTCCTGGCGAATTTATTGATGTCTACGTACGTACTAAATTTATTTAAATTCTTTTTGGGCGCAAATTTTAGGCCTTTGTCTAGTACTTTAATTTCATCTCTCGTTAATTCCACCCCACTGATGTTAACTATCCCTTCTCCTATTGGTCTCACTTTCTTCTGTTTTTTTGCTCCTGCTCTGCATCCACGTTTGGTTTTTCGTTTCTTCCGGGCTGTTTTTCTGCATCTCTTCGTGGAGATCTCTTTACTTTTTTCTCTCGATCCCCCTCTTTCCGATGTTCTTGGTTCCTTTCTTCCCTTCTTGTGTCTCTCCTCACTCCACGCTCTAGACTCCTCCTCGGGGATCTTCGTGATCCATTTTCCGTCCGATAACGCCTGGGAGAGTCCCGGCGTCTCATCTCTAAAAAACGCCTAGGAGTTCTGTCACGCCCCTCCTGTTGGTATCTGGGGGTTCTTCCCCTTTCATATTGGTATCTGGGGGTACGACCTCCTTCTTCATCTCTTCTTAGGTATTCATAGCGATTGTAGATTGGGACATTATAATTGTTTTCATAGGTAGCCTGCTCATATTTTCCATCATAATTGTGCGGTCTAATGCCTCTCCTATTTTCATAAGGTGTTGGGTCATACTTCCTATCATAATCTTGTGGTCTGCCGATATTCCTCCTATTCTCGTAGGGAGCTTGATCATATTCTTGTGGTCTGGCGACATTCCTCCTATTCTCGTAGGGTGTTTCATCATACTTCCCATCATGGTAGTGTGATCTCATCTCAGCCCTCCTATTATCAAAGCCCCGATTATCATAGTTTCTCCAGGGAGGTGTTGGTGGTTCTCTTCTATCCGCTAAGGGCTGGTATGGTCTAGGGGAGTTGTAAAGGTTATCAGCATTATTCTGCCATCCGTTTTTCCAAAAGGGTCTTTTCCAGTTGTTGTTTCCATTCCACCCCTGTCTCTGGTTTGGGGTGTTGTAATAATTCATTCTATCAACTGGACCATTTGTCGGTGGCTTCTTCATTGTCTCTGTTACCGTCAGCTTCTTCTCTTCTTTTTCTGGAGTAGTATTAGCAGAATTAATGATAGTTTCTTCTAGTTTATTTTGCCACTTGAAGACCAGGTCATCCTCATAGTCTTTCAAGTCTCTTTGATATTTCCTTCTCTTTCTTGCTGCAGTTTCTTTGTCTTTTCGTTCCATGTCACTCTGAAGCTGCTTCGCCAGGGTTTCAAATTCTGGGAGTTCTTTTGATATCTCTACAATTGCCTTCAATTCTCCAATTTTCTTGTCTAGAGTTCTCACTTTCCGTTGTTTCCTTTTGATTAGTAGATGGAGTAATTCGAGACCTTTATCGTTGAAGAATTGAAACCACTCATCGGTAGATTCTTTGTCCACTAATCCGTCATTGATAGGGACATCCCATCTCAATCTCCTCGGAAGTAGTTTATCTTTAATGTATTGTTCGTGTGTCACTATATCCCACCAAGAATTTATCTTTTTTTCCATAAGGTGTCCCATTTTTCTAAAACATCTCTCTATGTCCCCCACTATGTTCACTTCTTGTTTCTCAAAAATAGTTTCTAAATCAATGGTTCTATTCTCTATAAACCCAAAAACTTCCATGGTTGCAGCACACGTAAAGTGAGATCAAGCGGTCAAGGTAAAACAGTAAGTACTTGTGCGCACACCAAAAATAGTTAGCCAGAAAAAATAAAGACAAATAAATAATCAATACAAAAAACTCAATTACTAAAAAAACGACCAGCAGCCACAATTAGTGTTCACACACCTAAGAGCAATGAAAATATATAGAATTAATTTGCGGCGCTAATCTAAATATAGGACTCCTGGGATAAACCACATACAAGCTAAAAGGACTCAAAAAAGAGGAACAATAATTCTAAAATGCGTGGATCCGTGAATGTTAGATGGTAAATAAATGAAGGATGATACAAACGCCAAACTGTAATAAGGGAAAAAAAGCAAACATACAAATCACAAATCTAGAACCATAAGCGGGGGGTAAAAACTAGGGCATAAAGGCAGCGGGATAATCTATGTGACAATACACCGATGGCCACGCCAGGAAGAGAGGTCCAGGTATGGTGACCAGTTTATGTAGATTAATATTCCACTATCCCATTGCAATAAAGGGTACAGGCAAATCAATGTTGCAATAAAGTTGCGGTAGATATGGGAAGCACAATGGTTAATAATTAATGGCCTCTTGGACCTAAATAATGTGCCATAAAAACTAATTGAGACTCTAAAAAGATAAATAATTTTACTAACGTAAAGGCAATAGGTGATTAGGTATACCATCCAAAATAAGGTGAAGTAAAAAATATTTTAAATGACTGATTGAATCCTGTTCCTAGTGAACGAAATAAACTACAATGAATAAATCCTAAAGATGAAGTGAACCTAAAAAGGAACAAACAGTGAAGAAAACTAAAAATGTTAACTCTATATAAATTCTTAGCAGAAAAAACTCTCTATATACTGTGCCAATGTATGTGCGACAAAAATAAAGTAAATAAAAATAAAAATTAAAAATAGGATGAAGTGTCCAGTTCACACAAAAAGTGCAACAAAACGGGTGGAAATTATCTAAAAGTGAATATATAGTATTTATCCTCTGCTGATGTTGTCATTTTTTATGTAAGTGAGCTACTATTTAATTAAAGAGTTAATCTATACATACTACACTATGGAATTTTTTCCTTTATTCTCTCGAGTGAACACCGTATGAGATATTTGGAGATTGGGAGAGTTTTTTTCACCATCCTCATTGAAGGCTGATTTTATCCTGCTGGGAGCTGACAGCCTTGAAACTATCTGCAGGCACAGACAGCGTGGGGCTACTTTTGGGCTGTTATCGCTCAGCCGGGAGGTAAGAGGCTGGGGGAACCGGTTCATCTGTCTGCCCCCACTGGGGATATGTGAAGGAATCTTTTTTTCATTTTCATCACGAAGGGGATTGAACTAGGATCTATCATCACACTTATTGTTTTTGCTGTTTGACTTTGAGAAATTTGTTTATTCACCATTGGGGATATTTTTTATCCCTTTTATCTTTTTATCATTATTTTTGCTAAACACTGTGTTCCTGTTGTAATACTATATATTCACTTTTAGATAATTTCCACCCGTTTTGTTGCACTTTTTGTGTGAACTGGACACTTCATCCTATTTTTAATTTTTATTTTTATTTACTTTATTTTTGTCGCACATACATTGGCACAGTATATAGAGAGTTTTTTCTGCTAAGAATTTATATAGAGTTAACATTTTTAGTTTTCTTCACTGTTTGTTCCTTTTTAGGTTCACTTCATCTTTAGGATTTATTCATTGTAGTTTATTTCGTTCACTAGGAACAGGATTCAATCAGTCATTTAAAATATTTTTTACTTCACCTTATTTTGGATGGTATACCTAATCACCTATTGCCTTTACGTTAGTAAAATTATTTATCTTTTTAGAGTCTCAATTAGTTTTTATGGCACATTATTTAGGTCCAAGAGGCCATTAATTATTAACCATTGTGCTTCCCATATCTACCGCAACTTTATTGCAACATTGATTTGCCTGTACCCTTTATTGCAATGGGATAGTGGAATATTAATCTACATAAACTGGTCACCATACCTGGACCTCTCTTCCTGGCGTGGCCATCGGTGTATTGTCACATAGATTATCCCGCTGCCTTTATGCCCTAGTTTTTACCCCCCGCTTATGGTTCTAGATTTGTGATTTGTATGTTTGCTTTTTTTCCCTTATTACAGTTTGGCGTTTGTATCATCCTTCATTTATTTACCATCTAACATTCACGGATCCACGCATTTTAGAATTATTGTTCCTCTTTTTTGAGTCCTTTTAGCTTGTATGTGGTTTATCCCAGGAGTCCTATATTTAGATTAGCGCCGCAAATTAATTCTATATATTTTCATTGCTCTTAGGTGTGTGAACACTAATTGTGGCTGCTGGTCGTTTTTTTAGTAATTGAGTTTTTTGTATTGATTATTTATTTGTCTTTATTTTTTCTGGCTAACTATTTTTGGTGTGCGCACAAGTACTTACTGTTTTACCTTGACCGCTTGATCTCACTTTACGTGTGCTGCAACCATGGAAGTTTTTGGGTTTATAGAGAATAGAACCATTGATTTAGAAACTATTTTTGAGAAACAAGAAGTGAACATAGTGGGGGACATAGAGAGATGTTTTAGAAAAATGGGACACCTTATGGAAAAAAAGATAAATTCTTGGTGGGATATAGTGACACACGAACAATACATTAAAGATAAACTACTTCCGAGGAGATTGAGATGGGATGTCCCTATCAATGACGGATTAGTGGACAAAGAATCTACCGATGAGTGGTTTCAATTCTTCAACGATAAAGGTCTCGAATTACTCCATCTACTAATCAAAAGGAAACAACGGAAAGTGAGAACTCTAGACAAGAAAATTGGAGAATTGAAGGCAATTGTAGAGATATCAAAAGAACTCCCAGAATTTGAAACCCTGGCGAAGCAGCTTCAGAGTGACATGGAACGAAAAGACAAAGAAACTGCAGCAAGAAAGAGAAGGAAATATCAAAGAGACTTGAAAGACTATGAGGATGACCTGGTCTTCAAGTGGCAAAATAAACTAGAAGAAACTATCATTAATTCTGCTAATACTACTCCAGAAAAAGAAGAGAAGAAGCTGACGGTAACAGAGACAATGAAGAAGCCACCGACAAATGGTCCAGTTGATAGAATGAATTATTACAACACCCCAAACCAGAGACAGGGGTGGAATGGAAACAACAACTGGAAAAGACCCTTTTGGAAAAACGGATGGCAGAATAATGCTGATAACCTTTACAACTCCCCTAGACCATACCAGCCCTTAGCGGATAGAAGAGAACCACCAACACCTCCCTGGAGAAACTATGATAATCGGGGCTTTGATAATAGGAGGGCTGAGATGAGATCACACTACCATGATGGGAAGTATGATGAAACACCCTACGAGAATAGGAGGAATGTCGCCAGACCACAAGAATATGATCAAGCTCCCTACGAGAATAGGAGGAATATCGGCAGACCACAAGATTATGATAGGAAGTATGACCCAACACCTTATGAAAATAGGAGAGGCATTAGACCGCACAATTATGATGGAAAATATGAGCAGGCTACCTATGAAAACAATTATAATGTCCCAATCTACAATCGCTATGAATACCTAAGAAGAGATGAAGAAGGAGGTCGTACCCCCAGATACCAATATGAAAGGGGAAGAACCCCCAGATACCAACAGGAGGGGCGTGACAGAACTCCTAGGCGTTTTTTAGAGATGAGACGCCGGGACTCTCCCAGGCGTTATCGGACGGAAAATGGATCACGAAGATCCCCGAGGAGGAGTCTAGAGCGTGGAGTGAGGAGAGACACAAGAAGGGAAGAAAGGAACCAAGAACATCGGAAAGAGGGGGATCGAGAGAAAAAAGTAAAGAGATCTCCACGAAGAGATGCAGAAAAACAGCCCGGAAGAAACGAAAAACCAAACGTGGATGCAGAGCAGGAGCAAAAAAACAGAAGAAAGTGAGACCAATAGGAGAAGGGATAGTTAACATCAGTGGGGTGGAATTAACGAGAGATGAAATTAAAGTACTAGACAAAGGCCTAAAATTTGCGCCCAAAAAGAATTTAAATAAATTTAGTACGTACGTAGACATCAATAAATTCGCCAGGAGCCTTCACATTAAGAAGTATATGTTGAGCAAACCGGGAGAGAATCCAATAAAGAACAACACGCCGATAAGTGAAATTAAACATAGTGACTTGAAGAATAAATCACTATTTAACCCCCCACTGGGAACAGAGGGAAACATTGAAGTGTTTCGGAAAATGGTCCTGAAAGACCTGCATGATCTAAAAATCAGGAAAATAAATGACCCCATGGAGATTAAGAGTGGTATCCAAAAATTGGAAGAGAGAAGGGATATCGTGGTAAGACAGGCTGATAAAGGAGGAGCAATAGTGATTCAATCGAAAAAGGACTACCAGGAGGAACTCAAAAGACAACTGAGTGACACCACCACCTATCAAAAACTGCCGGGAAACCCGATAATACAGTATAAAGATGATCTCGCTTATTTGTTAGAAAGAGGAAAAACCAGAGGCCTACTAAATAAAAAAGAGGCAAAATACTTACAACTACGTGGATGTCGTACCCCAGTTATATATACCCTCCCCAAGATTCATAAAAATAAAGAGAGACCCCCAGGAAGGCCAATTGTTAATGGAATAAACTCAGTGGGAGCAAGAATTGGGGAATATATAGACTGGTTTCTACAACCACTAGTGAGAAAAACTGAGTCCTTCCTAAGAGATACCAAACACCTACTCCAGCTATTGGAGACTGTCACATTTGGGGATAAACCAGTCTATCTTGCGACAGCAGATGTGGCATCTCTGTATACCATAATTAACCACGAAGAGGCGATACAAGCAACAAAATGGGCCCTGAAGAGTTTTAGTGATTTAAAAGCGGTGCAAAGAAAGTTTTTATTGGAGTGCTTAAGATATAGTCTGGATCACAACTATTTTTGGCATGAAAATGATTTCTTCAAACAAGTTTGTGGTATTGCAATGGGTGCTAAGTATGCACCCAGCGTAGCAAACCTGTTTATGGCGGAATGGGAGGAGGAAGCCGTATATAAGAACAGACCCCAGCAACTTTTACTATTTAAAAGATTTATTGATGACATTATTGTTATTTGGGCTGGCGACAGGGAAAGTTTGATAGACTTTGGTTTTAATTTGAATCTTAACAACAAAAATATTAATTTATCATGGGAGATTAATGATGAAAAAATACAATTTTTAGATTTAGAAATTTTAAAAGAGGATGGAAGATTCATTACTCAAACATTTTTTAAACAAGTCGACAGAAACAGCTATCTGCCAATAGATAGCTGTCACCATGCCCCTTGGCTAAATAATATACCAAAGGGCCAGTTTACTAGGCTTAAAAGAAATTGTACAAAACAAGAAGTTTTTTTGGAACAAGCTGAATTTATTGGACAAAGATTTGTCCAAAAGGGATATGGCTCTGACTTCATAAAAGAAAAAATCAAAGAAGTGGAGGTTATGGATAGAAGTAAACTAATAGAGGACTCGAGTAGAGAAATTAACCCTATGAACTCTGTACCATTGGTGATGGATTATAGTCTGCAACACAAGCAAATAGAAAAAATCTTTAGAAAATACTGGAATATAGTGAAAGCAGACAGGCACCTGGGGGTTTATTTGCCAGAGAAACCGAAATTTACATATCGGAGAGCTCCCACATTGAGGGATCTGGTCGCAAAAAATGTACTAGACCCTCCTCCGCGTAGAAATTTTTCCTTCTTTGATGGGAAGGGCTTCTATCCCTGTAAAACTTGCTATACCTGCAGACATACAAATGAGGTCAAAAAGAAAAAATGCAATTTTATATCAACAGTCACCAATAGAGAATATCAAATCAAAGAATTTATATCTTGCCGGACAGAGGGAGTGGTTTATTTGCTGGAATGTCCTTGTCAGATCCAGTACGTAGGACGAACAAAAAGACAACTATGGAAGAGATTGAGAGAACACACCCAAAATATAAAGAAAGGTTATCCGAAACATAGTCTGTCAAAACACTATGACCAATATCACAATAGGGACCCCTCCTCATTAAAGGTATGGGGAATTGAGAAGTACAAACCACATTGGAGGGGTGATAATAAAGTAATAAAACTTAGTCAGGCAGAATCTCGCTGGATACATGAGCTCCGTACTTTAACGCCTTTGGGTCACAATGTGGAGTTTGACCTAAATTGTTTTATCTCTAACTATTAGTATTGTTGGTACATAATCACTCCCCCTGGGCCTTCCTTTTTACAAACATCACCATGATATTTTTTATTTTTATGAATTGTTTTAAAAAAATAATTTTTTAGCTGTATTTTAGAAATTTAAAAGCTAGCTTTTTATATGTGCTGCTTGCTTTTATATTTATATATTTTTAAATATATTTTTTTGTGTAATTTACTCCCTCACTTGTCATTCTATTTGGATGTGTATTTTATATGGACCACTAGAGGGAGTCTCTTCTGAAATAGTTTTATCCTTCACCTGTCATTTTCTCTGGATTTGCATTTTTATATGATAGGACCACTAGAGGGAGTTCCTCCCAGTTCCTCCCCGTGTCCTTATACAAGTGTATGTAGTTTGTCTCCATGTACTTGATTCTGGATTCGTTTTTTATTAATTCTAAATAACGTAATGGTTTTAACAAGGAATTGTATATGTACTTTGGGGATGTGTTTAGGATTTTTGCTATGTCGATCTATGTACAAGGAGTGCCGTTTTATCCCGCCGGTACGTTTGTATCGGACGGGTTGCCATGGCTACCCCTCTGACATAAGAAGGATCTGTGTCCGCCTTTCTTCATTCCCTTTGAGAAAGTGACGTGATAGTCACGCAACGCGTCAGGGTGAAGAGAGGCGGTATTGCTTGGCAGCTTGTCTCCCCGATCACGGCCGGGATCGGGTTGTCAGTGAGCCTGTTTTATTTATCCTCTGCTGATGTTGTCATTTTTTATGTAAGTGAGCTACTATTTAATTAAAGAGTTAATCTATACATACTACACTATGGAATTTTTTCCTTTATTCTCTCGAGTGAACACCGTATGAGATATTTGGAGATTGGGAGAGTTTTTTTCACCATCCTCATTGAAGGCTGATTTTATCCTGCTGGGAGCTGACAGCCTTGAAACTATCTGCAGGCACAGACAGCGTGGGGCTACTTTTGGGCTGTTATCGCTCAGCCGGGAGGTAAGAGGCTGGGGGAACCGGTTCATCTGTCTGCCCCCACTGGGGATATGTGAAGGAATCTTTTTTTCATTTTCATCACGAAGGGGATTGAACTAGGATCTATCATCACACTTATTGTTTTTGCTGTTTGACTTTGAGAAATTTGTTTATTCACCATTGGGGATATTTTTTATCCCTTTTATCTTTTTATCATTATTTTTGCTAAACACTGTGTTCCTGTTGTAATACTATATATTCACTTTTAGATAATTTCCACCCGTTTTGTTGCACTTTTTGTGTGAACTGGACACTTCATCCTATTTTTAATTTTTATTTTTATTTACTTTATTTTTGTCGCACATACATTGGCACAGTATATAGAGAGTTTTTTCTGCTAAGAATTTATATAGAGTTAACATTTTTAGTTTTCTTCACTGTTTGTTCCTTTTTAGGTTCACTTCATCTTTAGGATTTATTCATTGTAGTTTATTTCGTTCACTAGGAACAGGATTCAATCAGTCATTTAAAATATTTTTTACTTCACCTTATTTTGGATGGTATACCTAATCACCTATTGCCTTTACGTTAGTAAAATTATTTATCTTTTTAGAGTCTCAATTAGTTTTTATGGCACATTATTTAGGTCCAAGAGGCCATTAATTATTAACCATTGTGCTTCCCATATCTACCGCAACTTTATTGCAACATTGATTTGCCTGTACCCTTTATTGCAATGGGATAGTGGAATATTAATCTACATAAACTGGTCACCATACCTGGACCTCTCTTCCTGGCGTGGCCATCGGTGTATTGTCACATAGATTATCCCGCTGCCTTTATGCCCTAGTTTTTACCCCCCGCTTATGGTTCTAGATTTGTGATTTGTATGTTTGCTTTTTTTCCCTTATTACAGTTTGGCGTTTGTATCATCCTTCATTTATTTACCATCTAACATTCACGGATCCACGCATTTTAGAATTATTGTTCCTCTTTTTTGAGTCCTTTTAGCTTGTATGTGGTTTATCCCAGGAGTCCTATATTTAGATTAGCGCCGCAAATTAATTCTATATATTTTCATTGCTCTTAGGTGTGTGAACACTAATTGTGGCTGCTGGTCGTTTTTTTAGTAATTGAGTTTTTTGTATTGATTATTTATTTGTCTTTATTTTTTCTGGCTAACTATTTTTGGTGTGCGCACAAGTACTTACTGTTTTACCTTGACCGCTTGATCTCACTTTACGTGTGCTGCAACCATGGAAGTTTTTGGGTTTATAGAGAATAGAACCATTGATTTAGAAACTATTTTTGAGAAACAAGAAGTGAACATAGTGGGGGACATAGAGAGATGTTTTAGAAAAATGGGACACCTTATGGAAAAAAAGATAAATTCTTGGTGGGATATAGTGACACACGAACAATACATTAAAGATAAACTACTTCCGAGGAGATTGAGATGGGATGTCCCTATCAATGACGGATTAGTGGACAAAGAATCTACCGATGAGTGGTTTCAATTCTTCAACGATAAAGGTCTCGAATTACTCCATCTACTAATCAAAAGGAAACAACGGAAAGTGAGAACTCTAGACAAGAAAATTGGAGAATTGAAGGCAATTGTAGAGATATCAAAAGAACTCCCAGAATTTGAAACCCTGGCGAAGCAGCTTCAGAGTGACATGGAACGAAAAGACAAAGAAACTGCAGCAAGAAAGAGAAGGAAATATCAAAGAGACTTGAAAGACTATGAGGATGACCTGGTCTTCAAGTGGCAAAATAAACTAGAAGAAACTATCATTAATTCTGCTAATACTACTCCAGAAAAAGAAGAGAAGAAGCTGACGGTAACAGAGACAATGAAGAAGCCACCGACAAATGGTCCAGTTGATAGAATGAATTATTACAACACCCCAAACCAGAGACAGGGGTGGAATGGAAACAACAACTGGAAAAGACCCTTTTGGAAAAACGGATGGCAGAATAATGCTGATAACCTTTACAACTCCCCTAGACCATACCAGCCCTTAGCGGATAGAAGAGAACCACCAACACCTCCCTGGAGAAACTATGATAATCGGGGCTTTGATAATAGGAGGGCTGAGATGAGATCACACTACCATGATGGGAAGTATGATGAAACACCCTACGAGAATAGGAGGAATGTCGCCAGACCACAAGAATATGATCAAGCTCCCTACGAGAATAGGAGGAATATCGGCAGACCACAAGATTATGATAGGAAGTATGACCCAACACCTTATGAAAATAGGAGAGGCATTAGACCGCACAATTATGATGGAAAATATGAGCAGGCTACCTATGAAAACAATTATAATGTCCCAATCTACAATCGCTATGAATACCTAAGAAGAGATGAAGAAGGAGGTCGTACCCCCAGATACCAATATGAAAGGGGAAGAACCCCCAGATACCAACAGGAGGGGCGTGACAGAACTCCTAGGCGTTTTTTAGAGATGAGACGCCGGGACTCTCCCAGGCGTTATCGGACGGAAAATGGATCACGAAGATCCCCGAGGAGGAGTCTAGAGCGTGGAGTGAGGAGAGACACAAGAAGGGAAGAAAGGAACCAAGAACATCGGAAAGAGGGGGATCGAGAGAAAAAAGTAAAGAGATCTCCACGAAGAGATGCAGAAAAACAGCCCGGAAGAAACGAAAAACCAAACGTGGATGCAGAGCAGGAGCAAAAAAACAGAAGAAAGTGAGACCAATAGGAGAAGGGATAGTTAACATCAGTGGGGTGGAATTAACGAGAGATGAAATTAAAGTACTAGACAAAGGCCTAAAATTTGCGCCCAAAAAGAATTTAAATAAATTTAGTACGTACGTAGACATCAATAAATTCGCCAGGAGCCTTCACATTAAGAAGTATATGTTGAGCAAACCGGGAGAGAATCCAATAAAGAACAACACGCCGATAAGTGAAATTAAACATAGTGACTTGAAGAATAAATCACTATTTAACCCCCCACTGGGAACAGAGGGAAACATTGAAGTGTTTCGGAAAATGGTCCTGAAAGACCTGCATGATCTAAAAATCAGGAAAATAAATGACCCCATGGAGATTAAGAGTGGTATCCAAAAATTGGAAGAGAGAAGGGATATCGTGGTAAGACAGGCTGATAAAGGAGGAGCAATAGTGATTCAATCGAAAAAGGACTACCAGGAGGAACTCAAAAGACAACTGAGTGACACCACCACCTATCAAAAACTGCCGGGAAACCCGATAATACAGTATAAAGATGATCTCGCTTATTTGTTAGAAAGAGGAAAAACCAGAGGCCTACTAAATAAAAAAGAGGCAAAATACTTACAACTACGTGGATGTCGTACCCCAGTTATATATACCCTCCCCAAGATTCATAAAAATAAAGAGAGACCCCCAGGAAGGCCAATTGTTAATGGAATAAACTCAGTGGGAGCAAGAATTGGGGAATATATAGACTGGTTTCTACAACCACTAGTGAGAAAAACTGAGTCCTTCCTAAGAGATACCAAACACCTACTCCAGCTATTGGAGACTGTCACATTTGGGGATAAACCAGTCTATCTTGCGACAGCAGATGTGGCATCTCTGTATACCATAATTAACCACGAAGAGGCGATACAAGCAACAAAATGGGCCCTGAAGAGTTTTAGTGATTTAAAAGCGGTGCAAAGAAAGTTTTTATTGGAGTGCTTAAGATATAGTCTGGATCACAACTATTTTTGGCATGAAAATGATTTCTTCAAACAAGTTTGTGGTATTGCAATGGGTGCTAAGTATGCACCCAGCGTAGCAAACCTGTTTATGGCGGAATGGGAGGAGGAAGCCGTATATAAGAACAGACCCCAGCAACTTTTACTATTTAAAAGATTTATTGATGACATTATTGTTATTTGGGCTGGCGACAGGGAAAGTTTGATAGACTTTGGTTTTAATTTGAATCTTAACAACAAAAATATTAATTTATCATGGGAGATTAATGATGAAAAAATACAATTTTTAGATTTAGAAATTTTAAAAGAGGATGGAAGATTCATTACTCAAACATTTTTTAAACAAGTCGACAGAAACAGCTATCTGCCAATAGATAGCTGTCACCATGCCCCTTGGCTAAATAATATACCAAAGGGCCAGTTTACTAGGCTTAAAAGAAATTGTACAAAACAAGAAGTTTTTTTGGAACAAGCTGAATTTATTGGACAAAGATTTGTCCAAAAGGGATATGGCTCTGACTTCATAAAAGAAAAAATCAAAGAAGTGGAGGTTATGGATAGAAGTAAACTAATAGAGGACTCGAGTAGAGAAATTAACCCTATGAACTCTGTACCATTGGTGATGGATTATAGTCTGCAACACAAGCAAATAGAAAAAATCTTTAGAAAATACTGGAATATAGTGAAAGCAGACAGGCACCTGGGGGTTTATTTGCCAGAGAAACCGAAATTTACATATCGGAGAGCTCCCACATTGAGGGATCTGGTCGCAAAAAATGTACTAGACCCTCCTCCGCGTAGAAATTTTTCCTTCTTTGATGGGAAGGGCTTCTATCCCTGTAAAACTTGCTATACCTGCAGACATACAAATGAGGTCAAAAAGAAAAAATGCAATTTTATATCAACAGTCACCAATAGAGAATATCAAATCAAAGAATTTATATCTTGCCGGACAGAGGGAGTGGTTTATTTGCTGGAATGTCCTTGTCAGATCCAGTACGTAGGACGAACAAAAAGACAACTATGGAAGAGATTGAGAGAACACACCCAAAATATAAAGAAAGGTTATCCGAAACATAGTCTGTCAAAACACTATGACCAATATCACAATAGGGACCCCTCCTCATTAAAGGTATGGGGAATTGAGAAGTACAAACCACATTGGAGGGGTGATAATAAAGTAATAAAACTTAGTCAGGCAGAATCTCGCTGGATACATGAGCTCCGTACTTTAACGCCTTTGGGTCACAATGTGGAGTTTGACCTAAATTGTTTTATCTCTAACTATTAGTATTGTTGGTACATAATCACTCCCCCTGGGCCTTCCTTTTTACAAACATCACCATGATATTTTTTATTTTTATGAATTGTTTTAAAAAAATAATTTTTTAGCTGTATTTTAGAAATTTAAAAGCTAGCTTTTTATATGTGCTGCTTGCTTTTATATTTATATATTTTTAAATATATTTTTTTGTGTAATTTACTCCCTCACTTGTCATTCTATTTGGATGTGTATTTTATATGGACCACTAGAGGGAGTCTCTTCTGAAATAGTTTTATCCTTCACCTGTCATTTTCTCTGGATTTGCATTTTTATATGATAGGACCACTAGAGGGAGTTCCTCCCAGTTCCTCCCCGTGTCCTTATACAAGTGTATGTAGTTTGTCTCCATGTACTTGATTCTGGATTCGTTTTTTATTAATTCTAAATAACGTAATGGTTTTAACAAGGAATTGTATATGTACTTTGGGGATGTGTTTAGGATTTTTGCTATGTCGATCTATGTACAAGGAGTGCCGTTTTATCCCGCCGGTACGTTTGTATCGGACGGGTTGCCATGGCTACCCCTCTGACATAAGAAGGATCTGTGTCCGCCTTTCTTCATTCCCTTTGAGAAAGTGACGTGATAGTCACGCAACGCGTCAGGGTGAAGAGAGGCGGTATTGCTTGGCAGCTTGTCTCCCCGATCACGGCCGGGATCGGGTTGTCAGTGAGCCTGTTTTATTTATCCTCTGCTGATGTTGTCATTTTTTATGTAAGTGAGCTACTATTTAATTAAAGAGTTAATCTATACATACTACACTATGGAATTTTTTCCTTTATTCTCTCGAGTGAACACCGTATGAGATATTTGGAGATTGGGAGAGTTTTTTTCACCATCCTCATTGAAGGCTGATTTTATCCTGCTGGGAGCTGACAGCCTTGAAACTATCTGCAGGCACAGACAGCGTGGGGCTACTTTTGGGCTGTTATCGCTCAGCCGGGAGGTAAGAGGCTGGGGGAACCGGTTCATCTGTCTGCCCCCACTGGGGATATGTGAAGGAATCTTTTTTTCATTTTCATCACGAAGGGGATTGAACTAGGATCTATCATCACACTTATTGTTTTTGCTGTTTGACTTTGAGAAATTTGTTTATTCACCATTGGGGATATTTTTTATCCCTTTTATCTTTTTATCATTATTTTTGCTAAACACTGTGTTCCTGTTGTAATACTATATATTCACTTTTAGATAATTTCCACCCGTTTTGTTGCACTTTTTGTGTGAACTGGACACTTCATCCTATTTTTAATTTTTATTTTTATTTACTTTATTTTTGTCGCACATACATTGGCACAGTATATAGAGAGTTTTTTCTGCTAAGAATTTATATAGAGTTAACATTTTTAGTTTTCTTCACTGTTTGTTCCTTTTTAGGTTCACTTCATCTTTAGGATTTATTCATTGTAGTTTATTTCGTTCACTAGGAACAGGATTCAATCAGTCATTTAAAATATTTTTTACTTCACCTTATTTTGGATGGTATACCTAATCACCTATTGCCTTTACGTTAGTAAAATTATTTATCTTTTTAGAGTCTCAATTAGTTTTTATGGCACATTATTTAGGTCCAAGAGGCCATTAATTATTAACCATTGTGCTTCCCATATCTACCGCAACTTTATTGCAACATTGATTTGCCTGTACCCTTTATTGCAATGGGATAGTGGAATATTAATCTACATAAACTGGTCACCATACCTGGACCTCTCTTCCTGGCGTGGCCATCGGTGTATTGTCACATAGATTATCCCGCTGCCTTTATGCCCTAGTTTTTACCCCCCGCTTATGGTTCTAGATTTGTGATTTGTATGTTTGCTTTTTTTCCCTTATTACAGTTTGGCGTTTGTATCATCCTTCATTTATTTACCATCTAACATTCACGGATCCACGCATTTTAGAATTATTGTTCCTCTTTTTTGAGTCCTTTTAGCTTGTATGTGGTTTATCCCAGGAGTCCTATATTTAGATTAGCGCCGCAAATTAATTCTATATATTTTCATTGCTCTTAGGTGTGTGAACACTAATTGTGGCTGCTGGTCGTTTTTTTAGTAATTGAGTTTTTTGTATTGATTATTTATTTGTCTTTATTTTTTCTGGCTAACTATTTTTGGTGTGCGCACAAGTACTTACTGTTTTAATTTGTAATAAAAATATCTTTGCCATTCTAAAGCTTCCCTCCAACCACTTTGCATATTATTTTATATATACTGTGACTCTGTACTTGCCAAATATGCTGCAGAAATCTCCCTCCACTAAGAATGGCTGCAGCCATTTTAACTGTGGGCAGCTGAAGCTGCTGCCTGTTCACTTCCTGGATTTACAGACGCACACAGAGGCACATCTCCAGCTCTGCACTCCTGTAGCTTTCATTGGCCCTCTTATGACTCATCCCCTTTCCCTTCCTGGCAAACTCTCATAAGAGTGAGAGAGAGAGAGCTGCGCATGATGTCATAAGCCTAGGCTAATGACCAGACAAGAAACAGGAAGTGGGCTGTATAAGGTATTTACTGGCAGAAGAAAATGTTTTACTATCCAAAGTTAAAACAACAAGTGCAGAAGATTTAATAGATGGAAAGTTGAAAAAATGACTGAAGGTATGCTTTAAGGTCCCATGCACAATGGGCATCTATCTCTCGTGCTTGGAATTCTGGTATTTTCATGCAGGCAGAAAGGAAAGGTGCACAGCCCAGCCCCGTCCCACTGCCAGCTTCTTCTAAAACTCTATGAGAGACTAAAAGCTGCTGTGGCTACACGGTACATTGTGCAATAAGTCTGTATTCCGGGTATTCGTCCCTGGGCCCTAAACATTAATACAACTCATTGAACTGTCCAGCCCCATCCAGCCAAAGCAGCTTTCAGCCTCTCAACGTGTTTTACAGGCTGAAGACTGCGAGGCTAGATAGTGCGCCTTCCAAACGCACTAAAATGCTGGCTAAATGGCCATTGCGCATGAGGTCTAAAGCCCCGTACCCATGGCCGAATATTGGGAGACATTAGCTGGTTGAAAAAAAAAAAAAGGCCGACATTTGGCCTGTGCCACCCTGGCACATCTATCGGATGAAAATTCTGGAAAACCAGCAGCCGACTGAATCCCAATCAGCGCTCTCAGCTAATGGCAGAGAGTGCTGATCGGAGTGTATTCTGGCGAGGGGAGCGGCCCCTCGAATGTCAGAACACAATAGCTCAGCAGGGGAGATCGCTATACTAACTTTGCATAGTTAGTACAGCGGCTCTCACCGAAGCTGGCAGTTTTAAACTCATAGTATGTACCAGGCTTTAGTCTGCAGTCTCTGGCTGAAATGCTATGTCTTAAATATAGAGGGGCTGCAGTTTTCAGCTGCCCCTGGAGTCTCTCCCCCGCTTTACTCTCTGATCATTCCACCAAATACCCATTGTGTTAAACTTGGTGTCCTAGCTTGTCAGCAGAAAATGGGCCAAATATCGGCCAAAATCAGCCAGTACAGTAGAAACCAGGTGACTTTCGGCCCATGTGTACATCTCCCTGTCTGACAGAAGCTGATCTCAGGACCTACTTCTGTTGAACAAGCATGCTGCAAAACCAGCCAAAGAGAGTGCTGATCAATGTGTTCTGGTGGCGGAGATCGCCGCATTAACATCGCTTGTGTTAGTACAGCGATCTGTTCAGTGTTTTATTGTTCAGCCTGCTGAGTTGAACGGAAAAAAAACCTATACTGTGCACCAGGCGTAAATTTGCAGTTTACAAAAAAAAAAAAAGCAGTAATACAAAATAGGGTCAGGATGGCCAAAAATACACATAAACTGCAGAATAATAAATACTACACAAACATGAAAGCTGCTGAAACAAGGACTCAGCACAATGTCGCTGTGACTCTGTGGCTTTATAGCCACAATAACAATCTCTATAAAAATAGAGAGTCAAGCTGAGAATCACTACTTCAGTAAAACTGCCCAGAATACAACTACTAGCAAATATCCTCATGGACAGTATCCTTCACTGTGAAATCCAGGGTAGGTCTGATAGCACAGGTGAATCGCTGGAAGAATCCAAGCCCAAGGACAGTACCACCCCACTGGGACTGGAGTACAATGGTAGTGATCAGGGAGGAGCTTGCCACAGCTTATAGAAAACGCATGCTATTACTGTAGGCTCTGGTCCAGCTGCCTGGCTGCAGATCACTTGCCCATATACATCTGCCTTATCAGTCGTGGTCCATCAGAGCTGCTCTGGGAGTTGTGGGAAAAGGAGCCTGTGCCTGAATCTGAGCATAATGAGCAAATGGGACAGTAAGCATTCACTGTGTTGTCCTCAGGCCCTCTAATACTTACCTGAGCCCATCTTTATCCAGCGATGTTGCAAGCTGCACAGGATACCCCTCCTCATTGGCTGAGACAGCAGCATGGCACAATTGGCTTCCGCTGCTGTCAAACAAAATCATTCAGCCAATCAGGAAAGAGAGGGGGTGGGGCCGGGTCACGGCTCCGTGAATGGACACAGGGAGCTGTAACTCAGCTCAGGTGCCCCCACAGCAAGCTGCTTGCTGTGGGGGCACTCAACAGGAGGGAAGGGCGAGGATCACAGAAGAGGGACCAGAGAAGAGGAGGATCTGGGCTGCTCTGCGCAAAACCAACTGCATAGAACTGCAACTGCAACCGCATAGTATAACATGTTTGTTATTTAAAAAAAAAAATGAGACTTTACAATCACTTTAACATTCCCTAAGCTGAAGGGTGCTTTGTAAAACCTTGTATATACTGCCCTTTAAGCTGAATCCTGTGTGTACAAGGTCTTAAAGTGAATTGTTAATTTTGATTTTAAATTGCAAAGATTATGTTTACATCTGAATGATAAAGCTAACTAAAATAAGAAAAGCTAACTGTAGATATGAGATCTAGTTTTGTTTGTGGCATTCAAGTAGAACTAAAAACAAAACTTTTTTTTAAATTTTGAAGTAAGGGTTAAAACCCCTGTCAGATTTTTTTTTTGCCCTCTGTGTCCCATTGGGGATATTTTCCTTTACTTCCTGTCCCATAGCCAAAACAGGAAGTGAGAGGTAATCCTGGGGTGTCACTAGAACTAGTGTCCTTATTATTAGTAGATTTCCCCTCAGTTCCTGTTCTGGTGTCAACCCAAAATTAGAGATTTTCTTTTACTTTCACTTTCGATTATATCTGTAAACAGGACACATACAGAGGATGAATCTCCCTAACAGGGGCACAGACAACAATAAAAATGGACAGGTGTTCTAATCCCTCTCCACTCTATAAAAATAATATAAATTCAGACATCCCTTTAATCAGTTAAAATGCACTTACTCTATATAAACAAGCTACAGCACATGTAAACCACTTCCTGAAACCACCTGCGCTGGTCAGACCGGCAGTATGAAAGCGGAAGTGATGTAGGAAGCCCCACCCAACACGTTTTGTCACACTGACATCATCAGGATCAAAGGAACATGGTACATTACTTACTCAACTGGTTGAAAGATTCACAGTCCAAAGTCGCCTCCTCTCCAGCAGTGATTAATAGTGTCTTGTCAAAGACATGGCTGTATTCAGACGTCTGGCAGGATTTGCTGATTTCTACAGAAAGGATGAGCTGTCCTGCTTTAGAGAAGGGTGTACGGCATGTAGCATTCCATGGTTTCCTCACTCCGGTAGATAGAGATGAAATTAAATATTTTAAAGGCTGAAGACTGCAATCACAAACCCATAGATTGTCTGATAAATCAATATCTGCTTTTAGGATGTGTTTGAATAAAAATACCATGGGTGAGAGGCTCAATAGAGTATTGCTATTTAGCTTCAGAACCTGTAAAAATAAATTGTGATTATTACATATTTAAACAATATTTTTTACTTTGATTTTTAACTTGGACTCTTTATTTTGTCTACCAAAGGCCGTTATTTATCCAGCCTAAAAGATTCACCTTTTTGTGATCTTATTACCTACCACTACCACTAGGCGAACTAGGCAGTCGCCTAGGGCACAACCACGGCCGCTGGTTCCATATCTCGATGTGTGACAGTAGTAGTCCTTTTAGGGTGGCGACACCATGCAGTCTTGTGAAGAAAGAGGGGATGTTGGGTCAGTGAGTGGATTCATGTGCTCCCCTCCCCTGGCTCCTCCCCTTCTCCCGCACTCTGCGGATCTCCTAACATGTGCAGAGTGCGGATAAAGGCCGCCATGGCTGAGCAGCTCCCTGATCTCATCTCCGGGATGGACAGCCGTAGTAGACGGCCGCAGGCATCGCGCGGGAAAGGTACATACAGCCCGGACCATTGCTAGGCTATTTTGCACCCTAGGCCAGACTAGCCATGTGCAACCACCCCAAGAAAAAAAAAAATGAAACACATGTCACTGCATGTGAGCAGGGACTTAGGTAGAAGTTCACCTGCATCCTTGGTGTCACTGAAAGAAAAAAGTCCCTGCGTCTATCATATGTGACATGCACCAGTAAATTTAAGGGGGTGGGGTGGTAGGAAGCTGGCAGTGGGAATGAAGATGACAGGGAGTGGGTTGGTAGGAAGCTGGCAGTGGGATACAGGGGGGATATCAATGACAGGGGGTGGGGTGGTAAAAAGCTGGCAGTGGGGTAAAGGGGAGATATTGAATACAGGGGGTGGGGTGGTAGGAAGCTGGCAGTGGGGTACAGGGGGAATATAGATGACAGGGGGTTGGGTGGTAGGAAGCTGGCAGTGGGGTACAGGGGGATGAAGATGACAGGGGGTATGTTGGTAGGAAGCTGGCAGTGGGGTACGGGGGGGGATGAAGATGACAGCGAGTGGGGTGGTAGGAAGCTGGCAGTGGGGTACGGGGGTAGAAGATGACAGGGATTGGGGTGCTAGGAAGCTGGCAGTGGGATACAGGGGGGGGGATGATGATGACAGGGAGTGGGATGGTAGGAAGCTGGCAGCGAGGTACAGTGGGGATGAAGATGACAGGCGGTGGGGTGTTAGGAAGCTGACAGAGGGGTACAGGGGGGATATAGAGGACAGGGAGTGGGGTGGTAGGAAGCTGGTAGCAGGGTACAGGAGGATGAAGATGACAGGGGGTATGTTGGTAGGAAGCTGGCAGTGGGGAACAGGGGGGGGTGAAGATGACAGGGAGTGGGGTGGTAGGAAGCTGGCAGTGGGGTACAGGGGGATGATGGTGACAGGGGGATGCATATGGCAGGGGGGTACAGGGGGGATGATGATGACAAGGGGATACATATAGCAGGGGGGTACAGGGGGATGATGATGACAGGGGGATGCATATGGCAGGGGGGGCATGATGATGACAGGGGGATCATATGGCAAGGGGGTACAGGGGGGATGATGATGACAGGGAGAGGCATATGGCAGGGGGGTACAGGGGGGGGTGGTGACAGTGGGATGCATATGGCAGGGGGGTACAAGGGGGATGATGATGACAGGGGGTTGCATTTGGCAGGGGGGTACGGGGGGTGTGATTACAGGGGGATGCATATGGCAGGGGGGGTACAGGGAGTTAATGATGACAGGGGGATGCATATCACAGGGGGTACAGGGGGATGCATATGATGGGGGGTACAGGGGGGATAATGACAGGGGGATGCATATGCCAGGGGGGTACATGGGGATGCATATGAAAGGGGGGTACAGGGGGTATAATGACAGGGGGATGCATATGACAGGGGGGGTACATGGGGGATAATGACAGGGGGATGCATATGACAGGGGGTACAGGGGGGATAATGACAGGGGGATGCATAAGACATGGGGGGGTACAGGGGGGATAATGACAGGGGGATGCATATGACAGATGGGTACAGGGGGGATAATAACAGGGGGAGGCATAAAACATGGGGGGTACAGGGGGGATAATAACAGGGGGATGCATATGACGGGGGGTACAGGGGGATGCATAATACAGGGTGGATAATAACAGGGGGATGCATATGAGAGGGGGGGTACAGGGGGGATAATGACAGGGGGATGCATAAGACATGGGGGGTACAGGGAGGATAATAACAGGGGGATGCATATGACAGGGGGGATGACAGGGGGATGCATATGACAGGGGGGGTACAAGGGGATAATGACAGGGGGATGCATATGACGGGGGGTACAGGGGGGATAATAACAGGGGGAGGCATAAGACATGGGGGGGTACGGGGGGATAATAACAGGGGGATGCATATGACAGGGGGAGCATATGACAGGGAGGGGTACAGGGGGGGATAATAACAGGGGGATGCATATGACAGGGGGGTACAGGGGGATAATGACACGGGGATGCATATGAGGGGGGGCACAAGGGGATAATAACAGGGGGAGGCATAAGACATGGGGGGGATAATAACAGGGGGATGCATATGACAGGGGGGTACTGGGGGGATAACGACAGGGGGGTACAGGGTGGAAAATGACAGGGGGATGCATATAACAGGGGGGTACAGGGGGCATAATAACAGGGGGATGCATATGACAGGGGGTACAGGGGAGATAATGACAGGGGGATGCCTATGACAGGGGGGTACAGGGGGGATAATGACAGGGGGATGCATATGACAGGGGGGTTAATGACAGGGGGAGGCATATGACAGAGGGGTACAGGGGGGATAATGACGGGGGATGCATATGACAATATGACAGGGGGGGTACAGGGAGGATAATGACAGGGGGATGCATATGACGGGGGGTACAGGGGGGGATAATGACAGGGGGATGCATATGACAGGGGAGGGTAGAGGGGGGATAATAACAGGGGGAGGCATATGACAGAGGGGTACAGGGGGGATAATGACGGGGGATGCATATGACAATATGACAGGGGGGGTTACAGGGGGGATAATGACAGGGGGATGCATATGACAGGGGGGTACAGGGGGGATAATGACAGGGGGATGCATATGACGGGGGGTACAGGGGGGGGATAATGACAGGGGGATGCATATGACAGGGGAGGGTACAGGGGGGATAATGACAGGGGGATGCATATGACGGGGGGAACAGGGGGGGATAATGACAGGGGGATGCATATGACAGCGGAGGGTACAGGGGTGATAATGACAGGGGGATGCATATGACAGGGGGGTACAGGGGGGATAATGACAGGGGGATGCATATGACGGGGGGTACAGGGGGGGATAATGACAGGGGGATGCATATGACAGCGGAGGGTACAGGGGTGATAATGACAGGGGGATGCATATGACAGGGGGGTACAGGGGGGATAATGACAGGGGGATGCATATGACAGGGGGTACAGGGGGGGATAATGACAGGGGGATGCATATGACAGGGGAGGGTACAGGGGGGATAATGACAGGGGGATGCATATGACAGGGGGGTACAGGTGGGGATAATGACAGGGGGATGCATATGACAGGGGAGGGTAGAGGGGGGATAATAACAGGGGGAGGCATATGACAGAGGGGTACAGGGGGGATAATGACGGGGGATGCATATGACAATATGACAGGGGGGGTTACAGGGGGGATAATGACAGGGGGATGCATATGACAGGGGGGTACAGGGGGGATAATGACAGGGGGATGCATATGACGGGGGGTACAGGGGGGGGATAATGACAGGGGGATGCATATGACAGGGGAGGGTACAGGGGGGATAATGACAGGGGGATGCATATGACGGGGGGTACAGGGGGGGATAATGACAGGGGGATGCATATGACAGCGGAGGGTACAGGGGTGATAATGACAGGGGGATGCATATGACAGGGGGGTACAGGGGGGATAATGACAGGGGGATGCATATGACGGGGGGTACAGGGGGGGATAATGACAGGGGGATGCATATGACAGCGGAGGGTACAGGGGTGATAATGACAGGGGGATGCATATGACAGGGGGGTACAGGGGGGATAATGACAGGGGGATGCATATGACAGGGGGTACAGGGGGGGATAATGACAGGGGGATGCATATGACAGGGGAGGGTACAGGGGGGATAATGACAGGGGGATGCATATGACAGGGGAGGGTACAGGGGGGATAATGACAGGGGGATGCATATGACGGGGGGTACAGGGGGGGATAATGACAGGGGGATGCATATGACAGCGGAGGGTACAGGGGTGATAATGACAGGGGGATGCATATGACAGGGGGGTACAGGGGGGATAATGACAGGGGGATGCATATGACGGGGGGTACAGGGGGGGATAATGACAGGGGGATGCATATGACAGCGGAGGGTACAGGGGTGATAATGACAGGGGGATGCATATGACAGGGGGGTACAGGGGGGATAATGACAGGGGGATGCATATGACAGGGGGTACAGGGGGGATAATGACAGGGGGATGCATATGACAGGGGAGGGTACAGGGGGGATAATGACAGGGGGATGCATATGACAGGGGGGGTACAGGGGGGATAATGACAGGGGGATGCATATGACAGGGGGGTACAGGTGGGGATAATGACAGGGGGATGCATATGACAGGGGAGGGTAGAGGGGGGATAATAACAGGGGGAGGCATATGACAGAGGGGTACAGGGGGGATAATGACGGGGGATGCATATGACAATATGACAGGGGGGGTTACAGGGGGGATAATGACAGGGGGATGCATATGACAGGGGGGTACAGGGGGGATAATGACAGGGGGATGCATATGACGGGGGGTACAGGGGGGGGGGATAATGACAGGGGGATGCATATGACAGGGGAGGGTACAGGGGGGATAATGACAGGGGGATGCATATGACGGGGGGTACAGGGGGGGATAATGACAGGGGGATGCATATGACAGCGGAGGGTACAGGGGTGATAATGACAGGGGGATGCATATGACAGGGGGGTACAGGGGGGATAATGACAGGGGGATGCATATGACGGGGGGTACAGGGGGGGATAATGACAGGGGGATGCATATGACAGCGGAGGGTACAGGGGTGATAATGACAGGGGGATGCATATGACAGGGGGGTACAGGGGGGATAATGACAGGGGGATGCATATGACAGGGGGTACAGGGGGGGATAATGACAGGGGGATGCATATGACAGGGGAGGGTACAGGGGGGATAATGACAGGGGGATGCATATGACAGGGGGGGTACAGGGGGGATAATGACAGGGGGATGCATATGACAGGGGGGTACAGGGGGGATAATGACAGGGGGATGCATATGACAGGGGGTACAGGGGGGATAATGACAGGAGGATGCATATGACAGGGGAGGGTACAGGGGGGATAATGACAGGGGGATGCATATGACAGGGGGGTACAGGGGGGATAATGACAGGGGGATGCATATGACAGGGGAGGGTACAGGGGGGATAATGACAGGGGGATGCATATGACAGGGGGGGTACAGGGGGGATAATGACAGGGGGATGCATATGACAGGGGGGTACAGGTGGGGATAATGACAGGGGGATGCATATGACAGGGGAGGGTAGAGGGGGGATAATAACAGGGGGAGGCATATGACAGAGGGGTACAGGGGGGATAATGACGGGGGATGCATATGACAATATGACAGGGGGGGTTACAGGGGGGATAATGACAGGGGGATGCATATGACAGGGGGGTACAGGGGGGATAATGACAGGGGGATGCATATGACGGGGGGTACAGGGGGGGGGATAATGACAGGGGGATGCATATGACAGGGGAGGGTACAGGGGGGATAATGACAGGGGGATGCATATGATGGGGGGTACAGGGGGGGATAATGACAGGGGGATGCATATGACAGCGGAGGGTACAGGGGTGATAATGACAGGGGGATGCATATGACAGGGGGGTACAGGGGGGATAATGACAGGGGGATGCATATGACGGGGGGTACAGGGGGGGATAATGACAGGGGGATGCATATGACAGCGGAGGGTACAGGGGTGATAATGACAGGGGGATGCATATGACAGGGGGGTACAGGGGGGATAATGACAGGGGGATGCATATGACAGGGGGTACAGGGGGGGATAATGACAGGGGGATGCATATGACAGGGGAGGGTACAGGGGGGATAATGACAGGGGGATGCATATGACAGGGGGGGTACAGGGGGGATAATGACAGGGGGATGCATATGACAGGGGGGTACAGGGGGGATAATGACAGGGGGATGCATATGACAGGGGGTACAGGGGGGATAATGACAGGAGGATGCATATGACAGGGGAGGGTACAGGGGGGATAATGACAGGGGGATGCATATGACAGGGGGGTACAGGGGGGATAATGACAGGGGGATGCATATGACAGGGGAGGGTACAGGGGGGATAATGACAGGGGGATGCATATGACAGGGGGGGTACAGGGGGGATAATGACAGGGGGATGCATATGACAGGGGGGTACAGGTGGGGATAATGACAGGGGGATGCATATGACAGGGGAGGGTAGAGGGGGGATAATAACAGGGGGAGGCATATGACAGAGGGGTACAGGGGGGATAATGACGGGGGATGCATATGACAATATGACAGGGGGGGTTACAGGGGGGATAATGACAGGGGGATGCATATGACAGGGGGGTACAGGGGGGATAATGACAGGGGGATGCATATGACGGGGGGTACAGGGGGGGGGATAATGACAGGGGGATGCATATGACAGGGGAGGGTACAGGGGGGATAATGACAGGGGGATGCATATGACGGGGGGTACAGGGGGGGATAATGACAGGGGGATGCATATGACAGCGGAGGGTACAGGGGTGATAATGACAGGGGGATGCATATGACAGGGGGGTACAGGGGGGATAATGACAGGGGGATGCATATGACGGGGGGTACAGGGGGGGATAATGACAGGGGGATGCATATGACAGCGGAGGGTACAGGGGTGATAATGACAGGGGGATGCATATGACAGGGGGGTACAGGGGGGATAATGACAGGGGGATGCATATGACAGGGGGTACAGGGGGGGATAATGACAGGGGGATGCATATGACAGGGGAGGGTACAGGGGGGATAATGACAGGGGGATGCATATGACAGGGGGGGTACAGGGGGGATAATGACAGGGGGATGCATATGACAGGGGGGTACAGGGGGGATAATGACAGGGGGATGCATATGACAGGGGGTACAGGGGGGATAATGACAGGAGGATGCATATGACAGGGGAGGGTACAGGGGGGATAATGACAGGGGGATGCATATGACAGGGGGGTACAGGGGGGATAATGACAGGGGGATGCATATGACAGGGGGGTACAGGTGGATGATGATAAAAAGTATGATGACAGGACTCGGAGGTAGGGTGGTGGGAAGCCAGGAACAGGGGGATGATGAGGAACGTGATGATGACAGGGGGACAGTAGGTGGCATCATATCATCAGGGCTGTGTGTGAGGTGACAGGCGGATGGTAGCAGGGATGTTCGGGGAGCCCTCGGTCAGGGAATGATGTCACAGGATGTGTCAGCGTCGGCCAGGAGGACCGTAATGCTGTATCAGCAAGCTAAAATCTATTTGTATAAATTTACTTTACTGTGATTAAAAAAAAACCCAACAACCTATTCTAAATGTGATCTTCTACAGTATATAACGTGCATGCATCTGAAAACAGTTCTCATGGATAATAAATGATCAAGCAGGAGCCAGTGTTCAAGCTATGATTTCCTTAATAACCTGTTTCGTTAGATTTGATTTTAAATAACCCAAATAAAACAAGTCACCTGTAGATTTCTGAGATCCCGAAATGAATCTGCATGTATGTTGCTGATCCTGTTCTCCCCCAGATCTATGTGCTGGAGGTTTGTGCAGTTTGCAAAGTCATCTCCTTGAACATACAGAATTCTGTTGGCTGATAAGCTAAGAGTCTGTAAAGATTTCAGTTTGCACAGTCCTGTATGGGAAAAGTACAGTGTAAGTAAACACAATATTATCTGATATAGGTGGGTGGGACTCCTTTTTTTTTTTTTTTTTACACACACACACTGCTTTGAAAATGTAGTTTGATTTTGTGGATGCATCTTATTGATTGGTGGGCAAAAACAAGATGGATGACCATGTTTATTTTCATTAAGTCCTCTGACCACTGGAAGCACCTTTTTTCATCACATACACGGGTATTCGCACTAGCATGTTGCAGTATTGTGCAGTAAAATGCACCTTTTATACTGCGTTGCTATAAAACACATGAAATGTGTACCTTGGCATTGCAACACAATGTACTTGAGTTGTAGCGATCCTTAACAAGTCATAATGCAGTGCATAATTTGAATGAGCCCTAGTTTAATGAAAAGAGTAAAGAATTAATAACTGCATACATGTAGCATTAGCCCATCCATCAAATCACAAGGTATATCTTGTCCTGAAAGGCAGACATCTCACTTCCTTTAATGCTTAGTGAGACCTATAGCCGTTGTTCAGTAACATTTATTTTAGGTTCACACCTACGTGTTTTTTTACGTAGTGTGTTTTACAGTTTGCAGAAACGCACTATGGTCCATTTAACATGGTTTACTATGGAACACGTTCACATCTATGTGTTTTTCGGCCAATGTGTTTTTTTCTCTCTCCATACAACACTGAGTATAGCTGGTTGTTAAGGAGCAGGCTGGGAAGCTGGCTGTCGCATCCTTGAAGACTGATGAGTCATTAGCTGTCAGTCTGGTATGGATTCTGAGGGAACCCCTCGCCAACATTTTTTTTTAAATGGCATGGGGTCCCCCCCAAAAATCCAAACCAGACCCTTATCCAAGCATGCAGCCCGTGAGGTCAGGAAAGGGAGGGGATGAGCGAGCCCCTCCCTCTGAATCATACCAGGCCACATGCCCTAAGCATGGGGGGGTGCTTTGGGGCAGGGGGGCTCTGCCCTCCCCCAAAGCACCTTGTCCCCATGTTTATGGGGACAAGGGATTCTTCCCCGCAACCCTGGCTGGTGGTTTTGGGGGTCTGGGGGCAGGGGGCTTATCGGAATCTGGAAGCCCCCTTTAACAAGGGGGCCCCCAGATCCCACCCCTTCATGTGAATGAGTAGGGGGTACTCCTACCCATATACCAAAAAAGTGAGTAAAAACACTACATGGGTTTTTGACAATCCCTTTATTAAACAAAAACAAAAACAAATTAATGTCCCCCCGATGTAGATCCATCGTCAGTCACTGGTGCACTAGCGTTCTTTAAAATCTCAAGAACTGCTGAAAACTAAAATTTTAAAGCTGAACCCTGGGTACAAAAACCTTCATTGAAATATATTCCTCAATAGCCACTAAGACCAGCCATAGACAATTCGAATCTCGGCCGGTTAAGCAGGAGCTGAGATTCGAACCATGTATGGGCAGCCTGAATGTACCAAGTTGATCAATCGACCAACTTGGATACAGCCAGGCTGCCAAATCTTACATGCGAATGTCACTAGCTGGTATAGCCTCTAGCAAAAATCACAGTCTTCCCCCGTCATGAGAATACAAAGCACACCAAGATTCAAGTAAGAATACATGTGATACAAGTTCATAGCTGATATGGCAACTCATATTACCTTTAACCACTTCCGGACTACCCCACATACATTTACTGCAACAAGGCGGCCCGGCTGCACAAAATCACCTACAGGTAAGTGATTTGTGCCTGCCGCCCCCGCAGTGATTGGATTCCGAACTGATCAGTCATCAGGTCCAGGCCAATGATTTATGGCCCAGACCTGCTGATCAGTTCTGACAAATGGCACATTTACCCCTTGATCTCCCCCCCCCAGTTAACCCTTTCACTTCCTGTCACAGTGTCACTAAGAACAATGTACAGATTTTTTACTGACCACTGTATTAGTGTCACTGGTGATGCCAGTTAGCATCAGCGGAAGTTAGTGGCAGTTAGCGTCAGTCCCAGATAGGTTCAGTGTACCGGCCATATATTTCCTAATAAAGTTTTAACCCCCTGATCACCCCCAGTTAACCCTTTCACTCCCTGTCGCAGTGTCATTAGTACAGTGTACGGATACTTTTTCTGATCACTGTATTAGTGTCACGGGTGATGCTAGTTAGCTTCAGTCTTATATAGCTTCAGGGTCCCGCCACATATTCCCTAATAAAGTTTTAACCCTCTGATCGCCCCATAGTTAACCCTTTCACTCCCTGTCACAGTGTCATTAGTACAGTGTAATGATCTTTTTTTCTCATTACTGTAGTGTCACTGGTGACGCCAGTTAAAGTTAGCATCAGTTATTGTCAATCCCAGACAGCGTCAGATTTTAACCCTTTGATTGCCATCTATTACTCGAATAGTGTCTGAACGCATCAATATCTTTAATGTGATCATAACTATACTAGCATCCCCAATAGTATAGTGTTTCCAAAAATGCGGCGCTAGCAGGATCAGCCTCAACACCTACCAGCACCTGTGTTTAGCCCCTCTGCCCTCCCCAAACAAGTGCATTATCAGTAGATCACTATCACTTCCAATACACAGCACACAAAACCATAAGGCCAGACGCTGGTACAAAAAAGTGTCTATATCCTTTTTCCAATTGGCTCTGTTCAATGCTTATGTACTATACAAAGTGTCAGGAAGAAGTGGATCCTTCCTAAAATTCCAGGAAGAGATCATCACAGCCCTTTTGTGTCCAGAAGGTGCTGTGGCCCAATTTCCCAATCCAGATGCAGTGAGCCAGCTGCATGAGAGGCATTTTCCTGGATGTCCTCCCTGGTACCCCTACCCAAAGAGCACCCCAAAAATGATGCAGTGTCTGCAGCAAGCATGGATACAGGCATGACACCCACTATTTTTGTCCCTTCTGTCTTGGCGAACCTGGTCTTTGCTCTCACAATGCGTAAGACAGCGACTCCAGTGCTACCCAATTACCCGCTAGACTGTTTTTACAAGCAGTTGGAGGGGACGTCCCCCGCCTCCTTCCATGGTTTTCTCTGGCTCTCCTGTCCCACCAGGGAACCCGAGAATGCAGCCAGTGGTTCCGCCAGCTAACCATAGAGCTGATCAGAGACCAATTATCTCTATGGCCTAAGAAACCGGAAGCTACAAGCATTTCATCACTTTGGTTTCGCAGGATATAAACAGCGCCATTGGAAAATTGGGAAAGCATCTGATCACACCAGTCTTGGTGTGGTCAGATGCTTTAAGGGCAGAGGAGAGATCTAGAGTCTAATAGACCCCAAGTTTTTCAAAAAAGAGTATCTGTCACTACCTATTGCTATCATAGGGGATCTTTACATTCCCTGTGATAATAATACAAATGATAATAAAAAAAAATTAAAGGGACAGTGTAAAAATAAAATAAATAATAATAAAAAAACATTAAAGCACCCCTGTCCCCCCCCCCCCCATGCTTGCACGCAACGGCAAATGCAAGCTTCGGTCTCGTGTCGTATGTAAACAGCAATTGCACTGTGCATGTGAGGTATCACCACTAACGTCAGATCAAGGGCAGTAATTCTAGCAGTAGACCTCCTTTGTAAACCTAAAGTGGTAACCTGTAAAGGCTTTTAAAAATGTATGTAGTTTGTCGCCGCTACACAGGCAGGTCGCAATTATGAAACATGTTGTGTTTGGTATCTATGTACTCGGCATAAGATCATCTTTTATATTTTACCAAACATTTGGGCAATATAGTGTGTTTTTGTGCATTAAAATTCAAAAAAGTGTTTTCTTTCCAAAAAAATTGCGTTAGAAAAATCGCTGTGCAAATACTGTATGGAAAAAAAATTGCAACACCCACCACTTTATTCTGTAGGGCATCTGCTTTAAAAAAATATAAAATGTTTGGGGGTTCAAAGTAATTTTCTAGCAAAAAAAACTTTTTTTTTCATGTAAACCAAAAGTGTCAGAAAGGGCTTAGTCTTCAAGTGGTTAGAAGAGTGGGTGATGTGTGGCATAAGCTTCTAATGTTGGGCATAAAATGCCAGGACAGTTCAAACCCCCCCAAATGACCCCCTTTTGGAAAGTAGACACCCCAATATATTTGCTGAGAGGCATAATCCATGGAATATTATATATTTTGCCACAAGTTTCATATTTTTTACACAAAGTTGTCACTAAATGATATATTGCTCACACATGCCATGGGTATATGTGGTATTATACCCCAAAATACATTCTGCTGCTTCTCCTGAATATGGGGATACCACATGTGTAAGACTTTTTGGGAACCTAGCCGCGTACGGAACCCCGAAAACCAAGCACCGCCTTCAGGTTTTCTAAGGGTATAAATTGCTCATTTCACTTCCGCACTACCTGTCACAGTTGCGGAGGGCATGAAATGCCAAGATAGCACAAAACCCACCAAAATTACCCATTTTCTGAAAGTAGACACCCCAAGGTATTTGCTAAGAGGCATGGTGAGTATTTTGCACATCTCATTTGTTGCCACAATTTTATGGAATATGAAGAAAGAAAAGGAAAATGTATTTTTTCTTTTCTTTTTTAAATTTTCAAAACTTTGTGACAAAAACGAGCAATTTACGCCCTTTGAAATTCTGAAGGTGCTGATTGGTTTTCGGGGTCCTGTACGTGGCTACGCTCCCAAAAAGTCTCACATATGTGGTATCCCTGTACTGAGAAGAAGCAGCAGAAAGTATTTTGGGGTGTAATTCCACATACCGTATATACTCGAGTATAAGTCGTTCCGAGTATAAGTCGAGGCCCTAATTTACCACAAAAAAATGGTAAAAACGTATTGACCCGAGTATAAGACGAGGGTGAGAAATGCACAGCTACTGTAAGTGGAAAAGAGGGTCAACAATGCCCATTTGCAGCCTCACTGTGCCCATTTGCAGCCTCACTGTGCCCATTTGCAGCCATAGGTCCCCTGAACTTCAAACTCGGTAGTTAAGGGTTCCTAGATGCCCCCTAGCTGCAGCCAAAATTTGGGGTCTCTGAACCCAAAGGGTCCCGAAATGACATTGCAGCAGATGGACACAGTTGACCGAATTTGGGGCCCTGTATCTCAGGGCCACTTAGTGCTAAGAACCCCAAATTTGGTGTGCAAACCCAGTGGAACTAGCACCATAGGATTTCCAAAGCTGGGGTTTCTAGCACCAAGTGGCCCCGAGATACAGGGCCCCAAAAATCAGTTCAGAAAATGTCAAGCACTTTTCTACAGCAGAGAATGACATTTTCCGAACCGGTTTGGGGGCCCTGTATCTCAGGGCCACTTAGTGCTAGGAACTTCAGCTTTGGATATGTTATAGTACCAGGTCCTCTGGGTTTGCACACCAAATTTGGAGTTCCTAGCACCAAGTGGCCCTGAGATATGGGGCCCCAAACTCGGTTCAGAAAATGTCAAGCACTTTTCTGCAGCAGAGAATGACATTTTCCGAACCGATTTTGGGGCCCCGTATCTCGGGGCCACTTAGTGCTAGGAACTTCAGCTTTGGATATGTTGTAGTACCAGGTCCTCTGGGTTTGCACACCAAATTTGGAGTTCCTAGCACCAAGTGGCCCTGAGATACGGGGCCCCAAATTCCGTTTGGAAAATGAAATTTTTTGCTGCAGAAAAGTGCTTGACTCGAGTATAAGTCGAGGGGTGCACTTTCAGCACTAAAAAATGTGCTGAAAAATTCGACTTATACTCGAGTATATACGGTAAACCCATGGCATGTGTGAGCAATATATAATTTAGTGACAACTTTATGAAACTTGTGGCAAAATATATAATATTCAATGGGCTCAACATGCCTCTCAGCAAATTCCTTGGGGTGTCTACTTTCCAAAAAACTGTAATTTGGGGGCGGGGGGGGGGGGTTACTGCCCTGCCATTTTAGCACCTCAAGAAATGAGATAGGCAGTCTTAAACTAAAAGCTGGTAAATTCTAGTGAAAATACCATAGATGCTATAACTTTTGCGCAAACCAATAAATATACGCTTATTGATTTTTTTTGTTACCCAAAACATGTGGCTGAATACATTTTGGCCTAAATGTATGACAAAAATTTAGTTTATTTGTTTTTTTTATTACAAAAAGAAAATATAATTTTTTTCTAAATTTTTGTCACAATCAGTTGTTTTTTGTTTATATCGCAAAAAATAAAAATCCCAGTGGTGATCAAATACTACCAAAGAAAGTCCTATTTATGGGGGAAAAAAAGACCCAAATTTTGTTTGCATCTAATTAGCAGCTCTTAATTAGGTTTTCTGCAGCATTTAATGATTCTTGCTAATGATCACTTGAGTATGCTAAGTACCTACACTGTTTATACATCATTCATGGCAAACTAGCAAAGCAAGTTGCAGTGGCAGCAGTGGACCCAGGTTACAACTTTTTCTAAAAAAGATAATTTAACTTCACAGGCTACTTTTGTGCTAATAAGGCAATTCTGAGCTAATTTAAAAAACAAAACAAAACATAAAAGTGGAGTTTAAGTACATATATAGCACACATGAGCACAGTACCTATAAGATCTTGTTGGACATCCCATTTCAAAATTATGGGTCCTAACAGCCCCCACTCTTCTGGGAAGGATTCACCCAAAATGTTGTGTGTCTGTGGGGATTTGTGTCGATTCAGCCCAAAAAACACTTGTGAGGATTTGTTTGGAGATGTTAGAAATTTTCTGTTCATACAATTTGCACTTTAAAAATGGGTATGAAAATTGCATGTGCGCCAAAAATGACAGGTTTTCAAAAATGAAGTACTCGCCTGTCCAACTTGATAGGCTCAACTTTCCTGATCTACCTCACACACAAGTTTTTATAAATCCAAAACTGGTTTGTAGGCGCTCACGTGTCTTGAGAAGGATGGACGGAGCTTCATCAAATTATTGACAATAAAAACACTGCTGCTCCTCTGGAAGACCCATGAGTGTGGGTGAGCACCTGGGCATTTACTTTAAACATACAGTGCCATGCAGGGGCGGACTGACCATTGAGCGATTAGGGCACTGCCCGAGGGCCCTGGGCCACTAGGGGGCCCCATCAGGGTTGCCAGCCTCAGTAAAACCAGGGACAGTATGTATAAATCTGTGGTTTTTTTACATCTGTCTGTGTATACTGTGTGTACATGTATGTGTATACTGTGTGATTGTATACTGTGTGTGTGTATACTGTGTGTCCCCATAATCTCTGATTGCCTGGGGGCCCCATAATCTCCTATTGCCCGGGGGCCCCATGAGTTATCAGTCCGCCCCTGGTGCCATGGCTACCCTTGGCACTGTCACACAAAGATTCTGATAGGCCACTCATATAATCTTTGTCTTGGGCATGCTTGGATCTTACAGTGGACCTGAACAGGGTTATATAATTTGCTGCAGTTATTTCTTACCTTTGGGAATAGCAATCAGCCTGTTTCCATTTAGCACAAGTCTCTGTAATGAAGTCAGGAATGCACCTTTCTCATTCTTCTCATTCATTGACATCTTGTAGATCTGGTTATTTTTGAGGTTTAAGGTTTCCAGAGATGCAAACTTGTAGAAGACATTTAGATATAATGCTGACATCATATTATAACTAAGATCAATGTGTGTGGTGGTCCTTATGCATCTTTGTAAATGGTTTGAGGAAGTCACATTCTTGGTCGTCTGATCCAGGAAGAAGTGATCTCCAAGAGTGGTAATTCCTGTGGATCTGCAGTTCAGAAAGTGGACATTGTTCCACTGACATCCAGAATAACTAAAGGCCACTTCATGGCATCCGACAGAGCCAGCAAGAAGGCCAGCAATCACCATGAATAAGCAAGGACCTTCCATAATTGTTACTGTGTAAAGGAAAAACAAACCTCTGATGTTAAAACAAACTTGGCAAAATACTGAATTTAGGCATGTTACTTTTCCCAAAACCTCACTCACATATTACATTTTTTGTTTTTTTTGTGTTTAATATCACTTTAAGCCAGTCAAGTGGCTGCAACTCGCCAACCTGTAAGGAAGACCGGGTGAAGATGGAAGCCTCTGCAGTGGTGACAGCACACTGCTGAAGGACTTTGTTCCAAGGTAAGTCTTTCATAATGTCCTAGTATGGCTTTACCTTGCAGGAGGGAATCGTTTTTTTTTTGTTTAGGTTTACTACCACTTTAAGTATGTTTGAAAATGTACAACCCCTATTCCAAAAGAGTTGGGAGGCTGTGTAGAATCTACGTACAAACAGAATGCAATGATTTGCGAATTTTATAAACCCCTATTTTATTCACAATAGAAAATAGAAAACATATCAAATGTTTAAACTGAGAAAATGTAAGAAAAAAAATAATTTTGAAATTGATGGCAGCAACATCTCTCAAAAAAGTTGGGACAAAGCAACAGAAAGCTGGCAAAGCGTGTGGGATTAACAAGGAATAGCTAGAAGAACATTTTGGAACTATTTCAGGTTAATTGGCAACAGGTTAAAGAGGAAGTAAACCCTCTCTAAAAAAGAAAGGCATAGTGAGCTAGTATGCATACAAGCTCATTATGAATTACTTACCTGAGATTGAAGCCCCGAAGTGACCCTCATTCTCCTCCTCCGTCGCCCCCATGATACCCGGAGTGACTTCCTGGTATCGCTGCTCCGGCGCTGTGACTGGCCGGAGCAGCGACGACGTCACTCCGGCACATGCACGTGGGAGCCGTCAGTGACAGCATGATCGCCTTTACTAACGGCACGCTCAGTGCGCCTGCGCCGTTGTCTGCGGTGCGCATGCGCCATAGACATCAGTGCCCGTTTTTAGGAAAGTATCTCCTTAACTGTGTAGGTTAAGGAGATATTTCTTGCACCTACAGGTAAGCCTTAATCTAGGCTTACCTGTAGGTTAAAGTGGTCTGTAAGGGAATGCAACCACTTTAATACAATGATTGGGTAAAAAGAGCATCTTAGAGAGTGCCTCAGAAGTAAAGATGGGCAGAGGTTCACCAATCTGTGAAAAGATTGTCAAACAATTGCAGACTAATGTTCCTCCACGTAAAATTGCAAAGACTTTAGATATATCATCTACACAGTATATAATATAATCAAAAGAGTCTGAGAATCTGGAGAAATCTCTGTGCACAAGGGACAGGGCTGAAATGCAATATTGGATGCCCGTGATCTTCGGGCCCTCAGGTGACACTGGCATGATTCTGTGATGGACATCACTAAATGGGCTCGGGAATACTTCCAGAAATCAATGTCTGTGAACACAGTTCTCCGTGCTATTTTTTCCTTTCAATTGTTTTTAATACATTAAATTTTAACTGTAATAATGCTATTTATACTATATATTACTGCCCCAGCCATATGTAATTTATATTTATAACAGAAATATCACAGAGTTATATTGTAGTCAGCTTCCAACAATCAGGTAGCTGTTGAATTCAATATTAGTTAAAATAAGGCATATCAAAAAGTTGGAAAGTCCTGCGCTTATCCTCCCACCTTGGTGGGGCAAAATGAATATAAAACGTGACTACTAAATAAAATCAATAAAAACAATAAAGAAAAGCTGCAACCAAAAAGGTCCGAACCCCTGACACAAGCATAAATAATTAAAAGAAAAAAAAGACAAGGCATACTTTACAAAACATACTGTGAATCCAGTGTGAGATTAGGCTATCCAAGGTATAGCATGATAACAAAGTCATATTACCGTCTCAATTTTATTAGGAGCCTATGAAAAGCTCCTGTTTTAGAAGACTGCGAATTAGCACTAAAATTCCCTAGAAAACTACCAAAGCACATGAATGATTGTGAAAGTTTGTGGATGTATTATAAGGGTGTAGTTTAAAGCAGAATAGGCCCCAGAATCAGCGACACTCTTCTGTATTGTGAGAATGGATTTGCATGTTCCAAAACAGATCAACTTGAAATCTATAAGTTAAAAAACAAGGGAGGAATACCTGAAGATTGTACCCTCCGTCCTCCTCGAGATCACCCAGGTCCTTAGAACTTCTCACATTGTTTGTTTACATCCAGATATTCCATTTTTTGACATCTGCTATAAACCAAGACTCAAACCTAGGACTAAAAACAAAAATGCATAAGGACTTCATTAGCCCTTTAGTCAATGGCTTGCTGCTCTGGGAATCTCAACATCTAGACTAAGTACAGTGTTATGGGTGTGCAGCTGACCACAATTCCCAGTCTTGCTCATTTTATTACTGTACAAAGTCTACAGAATTTATTACTTGGGATACACATAGTGAATGTGCAATCATTCGCATAGTTGTACCTAATAAACTCAGAGATCATGACAGGTAATTATTAGCCAATATGCCCATGAACTAAATGAGGCCGCAACATACTCGCTACTAATATGCGAGAGGCACCAATAAATATGGTTTTAACCACTTGTCCTCAGGGAGGTTTTACCCCCTTCATAACCAGGGCATTTTTTGCGATTTGTGCTATTTTACCTGGCAATTGCGTGGTCATGCAACACTGTACCCAAATGAAATTTATCCTATTTGTTTCACATAAATAGAGCTTTCTTTTGGTGGTATTTGATGACCACTGGGTTGTTAATTTTGTATTATATAAACGAAAAAAGACAATATTTTTTACTAATGCCGCGTACACACGATCGGACTTTCCGACAACAAAACCGTGGAATTTTGTCCGAAGTGTGTTGGCTCAAACTTGTCTTGCATACACACGGTCACACAAATGTTGGCCAATAATTACGAACGTAGTGGCATACTAGACGTACTACTTGGTTTCTCAGCTCTTTAGAGCCACCCTTTAGGCTCCTTCTGCTAATTTCGTGTTAGTAGAAGTTTGGTGAGTGTTGATTTGCGCTTTTCTTTTCGCGTTTTTTCAGTGCTTTTCAGTTAATTTCTGAACGGCCGTTCATCAACCAGACATGTTGCGGAACTGGAGGAGATAACGTGTTATTCATTATTGGCCTTGGAGTTATTGCTTTGACATTATTTTTGGGTTGAATAATGATTTGATTTGGTAAATTTTCTATATTTTTGGATGCATAGGATGCACTTTTTGGTTATTTTCTATTGGCAGATAGCATGTCTAATTTTTTTTTTAATGCACAATTAAAAAATTGTGGAGAATAATACTTGGCTATGTGTTTTACTTCAAATGACAGTTTGGGAGTAGGCAGTTACATTTTAAAAAATACAATGTAAAATTGACAAGGGACACCAACATAGTATCTTTGATCTTATAAACTACGGGATAATGGTGTTGTGGTAACTTGCACAAATAAAAAAAAAACATAATAATATTATTCTTGATATCACTAGAAAAAAAAAGCCTTTGAAAATTCGTTTGCAAAAACTCCATCAGTATCACCAGCAAAGCAGCTTCATTATTATCCCATTAAAGAAGAAGAGAATTGTGCGCTGCATTTGGAGATTTCATAATTTGCCACGTCACAAATGTTAATTCTCCATTACAAACGCTAGTTTAAAGAGCGACCGCTTCTGCTTCCAAGCATGCGTGTTTGTACTTTGGACTTTTGTCCGACAGACTTGTGTACACACGATCGGAAAGTCCGACAACACACATTTGTTGGCGGAAAATTTGAGAACCTGCTAGTCAACATTTGTTGGCGGAAAGTCCAACAACAAATGTCCGATGGAGCATACACACGGTCGGACTTACCGCCAACAAGCTCACATCCAACATTTCCCGTCGGAAAATCTGATTGTGTGTATGCGGCATTACTGTTATAAAACATATCCAATGAAGAAAAAATATAATTTCTTCATAAATTTAGGCCAAAATGTATTCTACTACAGGTCTTTGGTACAATAATCCCAATAAGTGTATATTAATTGGCTTGTGCGAAAGCTATATCGTCTACAAACTATGGTGTATATACTGAAATTTACGCAGTTACAGACGCTATACTGTAATAGAGGTGATCAACAACTTATAGTGGGACTGTGATAGGGTGGTGGACAATCTGCCGCTAACAGACTCTGACTTCGCTAGTGACACTAATACAGTGATCAGTGATAATACTGTACACTTATGCCCTGTACACAGGATAGGATTTTCCGATGGAAAATGTGTGATAGGACCTTGTTGTCGGAAATTCCGACTGTGTGTGGGCTCCATCACACATTTTCCATAGGAATTTCCGACACACAAAGTTTTAGAGCTTGCTATAAAATTTTCCGACAACAAAATCCGTTGTCGGAAATTCCGATCGTGTGTACGCATGCTCAGAATAAATTAAGAAACGAAAGCTATTGGCTACTGCCCCGTTTATAGTCCCGACGTACGTGTTTTACGTCACCGCATTCAGAACGATCGGATTTTCCGACAACTTTGTGTGTATGCAAGACAAGTTTGAGCCAACATCCGTCGGAAAAAATGCATGGATTTTGTTGTCGGAATGTCCGACCGTGTGTACAGGGCATAACACTGTACTGAAAACACTGGCTGGGAAGGGGTTAACATCTAGGGGCAATCAAGGAGTTTTCTGTGTTAGTAACAATGTCTAACGTGTGCTGCTTTTACTTTCTGATCTTTTTTTTTCTCTCTGCTTTTCAGGGAGAAGGAACAGTCAGATGGCCATTTCCTGTACACAGAGTTCTGTGTTTTTGTAAACACAGAACGCTGGGTGAGATTGGACACAGCCGATCGGCAGTGGTAGTAATGTTATATGCTTTTATCTGGGTTCAGGCAAAAAGGCATACAATGAAATAATAGGTGGTTATCACAAATGTGTTGTATGCAGGCGTAACAGCCATGCCACCTTCTCAAATTCCTTACATTGCTTAGTGATAAGCATTCATGATTAGTAATGATGCTACAAGTGGATTCCCTAGCTGTCCATTAGAAGAGAAGTATGGTCAAAGTTTTTTTTTTGCTATACTACTCTTCTAGGTCACAGGAGTGCACTGATTGCTACACTCCTGTCACCCAGATTCATCCAACAAGTGGGCTAAAGGCTGCTGTCACAGAGTGTGTCCAGGCTCTGGAAGGATCTTGACTTTAACGTCAGGCATATGCCTGACCAGCAGCAACGCTTGGCTTGCTGCTGAGAACCTGAGCCAGCCGCTCCTGCCCCCTCCACAGTTCTCCAGTTAACCACTTGAGCTCTGGAAGATTTTACCCCTTTCATGACCAGGCCATTTTTTGCTATTCAGCACTGCGCTACTTTAACTGGTAATTGTGCGTTTATGCAATGCTGTACCCAAACAAAATTTATTTTTTTCACACAAATAGAGCTTTCGTTAGGGGATATTTGATCACCACTTGTTTTTTTATCTTTTGCAAAATAAACAAAAAAAGAACAAAAGTTTGAAGAAAAAAACTCCCCTATTTTTACTTTCTGCTACAAAACATATCAAATAAAACAATTTAAAAAATCGATTTTCTTCATTAATTTTGGCCAAAATATATTCTGCTACATGTCTTTTATAAAAAAAAACCCCAATAAGTGTATATTGGTTGTCTTGCGTGAAAGTTATTGTGTCTAAAAACGATGGTACATTAACTGGAATTTTTTTCATCTTTTAATACTGCTAATGGTGGTGATTAGCGACATATAATGGGACTGTGACAGGGTAATAGGGCAATCTAAAACTAACTGATGCTGGGGGGGAATTGACTAACTGCCACTGACATCACCAGTGACACTAATACAGTGATCAGTGATAATACTATACACTGTCACTGTACTAATGACACTGGCTAGGAAAGGGTTAACATCTAAAGCGTTCAAGGGGTTAAATGTGTGCCTAACAATGTGTAATGTGTGCTGCTTTTTATTACAGATCTCTTTGTTTCTTATCCCTGCTTTTAGAGATTGTTCCCCCTGTACAGAGCTCTGTTTTGATTGTCAACACAGGACTCTGGGCTGTGATCGCTCACAGCCGATCAGCAGGTCCCAGCCACAAATCATTAATTGTCTGGGAGTTGCTGACAGACTCCTGCTGTGTAAAAATCACAGTGGGTGTCGGCGGGGGGGGGGGTGGGGGGCACGCATGCGCACGCACTAAACCTGGAATCAGGGAGTGACGTATGGGCCACCTGTTCGCATTACATTGTGGGCAGCCGGTCTGCAAGTGCTTAAATGAAAACGTGCTTTATTATTACTGATGACTCATTCATTTTTTGCTTGCAGCCTTTTTATACACATTTTTACATCTGGTGCACAGAATTTCTTTTCACAATTCCTTAAAGTGTTACTAAACCCACAACAGTATGCTTGTTATACTCTATTTGGAACCTAAGGCTTTAATTCTCCACATTGTGTAAAAAGGCTGTTTAAACCTGTCTTCTCTGATCCCCCCCTTTTTTTATTGTCCCCAATCCATCTGCTGATACAACAGCAGAGCCTTGGAGGCACTCTATACATGCTCAGTTTGATGTATATTGCTAGAGAGTTTTTTTTTGGGAGGGTGCATGTGATCAGCACAGGGCCAATCAGCACTGTCAGGACAGAGGGTCAGGGGTCATCGAGCCTCATAAGACAGTCAGAGCAGAATGAAAACTCCTCCTACAAGCTTTAACCAGACACTGACAGAAGTCACAAGACTGCCATATACTGCTGATGAGAAAAGGTATTTAGCAGTTTATATTAACTAAAATAATTGCATTTCCATGTTCTGTACATTGTGGGACTTTCTCCAGATTCCTGTTTGGCTATGGGACATGAAGTGAAGGGAAATTTCCACAATGAGACACAGATGGCAAAAAAAAGACAGGGGTTATAACCTTCCCTTACTATGTCCAAAATGCAAAAAAATGCCTTTAGTTCTACTTTAGGTTCTGCTAATGAGCTACTTAATAAAATATGAACCAACGAGGAAAACAAAAATACCATACAATACAAAAATACAATTATAGAAACATCAGTGTAACACTTCTGTTTTATTTGTTGCTCCATAACAATAGAAAAATGGAAAAGTACACTCTGACATGTGCAGACATACAATTTTATACTGTAGTAACTGCAGAACAAACATTTGTATTTATTATTGTACTGGGTTTGACAGGTCTTATATAAAAATATACTATAATCGCTTTAGTAGAGTTTTTAACACGATACCAAAAATAAACAATATTATAGTTTTTTTTTTGTTTTTTTTTGTAACTGAAGACTGCAGGTTAATGTATTTTTAGCATCCATGAAAACGTACATCTGACGTTTAGCTAAAATAGAAATCTTTGTAGCTATGGTGACATAACTTACCTGAAATGTTCACTGCAACTTTACAGAAGACTTGGAAATATTACCTTTCTGAAGATTCAGCAGCAAGAAGAGGACAGGGCATCCCTACACACAAGGTTTCTACAGGATCCAGCTGCCCGCACAAACATAAGATAATACTTTATTACAGGTTACGTTAGGTCACTAAAACTTTAGTGAAGATTTTTTTTTTGGCTAATCATCATCTTTAATTTTAAGACCCATATGTGTAGAGGAAAATTAAGTATATGCCATTAACTACCCACCCCAATTTGGGTGAATGCATGGTTTTAATGCCCCTTAATTCTTAGCTCTGACCCCACTGAAATGTCCCCGACATTTTGAGGATATGTGTGTAACACAGCATTATATTTTCCTTTTGCACAAAGACTCCTTGAGCTACACTTTCCAGAGTATAAACATTGACTATGTGATAAATAAGTGTAAATTGCAATTTATACAAAACATACCACCCAGCTTAGGCAACATGTTACATCTCTAGTGTGAGGCTTTGTTTTACTTATAGACATGTGTGTAACCCGGTCGCTTACAATAACTTGATGTATGTGTTTATACATTCAATATTTTACATAGAAACACATGACAAAGGATTCCCAGAGCACAGTGAGTTATTCAGTGAGAGCACCACACAAGTACTTATCTTTCAGGTGTGTTGGCTCTCAATGTAACCTAGGATGATATAATGAGATAAGTCACTACTCTGACCCAATCACTTACGTTTGTACATTTCAGCTTGAACCACTGACCTTTGTGGTAAATTAATAAGATGTACAAAAAATAGTTCTATTCCTGTAAGTGAGGAATACTGCTGTCCAATGTGTTTTAATGCATTAGCTGCAGTAGTCATCCAGTATAGAATTTATCTAAATAGAACACACAGCCTTATGCCCCGTACACACGGTCGGACTTTGTTCGGACATTCCGACAACAAAATCCTAGGATTTTTTCCGACGGTTGTTGGCTCAAACTTGTCTTGCATACACACGATCACACAAAGTTGTCGGAAAGTCCGATCATTCTGAACGCGGTGACGTAAAACACGTACGTCGGGACTATAAACGGGGCAGTGGCCAATAGCTTTAATCTCTTTATTTATTCTGAGCATGCGTGGCACTTTGTCCGTCGGATTTGTGTACACACGATCGGAATTTCCGACAACGGATTTTGTTGTCGGAAAATTTTTTATCCTGCTCTCAAGCTTTGTGTGTCGGAAAATCCGATGGAAAATGTCCGATGGAGCCCACACACACAGTCGGAATTTCCGACAACACACTCTGATCGGACATTTTCCATCGGAAAATCCGACCGTGTGTACAGGGCATAATGAAGAAACAGCAGTTGTCCTGCATTCAAGATCCATATAAATAAATTGTAAAATAATAAAATGTTTATTATAATTGTGCATAAATGTTTGTGGGCGCATTGCTCAGTCTAACAATACATTAAATGATTTGACAAAAGCACAGGGGTCAGATGTATCTTTACCAGGGGTGATCTAGATCAGTGTTTCTCAACTCCAGTCCTCAAGGCGCCCCAACAGGTCATGTTTTCAGGATTTCCATTATTTTGCACAGGTGATTCGATTAGCTTCACTGCCTTAGTAATTACCACAGCCGTTTCGTCTAAGGAAAATCCTGAAAACCTGACCTGTTGGGGCGCCTTGAGGACTGGAGTTGAGAAACACTGATCTAGATAAACTCAAATCACTGACACTGTTATGATTTCAAGGTAGGTTTGTGACTGACAGATGCCATTTTAGAACTGTTTTTGTACTGGGGTTAGAATCCCAGCTTTAATCAGCCAAATTCATCTAGAGAACCTTAATACAAAAAGTGTCCGTGCAACAAAATACATTTATTTTAGTGAGTGTCAAAAAGCAGCTAACACTGGGTATCACCTCACAGACATAAACTATATATACTGTATATACCAAGGTGTTGTGCAGCGCTAATACCTTAAAGTGAATTTATAAAATATACTATTCAACTTTCAGAACATAGTGAACAATAAGCATTCATAATGCTTAAAGTGGTTGTAAACCTCAGACATGAAATATGAACAAAACGTATCCCTCTATAATGTGTTCTTGTCTCAATCCACAGCACTGTCAATTGTAATTTCTGTCTGCTGCCTCGTTCCTCTGCTATCAGCATGAGACACTTCTGACAAGTTTTCCTGACACCAAGAGAAAAATGGTGACAGGGGAGGGCACAGCCTATGATTGACAGCTTCAGCTCTGTTCCTGTGAGCTGTGAAGGGGGGTGTGTCTCTTCCCTCCAATCAGCTCTCAGAGCTCTCCTCAGAAGTCAGAAGTGAACTGTGTAGTGACAAGTCCACTATATAAGCAAAACACCAGAATTGGTGTTTTACTAGATCAATGCAGTCAGGCAAATTGTTTTCTATGGGCCCTGTTCACACCACCACACTGGTGTGGTACAATGCAGATATGCAGTGCATTGTGCTGCTGTACAGAGACCTGAATGGAGTGTACGCTTTGTCCACTTCTAACAAAGTAAAAAATATGTAAACAGTGCAAAGCACTGAAATAATGAATCATATCGCTTGGCAAACTGACAGCAGCCCGCATGCTAAAACTGAGCATTACTGTAACAATATGGAAAATCCATATATTATCAATATCCATTGTATTTATGTGCTGCGTTACTGGGTGAGACTGCTAACATGTTGCTCCAGTATACAGTATATATTTATTGTATGGTTAGCTCTCTTGTCCACTGTGCAGTCTGTAAACCTTTATTGAACACAGTATTTGCCACATAAGCCACATGCAGACTAGTACTTAAGACAGCAGCATGGCATTTGCTACCTATGAACTTTGTTTGTCCACTCTTAGATACTTGTGTGTAACTCCTGGAAAAAAAAAAGGGGGCAGAAGGTGATGGACCTGCTGAGAGAATTTACAAGCCTTTCTAAAGTTCAGTGTTCAAGTTCTTTATTGCTGGACTGTACAATCCAGTAGTAGTTCTATATATAAGGCAGATGGCATAATGATACTAATATTCCATCCTGGTTGTAGATTTTACCATAAAAATCATGTAACATTGTTAGCGACAAATAGGGGTTGATTTACTAAAGGCCAAAAGACTGTGCACTTTGCAAAGTTCAGTTGCACTCTGCAAGAGCAGTTGCTCCAGGGCTTAGTAAATAAGCAGAAGCTCTGCTAACTTTTATCAACCAATCATGTGCAAGCAAAAATGCATTTTTTTTTATTTTCATTGCATGTGATTGGATAGTTTTTGCAAAGTGAAGCTTTACCTCATTTACTAAGCTCTGGAGCAACTGCCCTTGCAGAGTGCAATTGCACTTTGCAAGGTTCACGGGCTATTGGCCTTTAGTAAATCAACTCCATAGTGTGCAACCTTATGACTTTTAATTATACTGTAAAGGAAAGGACTGCATAGCAATTTGCTGTGGGAATTACTTTTTATCCCAAGAATGTTCAGATGTATCTATAACCATTTCTACCCAGTCCTAAGTCACCGCCAGCTCCTGACTCCTGAATGTAAACAAGCACACTGTAGATATATAATGGCTGGAGCAACAATCAGGAGCAAGAAGACTGACCATCATGTGATCAGTGTGAAAGCCAATCAAGGCTTGATCTAGGTTAGTGTTAATGTCAGTGTTAGCATTAGTGTCAGTGTGTTTAGGTAGAAAAAAACAACATATAATGTACATTTATGTGGTACCTCCAGGCACATCAGGTGTGGGTGAATTTATTTTTGGTGGTAGGGTGGAAAACTATATATCTAAAGTTTAAAACATTATATTTGTTACAATTTAGTGTCAGTTTTCCTTCGATAAAAAAAAAAAAAAAATCACAAACATTTTACCACTAAATAATGGCACAATTTTCCTGAGGTACTTTAAGATAAGGGCGTTTGACTGAAAAAAGGTTGAAAAATGCTGCTGTAAAGTACAACTCTGCCAAAACCTGAGCACAATAACCAGTAATTTAAACCCGATAAATAATCTAATTCCAAAAAAAGTTTTGAACAGGAAAAAGCAAATACTGATGGTGTCACACATGTTCCGGTTTATTTGAAGTTGACAATCAATGTGACAGTTCTTGCCTATGGGACTTCCCATCTAACATGTTTCACCAAACGGCTTGCTCTCAGAGATTGGCTTACTTGTAGAGATAAAAAAAATAAAAGTTTTGGCTGAATTTCCACTATAATTATGTCAGCATATCAAATTACAAAACAGTATGATACATAAGAAATACCTGTGTGCTATGCAACCGAAAACTCGCAGGTATAGGTCTAATCTGTATTTTGACAGTGACAGATATGGCTTTGCTAGGACAAATGTAAGCCGCGCTAATTCATAACAATGAATGAGAAAGCGAATTTGCTAAGTGAGTGCTCGCAAAGAAAAATAAATTAGCGTTAATTAGACCACATAACCTGAAACCAGTTACTGCAATGTAAATGTAAACTGAATGTAAACAGGCACACTGTAAATATATAAAGGCCTGGTGTGCTGCAGGAGTATAGAAGTATGACCTGACTGCTCAGGGTTTCCTTGTAACTGTGAGTGTTCATCTACTTAGTCAACAGTCATCTACTGGTGCTAATGTCAGTACCTGATACACCCTTCTTCCCAGCATGTATTCTTCCCTATCACTAGTGCAATAATCACCCAGCCCTATCAGCTAGAAGAATGGTTGTAAAGATAGAGACAGCAGAGATATATCAGAGCCCAGGTCAATAGGCTTTGGGTTTATGTGCAAACGTAGTTTGTGTTTGGCATTCCTTTGAGACGCTTCTGAGATCATTCAGAACTTATTGACAGATTAATTTTACCTGACTGACACACTTCAAGCTGCTTGAAGAAAGAAGTAGCTCTGATGTGAGTAAAAGCCCATTGACACAGACAGATCCAATGTGCATGTAAGTGCTGCGCAAACTGTTGGCGCTATATAAATCCTGTATAATAATCATAATAATAATAATAATATTGTATGGGCATGCTGCACAGGCAGTCATGTAGCTGTCATTCCTAGAAAATAAATAGTTAATACTGCAAAACATTTTTAGAAAGCATTATCACAAAAACCTCACACATTTAAACAAACATAAAAAAGGATAAAGATATAACACTGATGTAATTGCAGGTGATGTGCTAAGCAATTCCTTAATATACTGAGCCACAAGGATTGACAGAGGTTAAGCATCCCATATTGCGGCTCTCCACTAGTACCCGAAATAAAGTCCCATCTGCACACATGCACAACTTGTAGCGTTCTGTTCCGTCATCATACATCAGCTCCCCCGTAGCTGTAGGTAATCGAGAAGGAGTGACCATCACACTGCCATTCAGAATAATACTGTTCTCCTATGGAAGGAAAGGCATATGGGGTTAGAGAACTTGGGGGCGTTTCAGTGCTTTCAGAATATAAGCCAAGAGCAACTTGTTCTTGTTCAACATGTTCCACCTAGTGTTGTAATTACTGCAGAATAAGACAGGCGACAACTAATGTACAACGTTCCTATTTACTTACTCCATGGCCTTACAGTCCATAAACGACCTTGGCATCCTAATTTTATTCATCTGACAACACTAAACTGAAAGCAGACTACTAGCTGCACCATATATATCATTAGCCCTCTCTGTGCCATTATGTACTTCTGCATAGCAGACTACGGTCATTTACAGTTTTCTACAGAAAACATGCAATGGCACAGCAGTTCATGGGGTTGATTTACTAAAGGCAATCTGTCTGTTCACTTTGCAAGGGAATTACTCCTCAGAGCTTAGAGAATGAAAAGACTGATCCAATCATGTGCAAGCAAAATTGCTGTTTTTTCCTTGCATGTGATTGGATATTATTTTCAAAGTGAAATTTCACCACATTCACTAAGCTCTGGGGAAAATTCACTTTCAAAGTGAACAGCCTTTAGTAAACCAACTGTGTCTATATATCAAGAATATTAAAGCGAATATTGACTACAATTAATGCAGAAAGACAAGCAAAATGATATAAGGTAAACATTTAACTGTATACAAAGGTGATTAAAGTGTGAGTCTAACAAAAAGTATATTGTTTTTAGTTTTGGATAGAGTGGGGAATGAGAAGCTCTGTCTGGCCTCAGCGCTATATTGGGCTTTATTTGGGAGCTTTTCCCTCACTTTTGGACCAGCTGATAATGGTTTCTATCAGACAGAAAGTGTGTGTGTGGGGGGGGGGGGGGTGGATTTGCAACAGGGACACAGAAAGAAATGCAAATCTGAAGGGGGTTTTAACTTTCCCCTACTCTGCTAAAGAAAAACATTTTTTTTTCTGTCTATGTTGCTTTTGTAGACTTTCCCTCACTTCCTGTTTGGTAAAAAATTTTCAGCAGGACAGGAAGTGGGGGACAATCTTTCTAATGGAGCCCAGGATAGAAGTAAATACTCAACAGGGGTTATAATGCTTTCCCATTCTATCCAAAACCAAGGAAAAAAGTTTTAGCTGGACATACATTTTAATTCCCTACCCTGTCATATAATATTACAGTTGCATAAAGCTTGAGTAATTACACAACTTGGAAAAAGAAACTGACTTATATTTAAATTTGGAAGTATCTGGATATCAGTGCTTGGGAAAATAACAGTGACAAAGTACTTCATCTTTCTTTGACTTCACCTTCAAAATCTTCAGCTACTTTGTAAACATTCTGCTAGAAAATAATTTGCTTCAGTTGTTAACTAATACTATTTTGATCTCTTGGAGGACTAGGCTCTTTTGCTTTCCAGAACAAGAATTTCCCTGCTGCCAGAATGTAGAAAAGAACAAAAAGAAATATACCAAGCAAAACAGAATGACAATTAACCAGTACTTACTGCTTTTAGCACAATATTTCCACCTGTTCGAAAATCTATGGTCTTTCCCATGATGAAAACTCCTTCATTACCACGCACAGTGATATGCCCATCCACATTGATTTTAAGATCGCTGCTTGCACTGCTGGTAATCTAAAAAATAAAGATAACAACACATATTTCCACTGAGAGACTGAAGTCTGGAATAAAGCCAAAAACTTGCATATAGATTTTTTTTCTCACTGTAAGCATCCTATATATTAAAACTATAGCTGGCCATACTCTAGTTAGAATTCTGCTCAAAGTTTTTTGTTTTAAAAACATTCATTTGATTTTATAACCAGCGGGAATCGTGTATGGCCTGCCTTAGGCTCCATGCACACTGAAGCTCATAAATGGCCGTTTTTGGGAGTTTGGGCATTTTTTTTAACAGCCCAAAAACTCCCCTCTATGTTATCCTATGTGTCCATGCACATCCTATGTGTCCATGCACGTTTTTGGATGTTTATCAGCAGTGGCGTTTATGAGCTGTTTTCTGAACGCCATAAAATCGCGTTCAGGAGTCATTTTTCTGACCACAAAAAACGCCAAACACTGAAAAACCTTGATAAACGCTCTAAAAACGTGGCTCACCAGCATTTAACATTTTTGATCCATTGAAAAAAAAAAATAACGCTAATAAACGCTATTGCAGAAACATTAAAAATTGTTGAAAGACTCACAGCAAAGCTACTGGCGTTTTTATAACCTTATTTTAACAACCTGTGTGCATGGAGCCTTATTTTTTAAGTCTATAATACTGAAAGTCTAAGGCCCCTTTCCTGCGTTTGGTCCAATCAGAAGGGGATCCATGAACAGATTTCCTGCTGAATAATAGCAGAACTGAACACTCACTTTTGTGACATCCATGTCCATTCATTTTTTTGGTGCATGTAAATAATGAAGCTTTCTGGACTCATATTAGATCTATGGGAGGCCATTTTCATCCAAATACATTCAGTCCATCACATTTAGGTCAGAAAATATGGAAAGGAAACAAACCTTTTCCATCTTTTTTTTCTTTTTTGGACCTAGACAGACTCAGAGGCAATTGGATGGAAATAGACACAACCCTGCTTATATCGAGCTGCCCATAGACTTATGCCGCGTACACACAACCGGACTTTCCGTCAGAATAGACTCCGACGGTCTTTCCGGACAGACTTGCGGACTTGCCTACACATGATCACACCAAAGTCCAATTGTTTACAACGCTATGACATACGACGGGACTAGTAAAAGGAAGTTTAATAGCCAGTAGCCAATAGCTGCCCTTGTGTCGTTTTTGGTCCGTCAGAATAGCATACAGACGAGCGGTTTTCCCAATAGGAACTGATTCTGTCGGAAAGATTTGAAACATGTTCTATTTCTAGGTCCGTCAGAATTTTTGAAAGAAAAAGTCAGATGAAGCCCACACATAATCGGAATGTCCGACGGAATGATTCTGTCTGACCTTTTCTGCCGGAAAGTCCGGTCGTGTGTACGCAGGATAACATGAAGCTTCTGATCAGGTCCACCTGAAAAACTGACAGGTGGACACTGTGTGAAAGGTGCCAAGAAAAATAGCGTTAACCCCAAATAACTTGTTCTGATTTATTTCAATAGTTCTCAGTCGTTCTATGTTAGATAACAGTAGAAAATGACATTCAAGCTGCAAATGTGTTTATTAAAGCGGAACTCCAGGCAAACTCCTAAATACACAGCTAATCAAACATTAAATAGAAGCATGTTATGTTAATCTGCAGCTTGAGGAACCAGCAAGATATTTTCTTGAATTAAAGTCTTGAGAGACACATAGTCCTTGAGAAGAGTCAATCAAAGGGTGGATATGGTCACTTTGTATAAAAGACATAAATGGTCCTTATAGTAAACTTGGAGAAAAGCTGTTTACTATAAGATCATTGCAAAAGACACAGTGCAACTCATTGTGCCTGGAGAAGAATAGCCTTATGGGGCGTACACACGGTCGGACTTCTCGGCTACAAAAGTCCGACGGACGCTGACGGACCAAATCCGGCGGACAATCCGATCGTGTGTGGGCTTCACCGGACTTTCAGCGGACTTTTCCAGTCGCAAATCTGACGGACTTTAGATTTGGAACTTGCTTCAAATCTTTATGTCGTAACTCCGCCGGACCCAGAAATCCGCTCGTCTGTATGCTAGTCCGACGGACAAAATACCCACGCTAGGGCAGCTATTGGCTACTGGCTATCAACTTCCTTATTTTAGTCCGGTGTACGTCATCACGTACGAATCCGTCAGACTTTTGTGTGATCGTATGTAGGCAAGTCAGTTCGTTAGAAAGTCCACCGCAAGTCCGCCAAAAGTCCGTCGAAAGTTTGTCGGACTTTTGTAGCCGAAAAGTCCGACCGTGTGTACGCCCCATTACACTCTGCAAAAAGAAAGGTTCCTTCATACATGGGCTCCAACTCAGTAGTTTACATAAACAAAGACTAACTATATAACTATTGCTAGCCAAAGCATCTGTATAGTGATCCAGACACCCCTGCTAATTAGCAGAGCCAGAACATGTACCCTCTAAGACCACTCTGCAGACAACATATACAGTATTTAAACAATACAGCCTGGACCTTGATCTGGTCCTGCCCTATCTTTGGGAAATGAAGGGGTTTCCCAGACATTGATGAGATTATGTTTCTGCTTTTTCCTCCTGTCAGGAAGCTCTCAGATGAGTAGCAATGTGCAATGCAATAAAATCCTAACTGGCTGCCGTGCTGCTCCTCCCCTTCACAAAGAATGCTGCTATCAGTAGAATGATATCAAGAGAGAGAGAGACAGATATTAATGTGCTTTTAATAGCTGTATTTAACAATACATTTATCATCTTTTTTTATTGAAACCGTAACTGGATTATAGCATGACCTTTTGTCTGCAGTTCAATTTATTGTAATAATTAATTGTAAATATTGTAATTTTTGATTTAAGTAAAATATACAATACAATTATTTTAAAAACACAAATATAATGTATGAGTGAATGAATGAAAGAATGTACGAGTTATACACGAATTATTTGTTTCAGGGAATAACAATTTTAGAATGCTTTCACCTGTCCCTTAATAGTATGACACACTAAGGCAGGCCAAACATTATGGGTTGAAGGAAAGAAAATAGCTTGAATCCTTCCTGCAGTGAGATTGTGTTCTGTTGGCGAGGATCGTGGGGAGCCTTCCCCATCTGCAGAATACAATGATCACTCCTGGTCGCTATAGCTGCTGGCAGTGATTGCAAGAAAAAAACCTGACAGGCTGGGTGTATTGAAGTTGATTGATGGATAGACTTCAGTATAACCAGCCTGCCCCTAGTTGGATCGAAATTCTGATCAAAATTCCTGCTGAACCGGTTGAATTTCGGTCTATAGCAAGCCATACATTATTCTTTTTTTTCATTCAACCAGAGCATACAATTATCCTTTTTTTTTTTTATTCAATCAGAGCGTTGAATGAAAAAAAAATGACCCGATTCCCGCATCCACACATTTGAATCCTCCCTGCTGAGCTATTGTATTTTGACAGCGAGGAGACTTCCCCACCGTCAGTATACAGCCAGTAGCACTGGTCCATCAGGAAAAACCCAGCGGGCTGCTTGTCGTCAAAAGCAGGGTGAATAAGGTTCAGGAGGGCAGTTTTTTAAATATGAAACCAAAATCAAGAATACGGGACATGACCTCAAACTGGAGCAAAGTTCAAAACTAATCTTAGAAAGTATTATTTTACTAAAAGGATAGTAGATGCTTGAAATAAACTGCCAGCAAAGTTAGGCTTAGTTCACACTGGCATTAAGAGCAGGCGTTTGACAGGCATTAAAAACGCCCCTCAAACGCCTATGCACAAGATATAATAGACAGCACATTGTGCTGTTCACACTAAGCGTTAGCGTTGCGTCATGTCAAATCAGGAGGCGTTTGAAGCCTTTCAACGCCTCCCATTCAAGTCTATGGTAATGCTCAACAAAAACTCTGGCAGGTGTTTTCGGTGCAGTATTGGTGCGGTTGCAGCGTGTTAAAATTAGTCACTTTCCATTGTGGAGCAGTTTTAATGCTCATTAAACACTACGAAACCGCGCTTAGGGCGTTTTGTAAAACCCCCCATTCTAAATCTCATTGACGCCTGTCTGATGCCCATACCAACGCCATACAAACGCTATAGGAGCTATAGTTGAGCGGCAGTAATTTAGCCAAGTGTGAACAAGTCCTTAGTGAGCCAGTCAGCAGTAAATAGCTCCAATCATGCTTGGGACAAACATAGATCTATACACAGACAAAAAAGTTAATGAAACACCCACCCCCCCCCCCCCCCAAAAAAATACAAAATATGTATTTAGAAAATGGACAGACTTGATGCACTAATCTGTCTTTTTTCTGCCGTCACTTTTCTATGTCTCTATTTCCTATACAAGCTCTACAAGAGAAACTACAGGAAAATAATAGAAACTTTACATTTATTACGTGATTCAAAGGGATTTGGTACACAAATGTAACTTCTCTTCTACAAAGCAGTTTTGCCGGGTTTAAAATTTTACAATGAACCCTTCCTAAGGAAAAGAAGGCTGACCTCCTTCTAAAAGCGGCGCGTCATCCGGAGGCCTGCCAGTTGATCCCAGAAGAGCGCACAAAAAAGAAGGACACCTTTGTGCCCAGGGCTGCCACAGATCTGAAGATTTTATGTGCATATCTACAGTATAGACATTCATGTAAAAAGAATTGTATGTGCCTAAATGTTGTCTAAACGTGTCTAAACGCGTATTTTATGCAGGATCTTCTGCCAGCGAGAACCTGCTTTTATACAGAAAATATGCATATGCTCATGTGAATTGACCTTAAATCACTCACGCTAAACCAATAGGCAAATAAGTAAATTTAGAATGAAATCAGAATTCATTATATGCATTCTAATTCTGGGATAGTGCCTCAAAATACTGAAGCATGATAGACAACTATAATTTGAAGGAGAATTAGAAAAAAGAGGGTGAGATTTAATACCCACACACCACACTTTTAGGGCGTACACACGGTCGGACTTTGTTCGGACATTCCGACAACAAAATCCTAGGATTTTTTCCGACGGATGTTGGCTCAAACTTGTCTTGCATACACACGGTCACACAAAGTTGTCGGAAAATTCGATCATTCTGAACGCGGTGACGTAAAACACGTACGTCGGGACTATAAACGGGGCAGTAGCCAATAGCTTTCATCTCTTTATTTATTCTGAGCATGCGTGGCACTTTGTGCGTCAAATTTGTCTACACACTATCGGAAATTCCGACAACGGATTTTGTTGTCGGAAAATTTTATCTCCTGCTCTCCAACTTTGTGTGTCGGAAAATCCGATGGAAAATGTCCGATGGAGCCCACACACGGTCGGAATTTCCGACAACACGCTCCGATCGGACATTTTCCATCGGAAAATCCGACCGTGTGTACGGGGCATTTGTCTGTACTAGTGGTCCAGAACCACAAGCTTCTTTGTTAATATATACCCATGTGGCCATCATTATGATTGGCTGCTGTGATCACATGATCAGGAACCAATCAGAGAAACTGAGATTGAGCTGCCAGTGACAGCATGGTCTCTGCAGGCTCCTAGTTCCAAAAGATAATGTACAGTGGATTTGAGTTGCCTTAGCATAAAGCATTATGCTTTAGTTTACCTTTAGGTTGTGAGCAGAAAGTGATTAATATATTAGAAACAAAATGCATTACCCTTTCTGTAGATGCTTTCTGAACATTTAAGGTCTTCACACCCTTGGGTAAATGAAATTCATGTTTCTCATAATCTGTGCTGAACAAAGTGTTCTGAGTTCTTGGGTCCACAAATTCCATGCCTAAGTCGCTGGTAATGGAGGTCTTGCTTTTTCCCACACTAAGTTTTGTTGAACCTTGTTGAAGAATCACCTGCAATCAGAAAACTAACAATTGCATATGTGCACCCAGTTTCTGCATTGCTTTTTGAGTACAATAATAAATGAACCATAATTAAAACCTCACTGGGATATATACGGTAGTTTTTATATAGTATTTTACTATATCAAACAAATTTAAAGGACACTTTTGCTTTCTAGGGATGTTAACAAAAAAAACAATTATTATTAATATTCACGATTTATTCACGAATTTGCGCAATTACGTGAAAATAACTGGTGAGAGCAAGTGGATGCTGACACAGTGATATCATCCCATGCTTTAAAATAATCAGTAACCTATCAGCTTACTGATTTTTCTATGGATGATGGTGTACATCCGCAGTTTGAATTCCTGCTATACTGGCAGAGAGAGTAAGAAAGATGTAAAGATGTTGGCTTCACATTTCAGCTGTCCCCTCATCTACACATCATAAGCAACTTTACACTAAATCACTGTGATTGTAGCCATATTAGTGTACTTCTAACAAAAACAGTTGCTTGGACCTTGAAGAAGAGGGTAAACCCTGAAAGCTTGTCCTGAAAATCTGAAGATTAGTGCAAATAAAAAGGTATCCCAGAGAGTATTCAATTGTTTTTTTTTTACATTAAATAGCAAAAGTCAGACTCCAGTATTTCACATAAAACTGTCAGATCCCTTATTCTGCTTTATCTGTTCAGTTTTAAAGCAATTAAAGAAAATAACCAGCTATGGGAGTCAGGAAAACTACACTGAATTTCTGAGTCTTTTCTGAGTCAGCCTGTCAGATTTATTTATTGTGATTGCTGTTGGTGGCTATAGCTGCCAGCAGTGATCATTGTGTTGTGCCGGCAGGGAAGGCCCCCATCAGCATAACACAATAGCGCTGCAGGAGGGCAATTTTCTTCCACGAGTGCTTAAATTGTATTGGTCTCTTGCTAGTAGGAGCACTACAGCTGTTTAATGTCATTAGAAACAGCTTTCAGTCCATTGATTTCAGTTAGAAAATGTCTGATAAACTTGTAGGGAGATAAGAAGATCAGCAAAGCTGAATTTCTGTGCAGCAATACTAGTAAACAAAGCTTGTATATGTAAAATAAATACATGGGAAATACAGCTCCCATGATTGCATATGTAGCAACTAAACAAAGACGTATGATTCTTTAACGCATAGGTTATTCGCATTAAAGTACATTTCAGGTCTATTATCACTTTAAATAGTGATACATTATTTCCTCACCAGAACAGTAATAGGCTGTAGTAGCATCAGCTACACATAGTAAGCTGTTCTGTGTGCCAGCAGCAGTATGAGACACTTCCTCTCTGCTACTAGATATAGATTAAGTTGGTCTTAGCGCATTCCCCACATGTTAGGAGAAGCCTTGTATTTTTATCAATGAATAAAAGGCTTCCTCTGATTGGCTGAGTTGAAGAGGTGAGTGGATAACATCACAATCTCTACCTCGGCCAATCAGAGGAAGCCTTGTATTCATTGATAAAAATACAAAGCTTCTGCTGAATGGGGAGATATGCTAAGACCGACTTGATCTATATCCCACAGCAGAGAGGAAGTGTCTCGTACTGCTGCTGGAACACAGTGCTGCTTACTTTATGTAGCTAATGCCACTACAGCCTTTTAGAGCCCTTTCACACTGGGGCGGTGCGGGCGCCGGCGGTAAAACGGGGCTATTTTTAGCGCCACTTTACCATCGTTTTAGCTGCGGTATTCGGCCGCTAGCGGGGCAGTTTTACCCCCCTGCTAGCGGCCAAGAAAGGGTTAAAACCACCGCAAAGCACTGCTGCAGCAGCGCTATGCCGGCAGTATAGCCGCGCTGCCCCATTCATTTCAATTGGCAGGAGTGGTATACACACCGCTCCTTCACCGTTCCAAAGATGCTGCTAGCAGGACATTTTTCAGCGTCCTGCCAGCGCACCGCTCCAGTGTAAAAGCCCTCGGGCTTTCACACTGGAGTGTGAGGAGCGGCTCTTTCAGGGCACTTTGCAGGCGCTAGTTTAGCGCTGTAGCGCCTGCAAAGCGCCCCAGTGTGAAAGGGGTCTTACAGCAGCCAGACCATTCAGGCAAGGAAATCATCGGTTTGGACCAGCTTGGCCCCAATGACCTATGTTAAACTTGGAATTATATTGTCTCTGCCCTCTTTCACATGTATATCTAATTAAAAAACAGCTCTCCTTCCACTTACAGGCTGGTTGTTGCCAGTGATGACAAGATCTTCATTACGCCGTCCTCCCACAGTACTCTTGTATAAAGGATGGATGATTCCCATGTCTGATACTTGTTTAAATCGGAGCAAACCGCTGTCACGAAATTCCATGCTCTCACAGCCATTCGGACCAATACGAATTACAACCCAAATAACCAATGTAATCTAGTCAAAAAGTGAACTGGGTTATTGCATGTATTAATAAAATGTGTAATATTTCTCATATACTATTCCATTATGAATTCAATGGAACAATTTCAAGCTTAGTGTAGAATTTGAGAAGAGATATGTGAGCATATACTCTATAAACTTACTGTAAAGTAAAATAGTGTTTTCTTCATTTAACCACTTCCAGCCCAAGGACGTCATTGACTTTGAGCGGGGATTAGAGTTGCCACCTCATCCCTTCAGGCTGGGTTCACACTGCTGCGGTGGCAGACATCGTATGTGATTCGCAGCGCACTGCTGTTCACATCACATGCGATGTCTGTGCTGTGCGATATCAGCCATACAGATAGTATGGCTGATATCGCACCGCATTCGGTCCAAACTCGCACAGGACCCTTTTTTTTGTTCGGACCAGAATCGGATCGCATGGGTGTTCACACCTATGCGATCCGATACATGTCCGAATTGTCAGTTCGCAGTGCGATATGCGGGCTGAACTGGGGGTGTCATTAACATTGTATGACACTCCCCAGCAGTTCGCATATGGCAGTGTGAACTGCCGTGCGAGTTGCTGCGATGCGGGAACCCGCAGTAAATTCGCTGCGTTCCCGCACCGCAGCAGTGTGAACCCAGCCTTAAACCCAAACACATATTGATTACACAGGTTCTGTGGCTGATTAAGGTGGTAATTAAACTCACTTGCTGCCTTATCTGCATTAAATTAGCCTCAGAACCTGTGTAATTCATATGTGATCGGGTTTAAAGGGATGAGGTGGCAACCCTAGTGGGGATATCTGAATGATGTGTATAAATTTAAATCTCTGTGCTGGTCTGAATTGGTGGAACAGCTGCTACTCAAGACCAGGAAGGAATCAAATAAATACTAATAATATAAATGGTGCGCTATTCCCTTTGTTAAAGTATGTAACACAATATATTGGCTCAACAAAGAGTGACTGATGTGTACACAATAGTATGTGAAGCAATTGCCTTGATAAATTGAGACTGATACTAAATAGATTGGTGCATAAGTGACACACTGAGGTGCTCAAAACAGTACATAAAACAGTACATGTAAATAAACAATCCATGTATGAAAAAATTGTGCCTTATGTGATAAACAATTATATCGCACAAAGTTCATATTCATGAGCAAAGATGCCGCATGTGGAATCTTTTCAGACAGATTCCTGCATTGATCTCCTATGCTGAAAAGCGTTGAAATTTTGCAAGATGTCTACTGGATTCCACTTGTAAGTAATCTCCAATGACTTGAAATATGATGTTTCATAAAATAAAGTTGGCCTCTTACCCAATATAGTGGATCCCTATTACAGAGATCAGATTCTCTGTGGGATATGACCGCCTGTGTGGATATCACTCTCTTAGGTTTTTTCACAACCAAACATCTCTAAAGATTGAACTCTGGTGATTCAAAGAACAAGGAACTGACTCCCATAGATGTTCAGCTCATCCACATCACAGCAATTAGCCAGTTTAAACTTCTCAGGTGCAATGATATGTAAACTTTTGCATCCGTTTAAATTAAGATGGAACTCCAAGATTCAGGAAATTACCGTATGTATAAGGAAAGAAAAAGCCTCAGAGTAAAACCGCATACATTTATTAAAATGATGGTAAAGGTTACACTTACAGCAAGTCAGACAATTTTTTCATGCCTGAATTTTGGGGAATCCAGTAGACATCTTGCAAAATTTCAGCACTTTTCGGCATAGGAGATCAATGCAGGAATCTGTCTGAAAAGATTCCACATGTGGCATCTTTGCTCATGAATATGAACTTTGTGCGATATAATTGCTTATCACATAAGGCACCATTTTTTTCATACATAGATTGTTTCTTTATATGTACTGTTTTGAGCACCTCAGAGTGTCACTTATGCACCAATCTATTTAGTATCAGTCTCAATTTATCAAGGCAATTACCTCACATACTAAGTAAAATTAACAAAATAATTTTATAAAAAAAACCCCGTCCCCGCGTGCTCCTGCATCGCATACTACCACATTATAAGAAACTTACCTTAGAATGAAGCCCTCCAGCGCCGCACGGTCACCCCTGAGAGGGCTGACATCTTCTCCTGGTCTTCCTCCCGGGTTACATAAGTCGCCGGGGGGCGTGATGGCGTCACTACCGCGCATGTGCGTGGGAGTTGCCGTTTACGGCACAGGCTCTGAAGGTCCTGCACTGTAAGCCGGACCTTTAGAGCCCATGTGCCGGTGACGTCACTGGCTGCACTCACTCTGAGTATCTCCTAATCAGTGCAAGTTTAGGAGATATTCACAGTACCTACAGTTAAGCCTTATTATAAGTTATTATAGGTTATTATATTATTATAAGTGGTGTAATAGAGTTTACTACCACTATCATTACCCTAAAGACACATCCCAGGCTAGCCCTACAATCGTCCAGTCCAGCGAGGTCCAGGTATGGCCTCCAAAGCCATTGCAAAGGATAGCTGCATATAGAGCCCAGCTCAGGGAAGTGCTAATTGAAGACAATAGGGAAAAATGACTAGTAAAAATGGTTACAAATGGTTGTAACCATAAGGGTTGCAAATGAAAGACCTATATCCTTCTGAAACATTAGCAAAAAGCTGCTGGGAGTAGGAAGGGTTATACTGGCTGGTCACAGTTTTTATCTTTGCCAGTGTCCAAATACTCCTGTAGGTCACAGTATAACCCAAATGTCTAGGAATCCTGTGTCATTTAACCACTTGCCGACCGGGCCATAGCCGAAAGGCGGCTGCAGCGTGGTCGGCTTATTCTGGGAGGGCGTCCATGGACGTCCTCCCAGAATCTTGCTCCCGAGCGCCCCCACTGACAGCGGCCATTTACCACGTGATCGCTCCGTCAAATTATTTCATATGGGTACAGTGTTGCATGACTGAGTAATTGTCATTCAAAGTGTGAGAGCAACAAAAGCTGAAAATTGGTCTGGTTAGGAAGGGGGTATAAGTGCCCAGTGGGTAAGTGGTTAATAAAAGAGAGGAATATTTTGTTGTTCGGTAGCCACGCCTACAGTCTGCAATGTGTGCCTGCCTATGAGCAAAGAATATCTTGCGCAGTTAAGCCTGGTACACACGATCAGATTTTCGGATGAATAATCGTCCGTTTTTTTTTGGTTTTTTTTGGATGCTAGTCTCATATTGAAAGTGAAGAGGTTACTCAACTTACAAAAATTCTCATACGACAGAATACAACTTTTGAATTGTTTTGTAATGTATTCTTTCATTTCCGAGCATGCGTAGTCTTGCTCTTACGATTTTTTTCGGACGAAAACTGCACTAATTAAATGAAAATCGGACGTTGTACATGTAAATTACAGTTTTTATAGCATGCACCTTCAGGTTTTGTCGTCCAAACAGTCGGAATCTGCTGTCGAAAGCACTATAATAACGATCAGATAATCGGTCGATCGTTCGTCGTACAAAATTTTATTTACGATTTTCTTATAGTGTGTGTACATCCTTTTAGTCACAAATCTTCTCGGAGTTATTGTACTTACAATTAAGTTGATCACAGCCAAGATAAATAAGAGGACAATCACACAAATGGCTAAGTTGCCTTTTCTGCCTCTCAGGCCAGTTTTGTGGAGGCGATCCTCATCGATGGGAACATATCCTGCCTTGAAATTACTGTTGTGCTCTTTATTCACACTTCTACGCTCCACGGCTTTCTCTCTCATTGACTTCTTGACCGGTCCATTTGAGCTCTGGAAAAAGTGCACAAGAGATTTTTAGATGCCTGCCAATTATGATTCAACCTTGTTTTCCTATTTAGCTGCTAAAGCATGAATAAAGCTGCCCAGAGATATAACGTAATAAGTTCTGGATCAAGTCTTTCTTTAGGGATGGACTGCATGTTCTAACTTCTAAGGGGTGAGGCAGAACGCTCATCTATCATACTAGAAATTCTGTTCCGATCTTACCGTCAGCCCCCCCCTACCCCCCCCCAGATAAGTGATACTGGCACTGTCTCCATGCTACTCTCCTCCTTTCCTGCCTCTCTGCATACACATACTGTAAATACAAACACATGGCCAGATTATGTATGCTTACCTCTCTGTCCATGGATGCATTTAATCCAGTTTCCAGTGTAACAGCTGCTAATAGCAACCAGCATATACATATAAGCTATTCGCAGACCAGTTTTTAAATTCCTGCCATACATGTTATGGATAAGGAGTTTTTCATCACTAGCACTGACTGAGACAAGAACAGCGCAGGTACAGGCAGCAGGAGTGGGGAGGGAACATTTTAAACATAGTTTGGCAGGAATTTTAGGTTAACCTCCCTGGCGGTATGATTATTTCGGATTTTAGGTGCTGAAAGCGGTACAATTATTTTGCATGGAAATTTGGCGTTTTATATTGTAGGCCTGTAATTCTTAACAATAACACACTTAAATCTGTCCAAACAAGAGTCAAGTAGATATCCCGGGTATGATAAAGTTTGAAACACAAAAACATAAATTATAATATAATAAATAAAAATAAATAATTAAAAAAAATAAAAATAAATAGTAATAAAATAATTTTCCCCACGATTCACTATCGCTCAATTCTGCAAGTGTTCTAATTTACTATCGCTGTTTTCTAGCTGGTCTAAAGCCACTTTTGACGTAAAGGGACACTTTTTGGTTGCTATGGACAATCTCCAGTTTCCAGGCAGAAAGAACAGTATATATCACATAAAACTGCATGCAGGGCATGGGCCAAAGCACTGGGGACAAAAGGGATGTGAAATCATTTCATACAGTACTGTAATCTGTAAGATTACAGTACTGTATGTGTTATGATTTTGAATTTTTTTTTAATTTGCCGCCAGGCTCCGCCCCCATGCGTCGCGACGCTCGCAGGGAACGGAGCCTGGCAAGGAGAGGCTTCGGACGAGGACATAGCCCACAGACACTGCAGGGGACATCGCAGGATCCCGGGGACAAGGTAAGTAAAGCCACACCAGGATCCTGCGATGTAATCCCGAGTGTGGCTCGGGGTTACCGCTAATGGTCCTGATTTTTAACCCCGAGCCACACTCGGGAAAACCGCCAGGGAGGCTACGACTCTTAACCAGAGACATTCTTGAGCATCCTCCAAACTGATCTCTAGACAAACGTGCACTTATTGTTTATTCCACTGAGCTGTGGGCTGAGTCAATCCCACCCCGCAGTCTGCCATCTTAGTTTACGTGAGCATGTGGGGTGAGAGTGAATTGGCCTGAAGCACATTGTGCTGGATATTGAATTCTGACAGCTGCAGGAGCAACATCTGTCTGAAGAAGCCAACAAGGTCATCTATGGCTCAAATTTCAGCCAGTTCAGCAGGAACCAGCCAAACGTTGAGCGATGTTTGGTGACCTAAAGAGATATTTTATATCACAAGATATATACATTTTTCAGGCCACCAAGCACTTCCTAGTAATCAGACCAGTTCAGCCGTTGCTAAGCAGTTTGTTTGGTCAATTACCACTCCCTTTCCTGTCCAAAACACAGCTAGAAAGTAGATAGATTTGTGACTGAGACACCTGGTCTTTGGCAGGGGGGCCAATGCTGCCATTCACAACAGAGCCGCAGAGCTGTACCTATCTGCCTTGTAAACATACACAACCCCTGCAGATGATTCACACTGAGTGATCTTTTTTTATGATAGAATGATGAACACTGTAAGGACCTGTATAATACAGTCCCGCTGGGCTAATAGCAATTAGGATTTAAATACAAAACAGGGTCACCAATCAGAACTTGGTCCCTGGGGTGATTCAGTAAAAGTTACAAATTTTTATGAGAATTCTTCTGTAGGTGTAAAGGCTTGTTCACACCAGAAAGCATGTAATATGCGATGAGTAACGTGGTACAACTTGTTGTACAGCAATGCATGGCATGTGCATTGCAAAGTCAACTGAACCCAACACACAATAATGCCCCGTACACACGGTCGGAGATTCCGACAACAAAATCCTAGGATTTTTTCCGATGGATGTTGGCTCAAACTTGTCTTGCATACACACAGTCACACAAAGTTTTCGGAAAATCCGATCATTCTGAACGTGGTGACGTAAAACACGTACATCGGGACTATAAACGGGGCAGTAGCCAATAGCTTTCATCTATTTATTTATTCTGAGCATGCGTGGCACTTTGTGCGTCGGATTTGTGTACACACGGTCGGACATTGATCGGACATTCCGACAACAAAAGCCTAGGATTTTTTCCGACGGATGTTGGCTCAAACTTGTCTTGCATACACACAGTCACACAAAGTTGTCGGAAAATCCGATCATTGTGAACGCGGTGACGTAAAACACGTACATCGGGACTATAAACGGGGCAGTAGCCAATAGCTTTCATCTATTTATTTATTCTGAGCATGCGTGGCACTTTGTGCGTCGGATTTGTGTACACACGATCGGAAATTCCGACAACGGATTTTGTTGTCGGAAAATTTTATAGCCTGCTCTCAAACTTTGTGTGTCGGAAAATCCGATGGAAAATGTGTGATGGAGCCTACACACGGTCGGAATTTCCGACAACAAGGTCCTATCACACATTTTCCGTTGGAAAATCCGACCGTGTGTACGGGCCATAACAGTGCACTGCAATGCACCCGTGTAAAGTGCCCTGCAAAGTACAAGTATATGTCATCTGTAAGCTGCTCTTAAAAACAAATTGCAGCGTTTTTTATAGAAGTATGGCCAAAGCTTTTTTTTATGTACTTCTCCTGAAGGTCACAGGAGTACAGTTAGTTTTGCACTCCTGTGACCTGTTCTCAGCTGATAGAAGGGTAAAGCCCGCTGTCAGGGGATGTCACAGACCCAGTCCAGGCTCTGAAAAGATCCTGACCTGGTCAAGATCCATCTAGAAGCCGGGGCTGGCAGCTGGATCAGCCTCTTAGGCTGGCCATTAGGGATGGGTCGAACACCCCCGTTCAGTTCGTACCAGAACATGCGAACAGGCAAAAAATTTGTTCGAACACGCAAACACCGTTAAAGTCTGTGGGACACGAACATGAAAACTCAAAAGTGCTAATTTTAAAGGCTTATATGCATGGTATTGTCTTAAAAAGTGTTTGGGGACCTGAGTCCTGCCTCAGGGGACATGGATCAATGCAAAAAAAAGTTTTAAAAAGGGCTGTTTTTTCGGGAGCAGTGATTTTAATGATGCTTAAAGTGAAACAATAAAAGTGTAATATTCCTTTAAATATCGTACCTGGGGGGTGTCTATAGTTTCGCATGTTTCCCGTGTTTACAACAGTCTGACAGCAAAATTACATTTCTAAAGGAAAAAAAGTCATTTAAAACTACTCGCTATAATGAATTGTCGGTCCGGCAATACACATAAAAGTTCATTGATAAAAACGACATGGGATTCCCCCACATTGGAACCCCGAAACAAAATTGAAAAAAAAATGCGTGGGGGTCCCCCCAAATTCTATACCAGGCCCTTCAGCTCTGGTATGGAAATTAAGGGGAACCCTGCGCCAAAATTTTAAAAAAAATGGCGTGGGTCCGCCCCCCTCTGACGCACGGGGACATCCCTATGGCTTTCCCGTAGCGTCAGAGGGGGCGGACTGGGTGGCCCCGCTCCCCTCTGATGCTACGGGGGAAGCTATAGGAATGTCCCCGTGCGTCAGAGGGGGCGGGGTCACCTGGCGATGACACCGTGTGGCCCCGCCCACAGTTTTAAAAGAGCTGTCACCTGCGAGGACGCTTCATATAGCGTGTGCCTCCCATGGAGGCAAATCTTTATTTATTTTTCGGTCTGTCGGCGGAGGTGAATGGACTACATGGGACAGTTTCATTTTTTTATTTTTTAATAAAGGACTTCTCCCACGGTGTGTGTTGTTTTTTTTTACCATTTTCACACTTTTTTTGTGAAATGGTATGGGTACAATGTTCTATACTATTTCAAATGGGGGGGGTGGGATCTGGGGATCTGCTTCCAGATTCCGATAAGCCCCCCGCCCGCAGACCCCCACAACCACCGGGCAAGGGTTGTGGGGATGAGGCCCTTCTCCCCATCAACATGGGGACAAGGTGCTTTGGGGGGCTACCCCAAAGCACCCTCCCAATGTTGAGGGCATGTGGCCTGGTACGGTTCAGGAGGGGGGGCTCTCTCTCGCCCCCCCCTCATTTCCTGCGGCCTGCAAGGTTGTGTGCTTGGATAAGGGTCTGGTATGGATTTTTGGGGGGACCCACGCCATTTTTTTTAAATTTTGGCGCGGGGTTCCCCTTAAAATCCATATCAAACCTGAAGGGTCTGGTATGGATTTTGAGGGGGACACCCACGCCATTTTTTTTGTTTATTTTGGCGCTGGGTTCCCCTTAATATCCATACCAGACCTGAAGGGCCAGGTATGGAATTTGGGGGGACCCCCACGCCTTTTTTTTTTTAAATTTTGGTTCGGGGTTCACCTGTGGGGGAATCCCATGCCATTTTTATCAATGAACTTTATGTGTATTGCCGGACCGACAATTCATTATAGCCGCGAGTAGTTTTAAATGACTTTTTTTCCTTTAGAAATGTCATTTTGCTATCAGACTGTTCTAAACACGGGAAACATGCACCACTTTACAGACACCCCCCAGGTACGAAATTTAAAGGAATATTACACTTTTATTGTTTCACTTTAAGCATTATTAAAATAACTGCTCCTGAAAAAACAACCGTTTTTCAAACTTTACATGTCCCCTGGGGCAGGACCCAGGTCCCCAAACACTTTTTATGACAATAGCTTGCATATTAACTTTTAAAATTAGCACTTTTGATTTCTCCCATAGACTTTTAAAGGGTGTTCCGCGGCTTCCGAATTTGCCGCGAAGACCCCAAATTGTTCGCTATTCGGCGAACAGCCAATGTTTGAGTCGAACTCATGTTCGACCCAAACATAAAGCCTATCCCTACTGGCCATACATTATACAATTTTCTTATTCAATTTTCCTTTAGATTTACCAAAACCAAATGGGGTCAAATCTATACACTCTCTGTGTATGCCATCAGGCAGGCCCTTGCACTACATAGTTGAAGGTAAATCTAAAGCAAATTGAATAAGAAAATTGTATAATGTATGGCCAGCCTTAGCGATCTGCTGAAAACATGAGCCAGCCCCTCGTGCTCCCTCCACAGCTCAGCACTCCAGTGAGCGCTGGAGGGGAGAGCAGAGAGCCGCTGACTGACAGTCACCAGCTCTCTGCAGGCTGAAGACTGAGAGCTGAGTGATCAGCAGTGTTTGATCACTCAGTTCTCAGTCTTAGAGGCAGTGGATGACAGCTGCAGCTGGGATCGGTGCTGCAGCCATCTTTTAACAGTGCTGCCACCCCACTCACACTGAACACACTGCTTAACATCAAGCATGCATTACGGCACACTGTGTTTTGGTGTAAGTGTACCCTTAGCCTGGAGAAGGGGGAAGGGGAGGGAGTTGTGTTGAACAACACTAAAAAGTGCAGTTCTGCTTTAAAACAACACTGTGGGTTGATTTACTAATAATGGTGCACTCAGAATCTGGTGCAGCTGTGCATGGTAGCCAATCAGCTTCTAACTTCAGCTTGTTCAAATAAGCTTTGACAACCCCCCCCCCCCCCCCCCCCCATGGCTCCTACACTGTACTGATTACCTCCTGACTTATACATTGGAATATAGTGGTTAAATGCCTAACCATGCTATGACCCCTTCCCGCCAACCGTACACCAATATGCGGCCTCGCGGAAGAGGGTCTTTTTCCGCAGGGCATCATATATGCTTATCTCTCATTCTGCCGCGCTCCCAGCACAGAGATCGTGGTCTCACTGAGAGCCCTGGGTTTTGTACTAATGATCAGGACCCAGGACTCCCGATTCCAGGTCACCTGATCGCTGGCATAGCCTCTTATTGGTTATCACAATGATCAGTCACTGTAAGCCCGCCCCTGTGTTTACTACCTTTTCTGAAGGGAGAAGTCCTTGCAGGAGATGAAGATGAATTTTTTTTAAAAAAGTGTAAAAAAATAGAATTAAATAAAAATTAAAAATAAAGAAAAAAAACAATATGAAGGTTTACCAGGGTTAGTGTTAGGGTCAAGGTTGGGTTCACAGTCAGCATATTTTAGGTAGAATTGAAAAAAAAAAAAACTTATTTTATTTAGGCTTCCACCCTCCCTTTTTTTTCCCTTACCTTCTTCTAAAACTGGGCCCTCCTACATTTCCTAAAACCCCGGGGACTCTGGCACAGTTTAATTCCCATTATAGTGGAGTCTATATTGGACATGGTCTTATGCAACTTATTGAATATGTTCTCCATTTACACTCACACACCTTTGTATGTCCACCCTTCTCCCGAGGACCCCGCAGATTGATATCCTGTCTACTTGGAATGCTTAACTAGAAGTGTGTTTGCTTTTTTCTTTTTGTACCATATCTTGTATTTGATTTTTTTTGTAAACATTTTGTAAAACGCTAATAAAGATGGAATGCAAAAAAAAAATATATGTTTTTTAATTAGTATCAGTGTCAGTCTGTTTTATGCAGGATAAAAGAAATGAAAAATGCGCACCATTGTTTCTGGGCCGTACTACGGGTACAAACAACAACTAACATACACATATGTGGTATTGCTGCAAACGCCAGGAGCAATTTATTTTGGGATGTTTTTTGGTGGTAGATTATGGTAGTAACAAGAAATATGCAGTTAAATTAACCACTTCAGCCCCAGAAAGATTTGCTCCTTAACCACTTGCCGACTGCCTCACGCCTATATACGTGAGCAGAATGGCACGGGCAGGCAAAATCACGTACCTGGTACGTGATTGCCTTCCCGCGGGCGGGGGGTCCGATTGGACCCCCCCCCGGTGCCAGCTGCGGTCGGCATTTGGCTGGGAGAGTTGAGAGACGAGGGGGAGGCCATCCGATCGTGCCCCCCCCCCCTCGCGATCGCTCCCAGCCAATGAGAAACATCCCCTGCCTCTGTATAGTACACAGAGGCAGAGGATGTGATGTCATCTCTCCTCGGCTCGGGAGTTTCCGTTCCAGCGCCGAGGGGAGAAGACATGTAAGTAAGTGCACAACACTACTCAACACAGTAGAACATGCCAGGCACACTAAACACTCCCGATCCCCCCCCAATCACCCCCCCCCCCCTGTCACAAACTGACACCAAGCAGGTTTTTTTTTTTTTTTTTTTTTCTTCTTCTGATTACTGCATAGTGTCAGTTTGTGACAGTTAGAAGTGTTAGGACAATTAGGGTTAGCCCCCTTTAGGTCTAGGGTACCCCCCTAACCCCCCCTAATAAAGTTTTAACCCCTTGATCACCCCCTGTCACCAGTGTCGCTAAGCGATCATTTTTCTGATCGCTGTATTAGTGTCGCTGGTGACGCTAGTTAGGGAGGTAAATATTTAGGTTCGCCGTCAGCGTTTTATAGCGTCAGGGACCCCCATATACTACCTAATAAATGTTTTAACCCCTTGATTGCCCCCTAGTTAACCCTTTCACCACTGATCACCGTATAAGTGTTGCGGGTGACGCTGGTTAGTTCGTTTATTTTTTATAGTGTCAGGGCACCCGCCGTTTATTACCGAATAAAGGTTTAGCCCCCTGATCGCCCGGCGGTGATATGCGTCGCCCCAGGCAGCGTCAGATTAGCGCCAGTACCGCTAACACCCACGCACGCAGCATACGCCTCCCTTAGTGGTATAGTATCTGAACGGATCAATATCTGATCCGATCAGATCTATACTAGCGTCCCCAGCAGTTTAGGGTTCACAAAAACGCAGTGTTAGCGGGATCAGCCCAGATACCTGCTAGCACCTGCGTTTTGCCCCTCCGCCCGGCCCAGCCCAGCCCACCCAAGTGCAGTATCGATCGATCACTGTCACTTACAAAACACTAAATGCATAACTGCAGCGTTCGCAGAGTCAGGCCTGATCCCTGCGATCGCTAACAGTTTTTTTGGTAGCGTTTTGGTGAACTGGCAAGCGCCAGCGGCCTAGTGCACCCCGGTCGTAGTCAAACCAGCACTGCAGTAACACTTGGTGACGTGGCGAGTCCCATAAGTGCAGTTCAAGCTGGTGAGGTGGCAAGCACAAGTAGTGTCCCGCTGCCACCAAAAAGACAAACACAGGCCCGTCGTGCCCATAGTGCCCTTCCTACTGCATTCGCCAATCCTAATTGGGAACCCACCACTTCTGCAGCGCCCGTACTTCCCCCATTCACATCCCCAACCAAATGCAGTCGGCTGCATGAGAGGCATTTTTATGTCCTCCCGAGTACCCCTACCCAACAAACCCCCCCAAAATAGATGTCGTGTCTGCAGCAAGCGTGGATATAGGCGTGACACCCGCTATTATTGTCCCTCCTGTCCTGACAATCCTGGTCTTTGCATTGGTGAATGTTTTGAACGCTACCATTCACTAGTTGAGTATTAGCGTAGGGTACAGCATTCCACAGACTAGGCACACTTTCACAGGGTCTCCCAAGATGCCATCGCATTTTCAGAGACCCGAACCTGGAACCGGTTACAGTTATAAAAGTTACAAGTTTGCAAAAAAAACACAAACAAAAATTAAAAAAAATAGTTGTCGTTTTATTGTTCTCTCTCTCTCTATTCTCTCTCTGGTGTTCTGCTCTATTTTACTGTATTCTATTCTGCAATGTTTTATTGTTATTATGTTTTATCATACTTGCTTTTCAGGTATGCAATTTTTTATACTTTACCGTTTACTGTGCTTTATTGTTAACCATTTTTTTGTCTTCAGGTACGCCATTCACGACTTTGAGTGGTTATACCAGAATGATGCCTGCAGGTTTAGGTATCATCTTGGTATCATTCTTTTCAGCCAGCGGTCGGCTTTCATGTAAAAGCAATCCTAGCAGCTAATTAGCCCCTAGACTGCTTTTACAAGCAGTGGGAGGGAATGCCCCCCCCCCCACCGTCTTCCGTGTTTTTCTCTGGCTCTCCTGTCTCAACAGGGAACCTGAGAAAGCAGCCGGTAATTCAGCCAGCTGACCATAGAGCTGATCAGAGACCAGAGTGGCTCCAAACATCTCTATGGCCTAAGAAACCGGAAGCTACGAGCATTTTATGACTTAGATTTCGCCGGATGTAAACAGCGCCATTGGGAAATTGGGGAAGCATTTTATCACACCGATCTTGGTGTGGTCAGATGCTTTGAGGGCAGAGGAGAGATCTAGGGTCTAATAGACCCCAATTTTTTCAAAAAAGAGTACCTGTCACTACCTATTGCTATCATAGGGGATATTTACATTCCCTGAGATAACAATAAAAATGATTTAAAAAAAAATGAAAGGAACAGTTTAAAAATAAGATAAAAAAGCAAAAAAATAATAAAGAAAAAAAAAAAAAAAAGCACCCCTGTCCCCCCTGCTCTCGCGCTAAGGCGAACGCAAGCGTCGGTCTGGCGTCAAATGTAAACCGCAATTGCACCATGCATGTGAGGTATCACCGCGAAGGTCAGATCGAGGGCAGTATTTTTAGCAGTAGACCTCCTCTGTACATCTAAAGTGGTAACCTGTAAAGGCTTTTAAAGGCTTTTAAAAATGTATTAATTTTGTTGCCACTGCACGTCTGTGCGCAATTTTAAAGCATGTCATGTTTGGTATCCATGTACTCGGCTTAAGATCATCTTTTTTATTCCATCAAACATTTGGGCAATATAGTGTGTTTTAGTGCATTAAAATTTAAAAAAGTGTGTTTTTTCCACAAAAAATGCGTTTGAAAAATCGCTGCGCAAATACCGTGTGAAAAAAAAAAAATGAAACACTCACCATTTTAATCTGTAGGGCATTTGCTTAAAAAAAAATATAATGTTTGGGGGTTCAAAGTAATTTTCTTGCAAAAAAAAATAATTTTTCCACGTAATCAAAAAGTGTCAGAAAGGGCTTTGTCTTCAAGTGGTTAGAAGAGTGGGTGATGTGTGACATAAGCTTCTAAATGTTGTGCATAAAATGCCAGGACAGTTCAAACCCCCCCCAAATGACCCCATTTTGGAAAGTAGACACCCCAAGCTATTTGCTGAGAGTCATGTCGAGTCCATGGAATATTTTATATTGTGACACAAGTTGCGGGAAAGAGACACATTTTTTTTTTTTTTTTGCACAAAGTTGTCACTAAATGATATATTGCTCAAACATGCCATGGGGATATGTGAAATTACACCCCAAAATACATTCTGCTGCTTCTCCTGAGTACGGGGATACCACATGTGTGGGACTTTTTGGGAGCCTAGCCGCGCACTGGACCCCGAAAAGCAAGCACCGCCTTCAGGCTTTCTAAGGGCGTAAATTTTTGATTTCACTCTTCACTGCCTATCACAGTTTCGGAGGCCATGGAACGCCCAGGTGGCACAAAACCCCCCCAAATGACCCCATTTTGGAAAGTAGACACCCCAAGCTATTTGCTGAGAGGTATAGTGAGTATTTTGCAGACCTCACTTTTTGTCACAAAGTTTTGAAAATTGAAAAAAGAAAAACATTTTTTTTTTTCTGGTCTTTCTTCATTTTCAAAAACAAATGAGAGCTGCAAAATACTCACCATGCCTCTCAGCAAATAGCTTGGGGTGTCTACTTTCCAAAATGGGGTCATTTGGGGGGATTTGTGCCATCTTGGCATTTTATGGCCTTCAAAACTGTGATAGGTAGTGAGACGTGAAATCAAAAATTTATGCCCTTAGAAATCCTGAAGGCGGTGCTTGGTTTTCGGGGCCCCGTACGCGGCTAGGCTCCCAAAAAGTCCCACACATGTGGTATCCCCATACTCAGGAGAAGCAGCTGAATGTATTTTGGGGTGCAATTCCACATATGCCCATGGCCTGTGTGAGCAATATATCATTTAGTGACAACTTTTTGTAAATTTTTTTTTTTTTTTTTGTCATTATTCAATCACTTGGGACAAAAAAAAAAAATATTCAATGGGTTCAACATGCCTCTCAGCAATTTCCTTGGGGTGTCTACTTTCCAAAATGGGGTCATTTGGGGGGGTTTTGTACTGCCCTGCCATTTTAGCACCTCAAGAAATGACATAGGCAGTCATAAACTAAAAGCTGTGTAAATTACAGAAAATGTACCCTAGTTTGTAGACGCTATAACTTTTGCGCAAACCAATAAATATACACTTATTGACATTTTTTTTACCAAAGACATGTGGCTGAATACATTTTGGCCTAAATGTATGACTAAAATTTAGTTTATTGGATTTTTTTTATAACAAAAAGTAGAAAATATCATTTTTTTTCAAAATTTTCGGTCTTTTTCCTTTTATAGCGCAAAAAATAAAAACGGCAGAGGTGATCAAATACCATCAAAAGAAAGCTCTATTTGTGGGAAGAAAAGGACGCAAATTTCGTTTGGGTACAGCATTGCATGACCGCGCAATTAGCAGTTAAAGCGACGCAGTGCCGAACTGTAAAAAGTGCTCTGGTCAGGAAGGGGGTAAAATCTTCCGGGGCTGAAGTGGTTAATGACCAGACAATTTTTTGCGATACGGCACTGCGTCGCTTTAACTGACACTTACACGGTCGTGTGACGTTGTACCCAAACAAAATTGATGTCCTTTTTTTCCCACAAATAGAGCTTTCTTTTGGTGATATTTGATCACCTCTTCGGTTTTTATTTTTTGCGCCATAAACAAAAAAAGAGCGACGATTTTGAAAAAAAAGCAATATTTTTTACTTTTTGCTATAATGAATATCCCCCAAAAAATATAAAAAAACAAATTTCCTCAGTTTAGGCCGATATTTATTCTTCTACATATTTTTGGTATAAAAAAATAAGCGTATATTGATTGGTTTGCGCAAAAGTTATAGCATCTTCAAAATAGGGGATATATTTATGGCATTTTTATTATTAATTTCTTATTTAATAGTAATTGCGGCGATCTGTGATTTTTATTGGGACTGCGACATTGCGGCGGACAAATCGGACACTTTTTTGGGACCATTGACATTTATACAGGGATCAGTGCTAAAAATAGCCACTGATTACTGTATAAATGTCACTGGCAGGGAAGGGGTTAACACTAGGGGCGATCAAGAGGTTAAATGTGTGTCCTACTCAGTGATTCTAACTCTCTTGTGGGAGGATGGGACTGCCTGAAGGAGGAGACATATAGATGTTCATACTTAGTATGAACAACAGATGTGTCTCCTCACCCCTGACAGAACAGAGATCTGTCTGTTGACAGATCTCCGTTCTGAGTCTCTCGGGAGTGATCGCGGGTGCCTGGCGAACATCTCAGCCGCCAGGCAGCGCATCGGCTCCATCGTTGCGCCGCGGGTGGTCCTCCCTAGTGGTCTTAAAGCGGCAGACGTATACCTACAGCGATGTGCCCAGGCAAGCCAACCTGCTGCAGTATAACTGCGGCGGCTGGTCATCTAGTGGTTACAAAATGTATTTTTTTTACTATTTTGGGTCAATTTTCCTTTAATAAGAAATCATGAGATATCAGTTACCATTTAGCACCAAATGAAAGCCCAATTTGTCCTGAAAAACCAAGGTAGAATCCACCTGGATACATAAAGTAGTTGTGATAATATTTACAGTTTTACTAACACATGTCAAAGTTGCAAAATTGTGCTTAGGCATTAAAAACTATTTGTTTTACCCTTAGGCGGGAAGAGATTAATTTTCCCAAGGGGACATGATCCTGAGACTTGTTGTGGGGGCCAAACTAACATTTATATATTCTCTCCACTGTTATACAACCCTAGCACAAGATAAGGCTGACTAGCGGGGGGAGGGGGATGTAGGCTCTGTCCCTTACCGGTGTGGTGGAGACTTGACAACACCTCCCCACCAGTGTTAATTTCGTCGACTAAAACATTTTAGTTGACTAAATTATTATTTTAGTCGACTAAAATACGACTAAAACTAAAACAACTGAGATGACTAAAATATGACTAAAACTAAAATGGCATTTTAGTCAAAAGACTAAAATCGAACTAAAACTAAAATGCCATTTTAGTCAAAAGACTAATGCCCTGTACACACGGTCGGACATTGATCGGACATTCCGACAACAAAATCCATGGATTTTTCCAGACGGATGTTGGCTCAAACTTGTCTTGTATACACACGGTCACACAAAGTTGTCGGAAAATCCGATCGTTCTGAACGCGATGACCTAAAACACGTACGTCGGGACTATAAACGGGGCAGTAGCCAATAGCTTTCGTCTCTTAATTTATCCTGAGCATGCGTGGCACTTTGTGCGTCGGATTTGTGTACACACGATCAGAATTTCCGACAACGGATTTTGTTGTCGAAAAATTTTATAGCCTGCTCTCAAACTTTGTGTGTCGGAAATTCCGATGGAAAATGTGTGATGGAGCCTACACACGGTCCGAATTTCCGACAACAAGGTCCTATCACACATTTTCCGGCTGAAAATCCGACCGTGTGTACAGGGCATAAGACTAAAACTAAATTGAAATTTGACTTCAAAATTTACATTGGTCTGTAGTGCATGTTCATACCTCAATGCCATAATAAATAACATATTAGATTTTTCACTCTAGTAGTATATAATGAGTTTGGAAATTGTAGAGAAATGTTAACTATGCATTACAATTTAATTACACCTATTAGATTTTAGATGACTAAAATGAGTTTTAGTTGACTAAAATGTACTAGAGATTTAGTCGACTAAATACGACTAAAACTAAAACAATTACAGAAGACTAAAATAGGACTAAAACTAAAATGCCATTTTAGTCCTATGACTAAAACTAAATCGAAATTTGCTGCCAAAATTAACACTGCTCCCCACATGCCCTCCCCCTCCACATATCCTTGTTGCCCACCTCCCATGGTCTGCCCCAGGGGCGCCCCCACCCTTCCCATATTGCTGAAGCGGCTTGGAAAGGGTGGGAGTGCAACCGCCATCATCCTGGCGAATGGCGGACCAATGAGAGTGGAAGAGCAGCCCCCACCATCCTGTTGAGTGGTGCCTGCATCCAGGGATTTCTAATTTCTGATGGACCTCACCCAGGCCAGACATGACTCACAGGCTTGAAATTCCCAAGTCTGGGTCACATCCATCCCTTTGGCTGTCCCTTTATGGATACATAAAGCAGTTGTGATTATATGTACAGTTTTACTAAGACACCAAAGGCATTAACATTTGCTTTACCTTTAGACGGGAAGGGGTTAATTTTCCCAAGGGGCCACACATTATCCTGGGGCTGTTGTGGGAAGCTGAACCAACATTTATATATTCTCTCCACTGTTATACAAGCCCTTTAGAACTAAATAAGGCTGACTAGCGGGGGTGTGTAGTCTTCACCCCTTACCTGTGTGGTGGAGAGCGGGACCTGACAACACCTCCCCTGCCCCGTATCCTTGTTGCCCACCTCCCATGGTCTGTCCCAGTTGCTCGAGGTTTGCCACTGACCTTTCTACATGGCTGAAGCCGCTTGGAAAGGTTGGGAATGCAACCACCACCATCTTGGTGACCGGTGGGCCAATAAGGGTGGAAGAGAAGCCGCCACCATCCTGTTGAGTGGTCGGCCTGCATCCAGGGATTTCTAATGGACCTCATAGTTACATAGTAGGTGAGGTTGAAAAAAGACACAAGTCCAACCTATGCGTGTGATTATGTGTCAGTATTACATTGTATATCCCTGTATGCTGCGGTCATTCATGTGCTTATCTAATAGTTTCTTGAAACTATCGATGCTCCCCGCTGGGACCACAGCCTGTGGAAGGGAATTCCACATACTTGCCGCTCTTACAGTAAAGAACCCTCTACGTAGTTTAAGGTTAAACCTCTTTTCTTCTAATTTTAATGAGTGGCCGCGAGTCTTGTTAAACTCTCTTCTGCGAAAAAGTTTTATTTCTATTGTGGGGTCACCAGTACGGTATTTGTATATTGAAATCATATCCCCTCTCAAGCGTCTCTTCTCCAGAGAGAATAAGTTCAGTGCTCGCAACCTTTCCTCATAACTAAGATCCTCCAAACCCTTTATTAGCTTTGTTGCCCTTCTTTGTACTCGCTCCAGTACATCCTTCCTGAGGACTGGTGCCCAGAACTGGACAGCATACTCTAGGTGCAGCCGGACCAGAGTCTTGTAGAGTGGGAGAATTATCGTTTTATCTCTGGAGTTGATCCCATTTTTAATGCTTGCCAATATTCTGTTTGCTTTGTTAGCAGCAGCTTGGCATTGCATGCCATTGCTGAGCCTATCATCTACTAGGACCCCCAGGTCCTTTTCCATCCTAGATTCCCCCAGAGGTTCTCCCCCCAGTGTATAGATTGCATTCATATTTTTGCCACCCAAATGCATTATTTTACATTTTTCTACATTGAACCTCATTCGCCATGTAGTTGCCCACCCCAATAATTTGTTCAGATCTTTTTGCAAGGTTTCCACATCCTGCGGAGAAGTTATTGCCCTGCTTAGCTTAGTATCGTCTGCAAATACAGAGATTGAACTGTTTGACCCATCCTCCAGGTCGTTTATGAACAAAATTATATAGGATTGGTCCCAGCACAGAACCCTGGGGGACCCCACTACCCACCCCTGACCATTCCGAGTACTCCCCATTTACCACCACCCTCTGAACTCGCCCCTGTAGCCAGTTTTCAATCCATGTACTCACCCTATGGTCCATGCCAACGGACCTTATTTTGTACAGTAAACGTTTAAGGGGAACTGTGTCAAATGCTTTTGCAAAATCCAGATACACCACGGGCCTTCCTTTATCTAGCTGGCAACTCACCTCCTCATAGAAGGTTAGTAGATTGGTTTGACAAGAACGATTCTTCATGAATCCATGCTGATTACTACTATGATACTGTTCTCATTACTAAAATCTATATAGTCCCTTATCATCCCCTCCAAGAATTTACATACTATTGATGTTAGGCTAACTGGTCTGTAATTCCCAGGGATGTATTTTGGGCCTTTTTTAAATATTGGTGCTACATTGGCTTTTCTCCAATCAGCTAGGACCATTCCAGTCAGTAGACTGTAAAAATTAGGAACAACGGTCTGGCAATCACTTGACTGAGTTCCCTAAGTACCCTCGGATGCAAGCCATTTGGTCCCGGTGATTTATTAATGTTAAGTTTCTCAAGTCTAATTTGAATTCTGTCCTCTGTTAACCATGGAGGTGCTTCCTGTGATGTGTCATGAGGATAAACACTGCAGTTTTGGTTGCTGAAGCCCCCCGATTCCCTCGTGAAGACTGAGGAGAAGAATAAATTCAATACCTTCGCCATCTCCCCATCCTTTGTAACCAGATGTCCTTCTTCATTCTTTATGGGGCCAATATGGTCTGTCCTCCCTTTTTTACTGTTTACATACTTAAAGAATTTCTTGGGATTTTTTTTGCTCTCCTCCGCTATGTGTCTTTCATGTTCTATCTTAGCCGTCCTAATTGCACCCTTACATTTCTTACTGCATTCTTTATAAAGTCTGAATGCTGATGATGATCCCTCAGCCTTGTATTTTTTGAAAGCCTTGTCCTTTGCTTTTATAAGCATTTTTACATTGGAGTTAAGCCATTCAGGACTTTTGTTTGCTCTTTTAAATGTATTACCCAATGGGATGCATTGGCTAATACCCTTATTTAATATGCTCTTAAAGCAAACCCATCTCTTCTCCGTGTTCTTTGTTCCTAATATTTTATCCCAATTTATGCCTTTTAAAAAGGTTTGTAGTTTAGGGAAGTTGGCTCTTTTGAAATTCAGTGTCTTTGTATTCCCTTTATATTTCCTATTTGTGTGATTTATACTGAAACTAATTGACCTGTGATCGCTGTTAACTAAATTGCCCCGTATTTCCACATCCGTGATCGGGTCTGTATTGTTGGTAATCAGTAGATCCAGTAATGCTTTATTTCTAGTTGGTGCGTCTACCATCTGACCCATAAAATTGTCCTGCAAGACATTAAGGAACTGGCGAGCCTTAAATAAATGCGCGGTTCCCTCTGCCCAGTCTATGTCTGGATAATTAAAATCCCCCATTATGATAACACTTCCCATCCTTGCTGCTAATCCAAATTGTGATAGGAGATCTGTCTGCACATCCTCCCTCAGGTTAGGGGGCCGATAGCATACTCCCAATATTATTTTCCCCTTACTTTCATCCTTTTGGAGCTCTACCCAGAAGGATTCCACCTCCTCCCTAGCTCCCTCAGTGATGTCATCTCTCACATTCACTTGTACATTATTCTTGATATATAGGCATACCCCTCCCCCTTTTTTACCCTCTCTATCCTTGCGGTAAAGGGTATACCCTTGAATGTTTGCCAGCCAATCATGAAAGCTGTTGAACCAGGTCTCTGAAATTCCCACAAAATCCAAATCCTCCTCGTACAACAGTATCTCTAGCTCACCCATCTTGTCTGCCAGGCTCCTGGCATTGGCGAACATGCCACATAGTTTAGACCGGCCGCTTATTGTCCTCATATTGGGTGTTCCGAGATTGCAACTAGGACTTGCTACTATACTTACCTTGTGTTTTTGTGCTTTGGTCAACCTACCACTAATGCCCCCAATCCTGCCCTCTGGAATATGTTCTGCACTGACTATCTCTACCCCTGGACCCTCCCCCCCATCTCCTAGTTTAAACACCCCTCTAACTTTTTGGCCATCTTTATTCCCAGCAGATCTGCACCCACCTCATTTAGGTGCAGTCTGTCCCTTCTATAGTACCGGTTATGGACTGAGAAGTCGGCACAGTCCTCCAGGAACCCAAACTCCTCCTTACTACACCTCATGCAGGGGGACGTGGCCCGCAGGCTGTAAAATTCCCAGGTCTGGGTCACATCCCGCCCTTTAGCTGCAAGAGGTCAGTGAGGAATTAGAAATCCCTGGATGTATGCCGACCACTCAACGGGATGGTGGGGGCTCATCTTCCACCCTCATTGGCCCAGGCCCACCAGTCACCAAGGTGGTGGCAGTTGCACTTCCACCCTCTCTAAGTGGCTTCTGCCAGGTCCAAGGGTCTGACAGGAAGAGAAGAGAAATCTCCTCATTTGGGACACACAGGAGTCCCTCCCCCACACTGTATCCATACCAAAGAAGCAAAAGTTTCCTCTAGATATCTACATACACCTTTATTTCTCCATGCAGTAATGTTACAATAGCTGTGACACTGGGATGTTGTGTTACTTCTTCCTTACAGACTGAGTGACACAAGCACGAGGGTTATGTTAGGCGGGGTGACACCGTGCAGCCATTGGACCATGGGGGACACACAGTGACAGACATACAGAGGTGTATTGTTAGTGATGACACAGAGCAGTGTAATGTATACAATCCATTCCCCCACAGCTCCTCACTGCATGCTCCAACAAAGCCCCTTTTATTGCCTCTGAATGCCCCCCACTTTCCTTCCCCCAATCCTGTAATCCCGGGAGATTCACACCGGCATGCAGGCAGTCCATCACTGACCTGCTCGGCCGCCGCCATCTTCCCTCCGCCCAGACTGACAGCACAAACACAGACGGCCGGAGCTCCGAGCGTACCATGTGCACACAGCTGGGGGGCGCCCACATCTACATCACACCGTTATCTCTGGGCTGTACAAACATATCCCGGATAACTCCATCACGCTTTGCCGCCTAAACACACTTCATGTAATTGTGAAAAACTGAAATCGTCTAAGCTGTCAAATAGAAGACATAAGTATGTCAAACGAATGCAGAGCACCCCTATAGCGGCATGGTTCCGTCCTGAGGTGCTGGGAATGTGGTGGGAGCTTCCTAATTCCAGCTATTCCTGTCACACTAATCCCCGCTATAAATATAGCTTTGTCCGACCTCCTTCTACATACACACACCTATATATATCTATATATAGATATATATATATAGTTATATATATGTACATGTACAACACACATACCTCCTTCTACATACATACATACATACATACATACATATATATATATATATATATATATATATATATATATATATATATATATATATATATATATATATATATATATATATATATATATATATATATATATATATATATATATATATGTACAACACACACACACCTCCTTCTACATACATATATATGTACAACACACACACCGCCTTCTACATATAGAACTGTACAACACACCCTGCTTGCACTAGAATGTATTTTATGGTTTATGTGACGTGTAGACCAAACGTTTTTTTTAGCATTGTATAGAGTAAAGATGGGTTAAAACCCCCTGTCAGCTTATTTGTTACTGTCTGTGTACCTTATGGGAAATTTCCCTTCACTTCCTGTCCCAGAGACACAACAGAAAGTTAGCGGAAATCTCCTGAAGTGAGATAATGTTTCTTCTTACCTTTGTTTTTACAGTTGGAGGGAGATAGTACCAGGGCCGGATTAAGAACATCATGGGCCTGGTGCTGAGAATTTTGGTGGGGCTTTTTATAAAAAAATAAAAATAAATAAATAAAAAATGCAAACAATGTTTTGGAGTACAAAAGCTAGAAAATTGGACTTTAGAGGCACACAAGTAGTTAGACTATAAAAAGTAAAAATTGTTTTATTTTATTAAGTTTAAATTACAAAGTTGAAAATAGATACTATAAATGTTACATTTTCCATATGAAGATATTATGTACAGGTAAAAGCCAGTAAATTAGAATATTTTGAAAAACTTGATTTATTTCAGTAATTGCATTCAAAAGGTGTAACTTGTACATTATATGTATTCATTGCACACAGACTGATGCATTCAAATGTTTATTTCATTTAATTTTGATGATTTGAAGTGGCAACAAATGAAAATCCAAAATTCCGTGTGTCACAAAATTAGAATATTACTTAAGGCTAATACAAAAAAGGGATTTTTTAGAAATGTTGGCCAACTGAAAAGTATGAAAATGAAAAATATGAGCATGTACAATACTCAATACTTGGTTGGAGCTCCTTTTGCCTCAATTACTGCATTAATGCGGCGTGGCATGGAGTCGATGAGTTTCTGGCACTGCTCAGGTGTTATGAGAGCCCAGGTTGCTCTGATAGTGGCCTTCAACTCTTCTGCGTTGTTGGGTCTGGCATTCTGCATCTTCCTTTTCACAATACCCCACAGATTTTCTATGGGGCTAAGGTCAGGGGTGTTGGCTGGCCAATTTAGAACAGAAATACCATGGTCCGTAAACCAGGCACGGGTAGATTTTGCGCTGTGTGCAGGCGCCAAGTCCTGTTGGAACCTGAAATCTCCATCTCCATAGAGCAGGTCAGCAGCAGGAAGCATGAAGTGCTCTAAAACTTGCTGGTAGACGGCTGCGTTGACCCTGGATCTCAGGAAACAGAGTGGACCGACACCAGCAGATGACATGGCACCCCAAACCATCACTGATGGTGGAAACTTTACACTAGACTTCAGGCAACGTGGATCCTGTGCCTCTCCTGTCTTCCTCCAGACTCTGGGACCTCGATTTCCAAAGGAAATGCAAAATTTGCTTTCGTCAGAAAACATGACTTTGGACCACTCAGCAGCAGTCCAGCTCTTTTTTTCCTTAGCCCAGGTGAGACGCTTTTCGCGCTGTTTCTTGGTCAACAGTGGCTTGACACGAGGTATGCGGCAGTTGAAACCCATGTCTTTCAAGCGTCTCTTGGTGGTGGATCTTGAAGCACTGACTCCAGCAGCTGTCCACTCCTTGTGAATCTCCCCCACATTTTTGAAGGGGTTTTTTTTCACAATCTTGGGCGCGGTGATCCCTATCGCTTGTACACTTTTTCTGACCACAGTTTTTCCTTCCCTTTGCCTCTCTATTAATGTGTTTGGACACAGAGCTCTGAGAACAGCCAGCCTCTTCAGCAATAACCTTTTGTGTCTTTCCCTCCTTGTGCAATGTGTCGATGGTCGCCTTTTGGACAGCTGTCAAATCTGAAGTCTTCCCCATGTTTGTGTAGGCTTCAGAACTGGACTGAGAGACCATTTAAAGCCCTTTGCAGGTGTTTTGAGTTAATCAGCTGATTAGTTTGTGGCACCAGGTGTCTTCAAAATTTAACCCTTACACAATATTCTAATTTTGTGACACACGGAATTTTGGATTTTCATTTGTTGCCACTTCAAATCATCAAAATTAAATGAAATAAACATTTGAATGCATCAGTCTGTGTGCAATGAATAAATATAATGTACAAGTTACACCTTTTGAATGCAATTACTGAAATAAATCAAGTTTTTCAAAATATTCTAATTTACTGGCTTTCACCTGTATTTAGTGTTTCCTACCCTACATGCAATCTGGAACCCCACTTGTTATACATGTAATTTATAATCAAACATTCAAACAGTAAAATATGGAGAACGAATTCCCAAATCAGGGTTACGATTTATGAATGTAAGATGGAGAGTTGTGTGTTAAATTGCAGATCCGGGTAGGTTTTCTCTTAGTCACTCGACATGTTGCACGTCTAAATAACGCTTCTTCAGGAGCTAAGGATAGGTCTGCTGAATAATTGTAAAATATATCAATAAGTACATATGCAATATAGACACAAAACATATTTTAAAATATAGTACCAAACATTTAGTAGGGGATGAAATATGTTCCGACCAAATATAATGACCACATGGAAAAACCCCATAAAGGAAATGGTCACCTGGGGGCAGACGGTAAAGCCAAGTAACTGGGGAAGCTATTAAAAGGTATATATGGTATATACATACATCTGTGTAAAAGTGTCGATCCAAATAGCCTGCTATACATTAAAATAAGTTAATGGTGCCTCCAAATCCCACATGGGGAATGTTAAAGGTGAACCTTTAATAAGGTACTAGGAAGGTGGTAATTATGCTTCATATTACTTAAGTTAGAGTAAGTAAATATTATTTTAGAAGGAAGCAAATCAGGTGTGTTAATAAATACAGGCAATTTATTGGGAATTCAGTAATAACTATATAAATATATATATATATATATATATATATATATATATATATATATATATATATATATATATATATATGTATCTATACACAGCTTACCCAATATGGTCAGGCATAATAGAAAGGATGTAGGTGTAGTATTGCAACTGATAGGATGAGTAGTCGCTGGGTTGTATTAAAAGATTGGTAGTATATGCAGAGCGCTGCAGGGGCACCAATATGGCCACAGTTCCCAGTGTGAAGATACGCGCCAGTAGAAGGCCTTTTAGGTAGCAGTGGCTTAAAAAAAGCCAATATTTCTAACATAAAAAACATAAAGATATGATGTAGTATTATCTTTGTATTGACGTGCCTGCAATGGTTTCAACATAGAAGAAAATCCAAATGTATATAGTAGGCTATGATAATGGCTTACCTAGAGTTTGTTTGGGAAGGCTATCAGATATGGTGCAGCCCCCTCTGATGAAACAGCGTCCGCTGATCATGAGGGACAGCTGTGTGTCCTTAAATAATCACCCCCACCGGAAACGCCGACAGCCCGAATGGGCTCGGCGCTTCTCGGTCCGACTGCCGGCTGCTGCGCATTTGCCGAATTTATTTAAAAAAATTTAAGCAAACAATGTTTTGTTATAACAAATTAAATTAAATAGAGAGATGGAGGATGAGGGAGAGAGAAAGGGGATAAGAGAGGGGTAAGGGAGGGAGGATAAGAGGGGGGATAAGAGAGAGGATGCGCATGAGCATGTGTTGGAGTGACAGCAACGCAGCCCGGCCAAGGCAAGTAACTGAAGGCACAGAAGGGAGACCGGGTGAAGATGGAAGCACTTGGGACCCACCGGATTGATGACAGCGCAGCGCTGAGGGCTCGGTCTGACAGGTAAGTGTACCCTAATGTGCTAATATGCTGTGCATACGAGTACATTATGGCATAACCTACCTCAGGGCTCTAAAAAGTAGTAATGTTTGCAAAGTTTACTACCGCTTTAATATCACAGGATCCCAGGAGCAGTGCCCAAGTGCATAGTTGCCAACATTTCAAAAATATTTTTTTTTGGGACACTTTACATCACAGTAGTAATCGCAAAATTAAATGAGAACTAATAATGGGTAGAACAAATATGAGGACTGAGAAGATTATCTTTAGTTAAACTAACAAGTCTGCCCATTCTAGAGCTGGTAACATTGAGGATATTCAATATAATTTTAAAGAACTGTTTTGTGGGTAAGAGGCATAAGAGGCATAGGGGAGGAGTATGGAGGGTATAACAGTGGGCACTATGTACAAGAGAGGAGTGTGGAGGGTATGGCAGTGGGCACTATGTACAGGAGAGGAGTGTGGGGGGTATGACAGTGGGTACTATGTACAGGAGAGGAGTGTGGGGGGTATGTTAGTGGGCAGTATGCACAGCAGAGGAGTGTGGAGGGTTGACAGTGGGCACTATGTACAGGAGAGGAGTGTGGAGGGTATGCCAGTGAGCAGTATGTACAGGAGAGGAGTGTGGATGATAGGAGCCCCAAATTTTGACCAGTGGTGGGGTAGGTCTTCAGCTACCCGTCCCCATAATCTGTGACTCCTGGTCGCCGAGCTATGATCCTCAAAGTCAATAGTTTTTATTTATTTATTTTTTGTGCAAATGGGCCTATTTTAAGGTTAGGGGCCTGGAGATGCAGCTCCAATAGCCCCTATGTTAATCCGGCCCTGGGTAGTACCACCACTAGAGTTGGGCGAACAGTTTGAACTGAGCAAAAGTTCAGCCTGAACATTGCTTGTTTGCTCATTCGGCGAACATCCAAATCTGCGGGGCATGCGCTGCACAGTGCATTCTAAGCCCTGTGAAAAAAAAGGCGTGGGGGTCTGGTATGGATCTTAAGGGGAACCCCATGCGAAAATTTAAACACAAAACGGCATGAGGCTCCCCCCAAGATCCATACCGGAGCCTTATCCGAGCATGCAGCCTGACAGGACAGGAAAGGGGGGGACGAGCAAGCCACTTTTTTTGGTGAATGGGTAGGGGTACAATGTTCCCCATACTCATTTACATGGGTGGGGCTGGGATCTGGCCCGCAGACCCCCACAACCACAGCCCAGGATTGACAGGAAGAGGCCCTTGTCCCCACATGTTGGGGGCATGTGGTCTTTGTATGGTTCAGGAGGGGCGCTCGCTCATCCCCCCCTTTCCTGACCTGCCAGGCTGCATTGATAAGGGTCTGGTATGGATTTTGGGGGGGACCCTACGCCATTTTTTAAAAAATAGTGATGTGGAGTACCCCGTAAAAGCCATACTAGACCCTTGTATTGGGGTGGAAACCCCCACGCCGTTTTTTTTTACATTTTTGTATTGCTGGCAATGGTATTGTATTGCCAGCAATTTAAATGTAACTTTTCTTTCTTTATAAATGTCAGGTTCTCTGCAGCAGGTTCTATGCATGGTACAGATGCGCCACTTTACAATCAGACTAAGGGGACCCACCAGGCACTATTTTTAAAGGAATTTTTCATTTTTATTGTTTCACTTTAAGCATCATTAAAATCACTGCTCCTTTAAAAACATTTTTGCATTGATACATGTCCCCTAGGGCAGTATCCGGGCCCCCATACCCTTTTTATTGCCGGGTCTCATAAACTTCAATGGGGTTCGGGTCCGAACTTTTGTGATGTTTGAGAGTTCTGGAACGAACCGAACCTGGGGGTGTTCGACCCAACTCTAACCACCACCAAATGCAACATATTCAAGAGAATGGGTCCACAACACAACTGCAAGCCAAGCTCTAGGCTCCTAGCCGCAAAAGCAGTATTCTCATTCAAACAGCCCATTTTTTGATTTTTGCTATTTTATTTTTTATTGTTTTTTTACAATGTAATTTTTTATCATTTTATACAATTTTTTAGGAGTACATTGGGGGCTTTGGTGAGATATCAGGGGTCTAAACAGACCACTGACATTTCACCTTTGAGACAGAGAAAGGAGACTGAGGAAACAGCCCCTTAATCTCCATCTCTACAGTCTCAGCTGCACAGAATGAATGGACAGGAATACATCTGTACAGAGCTTCCCGTTCATTCATAAACAGAAGCATAGTAAACACAGTTATGAATGAACATTCAGTGATTGGTTTGGATCACTGACTCTATTAATTAAGAGAAGTAAGGGGCCTGTAAATAATACATTTACTGGCAATTTCCCCGCTCTCCATCCTGACACATCCCCCACAGAAGGGAAAAAAAGGAAAGCCAACAGTGCTGTGGGGGATGGGGGGGGGGCTGTGGGAGTACACAGGGGCCTGGGGGCACTAGGAGGTGGATAGGAGGAGCGGCAGGGGATGCCACCCACATCGCTCCCCCACTATATGCCACAATTGTGACTCCTGTAAGTACGCCCCTGTCCCTCTCCATTCCCCCAATCCTCTCCAGCATAAATTCTCTTGACCCCCCAAAATCTCCCTTCCCAGTACAACACCCCTCCATCCCGGCACAAATCCCCCCTTTCCCTCCAATCTTCCAGAGTGGGCACCCAAGGCACTTGCCTCATATCTTTTACAGGGTGCCAGACACTGTGATTACCCCTTCTGTGGCAGGTAGCATCTCTTTGATTGGGGTGGGGATTTGGAGTATATATACATATACATACATACATATATATATATATATATATATATATATATATATATATATATATATATATATATATATATATGTATACTATGTGCTGGGGGTGCTTTGGGAGGGGAGAGAACTAGATGCTAGATGGTGTTGTGGGGTAATTGGAATCTAACCCCTCCCGCCCAGAGCAAGTGCTTTCCCCTCCCAAAGCACCCCAGCACATAGCACATAACCTCTTACCACCACCCTATCACTCCTTCAGGTGTGTATTCTAAGTACCTTCCTCCCCCCCCCCCCTCCCCTTCCCAGTTACTGTGTCTCCCTCTGTATACAGTACATCATCAATAAAAACATACCTCAGATCAGCAGCGCGGCTCTTCCAGTTCAATGGTACTCCTCCTTGGCTCCTCCTGTCTATGTACAGGAGAACATCGGAGCCAAGGAGGAGGAGCTGGCTTTCGTCTCCTCCTTTAGCTCTATACTGTGCAGGCAGTCAGCATAAGACGTGCTGGCTGCCACAGAAGGGGTCATTGGCACGCGCGGGACTCCGGGCACCCCGCAAGAGATGTGGGGAAGTTGTCCCGGGTGTCCACGCTGGCCCGCCCCGTTAGGCAAGTAACCGGAGCTCAGTGCCTGAACCTGTTCCGGCACTGGGCTCCGGGAATTAGCATAGAGTGCCTAAGCCGGGTTATGCTGGGGAAGGGGCCCAGGGCCTCCCCACTGTGGCAGAACACCAGGGTCCGGTCGCAAGTGCAACCTTTGTGACATGGCAGTTCCGCCACTGCTTCCTGGATGCCTGTCAGCTGCACCTGCACCCCTCTGTGAAAAGCAATCCATTGTTCTTCATAAAGCTCTGAATTTTAAAATCAGACCCTAGTTGTCCCTGGAACAGGGGTTCCTATCTGAACATTTCCCCTCACCTATTGTTCTAAGGACAACTCTAATGGGGCGTACACACGGTCGGACTTTTCAGCTACAAAAGTCCGACAGCCTGTCCGACAGACTTTCGACGGACTTTTGGCGGACTTTCGACGGACTTGCGGCGGACTTTCTAACGAACAGACTTGCCTACACACGATCACACAAAAGACCGTTGAATTCTTACGTGATGACGTACACCGGACTAAAATAAGGAAGTTCATAGCCAGTAGCCAATAGCTGCCCTAGCGTGGGTTTTTGTCCATCGGACTAGCATACAGACGAGCGGATTTTTCGACCGGACTCGAGTCTGTCGGAAAGATTTAAAGCATGTTTCAAATCTAAAGTCCGTCGGATTTGAGGCTGAAAAAGTCAGTTGAAAGTCCGGAGAAGCCCACACACGATCGGATTTCCAGCCAGCTTTAGTCCGTCAGCGTCCGTTGGACTTTTGTAGCTGAAAAGTCCGACCGTGTGTACGCGGCATAACATGTTACATTTCCCCTCAATTTCTCTGTGACAATGGCTACCAATATAGAGGGGCAAATCTCCCCAAAGGGGACACAGTAATAAACATATCAGAGGGTCTAATGCTAGCCATACACAAGTTGACAACTATTTTGAACGCGTTTTCGAAAAACTAACACACAGTCGTGAGAGCAAACAATATTGCCATCATGTAATGTCTGAATTTCAAACGATAAATCATTTAATGGAAATAGATTAATCAGTTTATCGTTTGTTTTTTGCTTCTGGGTCACATATGCGCAGTACCAACAGTTCAATTTTTAACAGGCGAGAAACACATAAACCTTTCAATTTATTATCCGTTCAGAAGAAGTTTTCCAAACTTTTCCTTCAATTTTTTTGGCTCAAAAACGTCACAACCAACTTTCCATTTGTGCTCATTAACTGGACGGATAACAAACAAACTGTCCAAATTCCAGATTTTACAATCTAGTGGATGGGCCTAATAAAAGGCTCCATTCACATTTGGTGTTTTGGGATCTCGGGCAGAATTGCGACTCTGCCCGCAATCTCAAATCACACTGCAAAACGCATGTTCGGTGGCCATTCATTTTCAATGACACCTAAACCGTTGTGCAGTTTTGCCAGAATTATTGCGTGACAATCTGCAACTACGAAGCTTGTCGCCCAAAAAGAAGCAGGAGCTTCTTTTGGGCGACAAGCTTTGCACATTGAGGTTTTGATGCGATTACTGCGCGATTTATCTGGGATCATCGTGGCAAAAAGGCACCGCGTTTTAGTTGCCATTGAAAATGAATGGCACCTGAATATGCGTTTTGCGATTGCAGTGCGATTTGAGATAGCAGGCTGATTGGCAGCAATTCTGCCCGAGATCACAAAACGCCAACTGTGAATGGAGAGTACGAGGCTGCCTGTTTTTGTCCATATGGACTGGAGTCACCTCTTCTGCAACAGCGAGATGTCGTTGCCATCACTAGAGATTGAGGATCAGTAACATTCAGGTCAGTGTCAGAGCCACATCTCGCTGCGTCTGGCTACAAAAAGAGTGATGTCATAGGGCAGACCGGCAGCCTTTTTAGCAATCCTGCTGCTGGAGATTTGTTTCTAGCAGGAACACCCTTCTGATGTCACCCTAAACCTTCCCACTCTATTCAAAAACTAAAAAACTAAAAAATAAAGTTTTGCTTAGAGATAAACTTTAATATCAAGAGCCCAAAAGAAAACCATGATGGGAACACTTTATATAAACGGTGCCATTTTTCACCAAATTTCATTAAATTTCCATAGCAGTGGAATGAATTCATGAGAAACAATCGGTCACCTTGGAGAGTAATTTGTCCCATGCCCAGAGCTAATTTGCCTTTTAGAGCTACATGTAACCAGTAAGGATTAGCCAATTAGCTAGCACTGTAATTACAGGCTTGTAACATAATATGCTGGGCTTCTAACTTCTAACACTTGGCATAGCTAGAGAACTGATCACGGTGTGTTCTCCTGCTTAGTGTGGTCAGTTTTTAATAGGAAAGCAGAGGGACTGGCAGGAACACCAGAGATTTCACACAATGGAAGCAATACAAAGAGAACAGGATGATTTTTCATACAAGTACATGGTACAGCAGGCACATATCAGGAATATGGTAACAAAGGTTTTAATGCTATCAGGCTGATATCTCTCCTTCCAGCGGACCTTTGTGTTGCAGCTTATAGGGGACACATTGAAGCCACCATTGGGCAAGTATAAATTCATGGTGGAACCCCTGAGAACCCCAATGTTCCACAAACCCCAGCTGAGAAACCCTGCTCTAAATGATGCTCACCATAAAGTGGCAAATGATATGTTGATAAATAAAAAAATATCCAGGCATTCGCATATTGTTGATCAACTGACAATGATCTGATTAACTTATATCCCAGTGCAAGAAAAAAAATGTACAAACATTAATCAATGCACTTTTTTAGATGGTTTATGGAGTCCCTGATTATTGCCATTCCTTATCCATGCAATAAAGTGAGTCAGAGAGCAGCACAGGCAATACCACCTCCACCTACAGTACTTCAAACTTTATCAAGAAGGGTAAGGTTCAAGTCACATCAACATACACCATGAATCAAGCGTTGTCATTTTTATGGTATTGGCTACTGGAGATGCCAGTTTCAGGGTTGTCATGTGGCAATCTCTCTCTACGAATGACTCATAAACAACTCAATAAGGAAACTGCCAGTGAAAAGCGATCAGATCTTTTTTATTTTTATTTATTTTTACCCAACACTATTCATCTCTAGTGAGCCAAACTGAGATTGTACTACAATACTGTTTATTAGACAGTGATGGAGAGACTACCCAGTGGCAAACCTAGCATAGTTCACACCGAGACCCACCCACCACAAACATCAAATTTACAGTATTTTTGCAGTAATCATGAAAATAAATGAATACTAATAATTGACAAAACTGGAATCGGTGCATAATTTCTGTATCCATATGTTTTAAATATAATCATGTTGGTTAAAAAAAAAAAATTCAAGGTTATACACAGTGGAGTGGTGAAACATGAAGATAATAGTGGTGTGCTTTGACAGTGACAGGCCTACAGGGAATTCAATTACAGTAATATGATCCTCTGAAATGATCCACAAACTGGGTATCCTGACCATATATGGGCCCCCCAATACAATACACAGGCAACAGTTAGGCAAACTGATACAATAGTCAGGTAACAAATGGGCAATATTTACTAATGCAGGCTGAAAACCCTAAATTGTGACAATAAGCTGGAAACAAATAGGCAATCGAGACTATATTAAAAAAAAAATCTGCAATTGTGACAACATACAAGCAATCTTGACAATATGTTGGCAACAAATAGGCAATTATGAAAATACATGGACATTAAACGGGAAATTGTGACAATATCCGTACAGCAAACGTCCATTCGTGGAAAATGAATGGACAATTCTGACAATATACTGTATGGCTTAAAATTCCTCCTCACTCCAAGCAAAAATGCCTCCCTCTTTCATCTCCCTACTCCACCCCCAACAAAAATGTTTCCTAGCAAAATCACCCTCCCCCAAGAGGTAATTTCCCTCCCCCCAGCAAAAACTCCCACCAAAACTCCCCACTCCCTATCACCATCTCCAGAAAAATCCCCCCCTACCTTCAGGAAAGGCCACCACCAGAAAGAAAATCTTTCACGCTTCAAAATCCCAACTAGCAAAATCCCCCCCGCCCCAACAAATCCTATTTCAGCAAATGCCCCCCCCCCCCCCCCCACCTCTATTGAAACACTTAGGTGACCATAGATGCCATATTCTTATGGAGCAAAAGTCCTCCCAAGCTCCCCTTCGGCTGTGTCATATGACATATACATTTTTCACTCAATGTAGGCTGGAGGCTGTCTTCTTCTGGGTCATCATCCATGGCAGCCCCTGGTGCCTCCTCTGGACATTTCATAGCTGGAGAGGAACCCAGCAAGTTTTCCTCGGCTCTGTGCTGCCTGCTCTGAGGTCGGACAGGACTGCTAGAGGTGGTCCTGCAGAGCTTTGGGCTGCATGGTAATGTGCAGTGGGTGCAGTCCTAGAGCACCCCCAACCTGGCTGTACTTAAGGAGGACCAACCCCCAATATGCCACTTAGACCACCTATATGATAGGTAAACAGAGGTCTGGTTGCTCAGGCTGCACCTACACCTCTCAAACACATTGAACAGCAGTGGGTTAGCTGGGTTCCACCAGAGAAACCAGACTAGCTCCCCAGTTGCCTGCTATTTTATCAACATCTTCTTAAATCTAAATCGTAACTGGACAATATTTAACTTTCTAAAGCATTCTTTATCATGAAACAATAGCCATGTTATTTTTCTTAAATACTGTTTTCACCCCTTTCTTTTCATCCTTCTTCGTGTCTCAGTGCTGTTGATCTCCTCCAACCTCTTTCAGCCCCTTTCGTTCTACTTGCACTTACTCCAGTATTAGATGCATATCATTGTTCTAGACCGTCTACCTGATAAGGACAATGATGGAACACATGTACACAATGTGTGTTGGCATGGCCACCTGTAGTCTTTTCCAAGGATGTATATGACAGGGAGACAACAAAGGTGCAAAGGTAGAAATATCAGAAAGTGCCTGAAAGAGAATCTTTCAATTTCATTTACTGAAATCTCCATATTTAAATAGATTGAAAACAACTTTGAAATCACATTAACATGTTAAACCTTATATACGATTTTATTGATTTATTGGTTTTAGATCTTTAGATCCCTGATGGGTTTTACTTCCTTTTTTTGTTCCCTGCAAAGTAAAAGCATAATGTGCTAGTATGCATCGCATACTAGCACATTATGTGACACTTACGTGCAAACGAAGCCCGCGCTGTCCCTGATGGAGGCAGCATCCATGTTTACCCCTCCTATTTCCGGGGCCGCGGACTTCAGCTCTGTGACTGGCCTGAGTCGCGTGACATCACTCCCACGCATGCGCATGGAAGCCGCAGTCACAGCACTCGCTAGTGAAGAAACAGCACGGAGGGCCATTTCTTCACAGTGCATGCTCCAATGACATCATCGGCGTAGTACAAAGTAAATATCTCCTAAACGGCGCATGTTTAGGAGATATTTACTGTACCTGTAGGTAAGTCTTATTATAGGCTTAACTATAGGTACAACTTGAAAATGGAGGTTTACAACCTCTTCAAAAACTTCAGATTCTATGCCTCAGCCATTGAACAGTTTCAAATCTGCCCTGAATGTCTGAATCTAAATAATGGTGCATATCTTGAGTTCTTAAACTGCTGAAAATAGAAGAGAGTGGTAAACTAAGTTACCATGATCTGAGTGACCGGAGGTTGTCCGCCCATTAAGGCACTACAGAATACTCTGGTAACTTGTAAATTCATCTTGGTTGTGCTTACAGCTGTCTCCACTGGTGAGTGGAAGGGAACAGAACAGAAAGGCTTAGCTAAGCTTAGTGGAGACACACTTCTTGAAAAGTGGCAGGTGAGAGAGCTGACTCCCAGTCAGCCATCTTGTAACAGGATGGGTTGTTGTTCTGGGGTGGTGTGTCAGGACAAGTCTGATCATTGGAGGAGAGCAGGCTGACTTCCCAGCACAGCTAAAGAATTGACCACGCTGTGCTCTCATGCCTAGTGTGGTCAGTTATTAATAGGAAAGCAGAGGGACTGTCAGGAACACCATGGATTTCACACAAAGGAAGCAATACAAAGAGAACAGAATACGTCTTACAAGTACATGGTACAGCGGGCACATATCAAGAATATGAAATGTTGGGTTGACATACTCTTTAATTCTATTAAATATGTTAGCCATCTGTTTCTGTGAAAAAGGAAATTACTATAAACGTGACTATTTTTAAGTTTTATTAGTAGGCATACAAAATCTATGTTGAAAATTCACCAGTGGATTATATGTGGTTCATTTTGTTATGCATATACATAACACAGGTGTTCTAATAATTTTCGGGGGGTTTTTTGTATAATTTTTGAGTATTTCATTTCATTTCTGGGTGCCATCATTTAAAGTCTTGTTCTTACATCAAATTATTGGTTATATGAATATGGTATGGTAGCACTACAAGTGGCTATACTATCCTATACTATATTAGCAAAAGAGATCTCATCTCCTGTTTTACCCATTTTAATGAAACAAAACACATTTGGAGTATTGTTATCTGTGTATATGGGCTACCTTTTCTCTTAGGTGGTCAACATCCCTTGTCAGTGGGTGACCAGTTAACTTAGGGCCCACCAACAAACACAAGACTGTTACCTGGGAAGCAGGGAATAAAATCCATGACTTCCCTTAGTAAAAGCACCAATCACAGTACAAACAAACTAGGCACACATTTAACCCTTTGAGTGCCCCTGATGTTTAACCTCTTCCCAGCCAGTGTCATTAGTACAGTGACAGTGCATATTTTTAGCACTGATCACTGTATTGGTGTCACTGGTTCCCACAAAGTGTCAGCTAGTGTCCACAATATCACAGTCGCTAATCGCCGTCATTACTAGTAAAAATAAATAAAGATCAATATACACTTATTGTGATTTTTTTTTTTTTACCAAAGCATGTAGCAGAATACATAGTTTTGATTTTTTACATATGTTTTATAGCAGAAAGTAAAAAATATTATTTTTTTTTTCAAATTGTTAGTCTTTGTTTATAGCCCAAAAAATAAAAATCACAGAGGTGATCAAATACCACCAAAAGAAAGCTCTATTTGTGGGCAAAAAAGAACATACATTTTATTTGGGTACAACGTTGCATTACCACACAATTGTCAGTTAAAATAATGCAGTGCCATATCGCAAAAAAATGGCCTGGTCATGAATGGGGGTACGTTTTCCAGAGGTCAAGTAGTGAAACTTGGAAGTGCCCAACAGCTTCTATGGAAAAAAGCCAGGAACTTCCAGCAGGCTATGCTGCAGTTAATATTTAAATGTCCACTCTATGCAGCTTAGCTGCAATATGTAGGTGGAGTTTGTGTAGCTGCGGCTTGAGTGTGGGCGGGGACACAGGGGGCCCCGTGATCTCCTATTGCCCCGAGGCCCCATGAGTTGTCAGCCGTGCCTGGTATGGGCTGCTCAATCTAAAATGCCGGGCCTATTATTTGTCCCAGTCCGGGCCTGCCTGTCAATCATATATACCTGCATATGTGCAGCTCAGTGTACAATTTTGGCATCCACACGTGTGGAAGTGATGTCATCTCGGCCTGGGCAATCAACTTGGCCGAAGATTGGAACCCGGAAAAAGACTCATTGGCCGATCAAGAAGGTCTGGTACACCACTGCAGTGAAAGTGAATATAAATGCCATGGATGCAAGACTTTTATATGAATGGAGGATGGGGTACAGCAAACAACCAACTGTAATATCTGTACTACAGCCAGAACTGGAAATCCCAGCGTGGGACATTCTGAGGCTACTGGAGACTGTGGGCTGAATACCAGTAAGGAATTTAAAGGAGCAGTATGGGTTTATTAAAACTTAAACATTCATACTCACCTCTATGCTACAGCATCTCTAAGGCCAAGAACTGAGCAATCACATGACCACTGATTGCTCAGTTCTTGGTCTGCTTGGTGACTGTCAGTCACTGGCTCTCCACTCTGCTCCTCCAGTGCTCACTGAAGCCCTGGACTGTGGGAGGGGATGGACACAGCTGGCTCTGGCTCTCAGCTGTGCACTGAAATCTGGAGCCAGCTATCAATCACGCAGCTGGGTGGATCCCAACCATATTGTTAGGATCCTTCCAGAGCAAGAAGTGGCTGTGCCACTTCAGCTGACAGCAGGCAATAGCATGCAATGGGTCACAGGAGAGCAAAAGTAAGTGCACTCCAGGGACCAGGGCCGGGACAAGGGGTGGGCAGGAGGGATGGCTGCTCTGGGCAATGGGGTATCAAGTAAGTTGGGGGGGGTTGCCACAAGGAGATTGGGGAGGAGAGATTCATATTGGAAGGGGGAATTTGGGGGGGGGGGGGCAGGGGGGTAAGTATTGTTCTAGGAGGGGGAAATTGGGGGGGGGTGCTAAGAGTGTTGCTTTAGGGGGATTTGTGTTGGGAGGGGGATGAGGAGAAGAAGATGCATGCTAGGAAGGATGATTTGTCCTGGGAGTGGGATTTTAGAGTGTGGGGGGGGGGGGGGGAATGTGTACTAGGAGGATTCATTTTAGGGGTAGAGGATTTGTCCTAGGAAGGGTGATTTTTTTTTTGTTTTTTGGGGGGGGATTTGGGGGATGGAGGGGGGCAGATTAGTACTGGGAGGAAGGGGAATTTATGCTTAGGAGGTAGCATGCAGATTAGTGCTGAGATTTTTTTTTATTTTCCTGACACATAATGCTCATACATCTTGGGGGGGGGGGGCAAGGTTTGGCATGTTCGCCCTGGGCTCTAGATGACCTTGTCCCGGCACTGCCTGGGACCCACAAGAGAAGCATGGCCAATAAAAGCTTTTACCATACTTTTCTTTTAAGGAATGCTGCAGCAGCCAGAGGTGGGGAACACATCATTAGAGCTAACTTCTTTTTTATTGTGCAAATGTACAAAAAATAGTTTTGGGATGGAGTTTAGCTTTAATAAAAAATAAAAAAAAATCATGCTTTTAAAAATGCACACTGCTTGTAATAGTTTTCCCTTTCTCTGATCTGTATGTGTGATCCAGAATCCATGATCCATGGTAAGCCTGTCTTGCACAGCAGAGATTTAATTCCCCATGAATGTTGTACAACCAGTAAATCCTCCAAGCCTTAGAACCAGTCTGTCCTGCCTGGTGCACCATCTACAGCCTGGTGCCATCAGTCCATGAATAATTGTCACATCACACAGCCCTCATCCCTCCAGCCTGTGACTTTGTAAGGGGTGGGGGTGGCAGCCAAGAAGGAGGGGGTGAGCCTGGAAATGGGCAGGAGGCAGGCTGGAGGAAACCGTTGCTACAACTAAAAGGAGAAAAAAAAGAGGCAAAGACTCCGGCGTCCCTAACACCCGTCCAAGCTGATTGAAGACCTCGCCCCGTCTATATAAGAGGTCAGCTTCCCTACTGAACTATTATAATCCAGACAGCATCCTCTGTGTGCACCATCATCACCACCACCGGCCATGGCAGACACCCTGCGGAGGATGACCAACACTGAGACCTGCAAACTGCTGCAGGACAAGCTAGAGGACTGGTACAAGGACTATCATGTGAGTACACATAGGACTGATGAATATTGAAGTGTCATGTGTGTACAGAATATGGAAGACATACTGAAGAAACAAATGTGACCATCACATCACTTTGTGCATAAAAAAACCTCATCATAGATGTATATATATATATATATATATATATATATATATATATATATATATATATATATATATATATATATATGTCTTATGAATTATCATAGACTTCTTTTAAATAAATGTCTATGATAATTTTTTTTATATAAATGTGCTTGATCAGATTTTATTAAATATAAAATCTGATCATGCACATTTATATATATATATATATATATATATATATATATATATATATATATATATATATATATATATTATATATATATATATATATACAAAAAAAGTCTGATCATGCACATTTATATATACAAAAAAATATCATAGACGTTTATTTAAAAGAAGTCTGATCACACATTTATATCACAAATTCTGATCACACACATTTATATAGAAGAAGTCTGATCATATACGTTTATATAAAAAATGTCTGAACATACATATTTATATAAAGGAAGTCTAATCGTACACACACATATATATGTATAAACAAGTCTGAGCATACACATTTAAATAAGGGAAGTTCGATTGTAGACATGTATATAAAAGTCTGATCATGTACATTTGTAAAAAAAAATCTGGTCATGCACATTTATGTAAAGAATGTCTGAACATACATATTTATATAAAAGAAGTGTGATCATCATGCACATTTATATTACAAAGTTTGATCAAAGACTCTTATATAAAAGAAGTGTGATCGCACACATTATTATATGCACAAACTGGTGTGATTGTCATGTTGTCCCCACTGTATATGTAAATATATTATAGCATGCATGTGCCGATCATTGTCTCTGATTGATGATGGACATCGTCCAGTGATCTCTCTATGGGCTGTGCGGGTATCAGTGTATGGAATGTGCACACACTTTCCTACTGTCTACAAGTTTGCATTGCAGTGATTGGAAATGTGAAAGAAAGCGGTAACCAGGGACGCTTGTTGCCATGGAGACAGGAAACCTTTTCATGACATATCTCTGTTCCCCAG